>JAUMTR010000011.1:11180294-11204194 GCA_032270685.1 Microctenopoma stevenorrisi | reverse complement strand
CCAGACACCCAGCGCTAGCTCCTTGTAAGTCGCTTTGGATAAAAGCGTCTGCTAAGCGAACTAAAGTAAAGTAAAGTTCTAGTGCACAAATGCTTTATGAGAAGCAACACACATTTTGCATGTTATGGTGGGTTCAGCCATTATTACATGCATTTTGAAATGCGCTGCCCCATGTAGACAACAATGTCAGAAACGAGATCCCTTTATTTTGAAAAAGGCGTAGAGTTGTCTTTTCACAAGGCCTCAGAGAGCAACAAATGCAAAGGGAGATGAAAGGTAGGCGCAGGACGGTCAATCATAGTTACCTTTGCCATTAGACGGGGAGGAGCAGTCCTCTTCAGTGACATCGTTTCCCTTAGAAAAAGACAAAAAAGGTTGATGTAACTTAATCAAAAACATTATTCACATCCTGCTCCACAAGCATTAGTGGTGTACCGTTACCTCTGAGTCCTGCTCCTCTACAGCCACTGAATAGTTTTGTTCCTTTGGCTCCTTGGAAAAACCCTAAACGAAAAAAATCAGACCAAAGTGTCCAACGATGACAGATTTATGATATATTACAAGATCCCCATCCATGCTTACCCCGTCCTGGTGCAGCGGCCCTCTGCTTTCCATGGTGGCGTCCTGGGCCTCCTCGCCTTCCACATCGTCTCCTCCAGGCTCGCCATCGGCCCCGGCCAGGTAGGACCCTGACATGGAGGACATGGTGTCAGTGCTGATGTGGGAGTGCTGCGAGTGCGACGAGGCCATGGACATCACTGACTGGGCCAGGCTGCTGCTCACTGGGTCTAGCAGACAGACGAAGACATATGACACGATCGGGCTCAAGGATCTGAGGATTTTTCTTTCCCTTTGGCCGCCAGGTGCAACTACCACCATTTTGTAAAAAAATGTACCTTGATTACCAAGAGCAAAAGACTTAGATGTTGTACTTTCAGTAGGATTATAAGCATAGATAATATTGTCATATGAAAGGAAAAATCTGAGGTATTTAGATTAAAAGATTGACACCACTTTCAGATCTTGGCACATATCAAATATAAAGAGCCTAGCTTAGCATCTTCAAAACACAGGGTATTTCACAAAAGTGATGAAACCTTGTGACATACTGTATATCTAGAAGTAGACAGTTATGTATGTTGCGTACAACAGCCAGGTGCAGTGACTTCCTGGAATCTTCATCACAGTGAGGTTACCAGAGTACAAGGAATAAGTGTTAATCATCACATCGAATTAGTAGCAGAGGCTTTAAAACATTCAACTCAAAAGTCCTGTTACTTCATGTTACTGCAGATTGTTGCGTTTAAAACTCGTTGCTAATTGCTGAAGCACTCTGTATGTCAGCCGAGGTTTACCCCAGACCTCAGACGGCCTGGCTACACAAGTGTTGGCTTTGTAGAAGAGGACAAACACGTTTGAAGGTACTATTCCACTGAGCTTTTCATTCCAGCTGTAACAACAGTCATCTCTGCTTACTTTGCTTAAAAAGGCTGTCTAGCAGATTTTCTCATAAAATCTGATCCATTGGCACAAAGATAAAACGCTGTGGTGACACAAGCGAATAATGGTAAAATGTTCCATGCAACTCCCAGAGTTTCTTCGTTTTGAACTTGTTAGGTTCAAGAGATACGAACAACACATGAAAATGTTTTTTCTAAATGAAAATCACTGATGCTTAATCTAACATCATACATTCATCAAATAAAGAAAGTGAAGCATCAGTGTTAGAAACAAATGAAATATGAGGATATGTTGCCCAGTATGTGAAATTAAGACTTTAAGGTTCGAGTTTAAATTAGAGTTGGGCAGGTGGGGGCGAGCATTTAGTTGCAATGGACGTCTGTCAGCAGTCCTCCAAAGTATAGAAGGATGTATGTTTGGGGGTACCTTCAGGGGAGGCGATGGTGGAGGAGAGAGGGGTTCCTGTACAGGATGACTGGTCGATGGCTCCAGATGAGGAGAGAGTCAGGTTCTCGCTATCTGGAGTCACTCCACACTGTAAAGCAACAAAACCAGCAGCAGTTACCCCTCACATGTAAAAACACAAACTAACTAAGCGCCCACAAGGTGACTCAAGAAGTACTTCACGCACGCACACACACACACGCACACACACACACACCTCTTGCTGGTCTACGGTGTGTTTGTGGCGACAGGCGTCCGATTCACTGCAAGACTTCTCATCCTCCTCCTCAGGAAGCACAGAGGAATTCTGGGAAAGTGACCTGAAACCAACAACATGAACTAGCTTCAGAGCAAAATAACTAATATAATATAATAATTTACTAATATAAGGAAACACTGAAATAAAATAAAAAGGAGAATATTATCCATCAAATCTAAAATAAATTAGCAGTATTTTAAGATGGTGTCATAAACCCAAGCCTGTTGTAAACAAAGAAAAGGTTTTTATGTAAAAGACATTCCTCGACACCAGTGAAAGATAAGTCAATGAGTTTCTAACCAAATACAACGTGTACTTTCACTATAAATTAGGAACTTGAGAGTAAATATGGAAATAATGCTGTATGTAAATGCTATATTTACAGTGCCTATAAAACGTTCTCAGCCTCTGAAGATTCCAGCTTTTGTTTTTTTATAACATTGAAACTGTTTTGTTGGTAGAACTTATAACTGAGTGAAATCAATAAGTTTAAAATAACCTGATACTTAAATAAATGTGTATACAGTTAACACTGACACATCTAACTCTAGATTTAGTTGACTTCAACCAACCAGAGCTTTACCTTCACTAAAGCTTGGCTTTAGTAAGACAGACTTACTTTGAACCACTTTTCTTGAGTTTGAGTCCCTGACTAGAGTTGGAGTGGTCTAGAGGGCAGAGGGAGCGGGCGGGTGCCGGATGGGGTTCACTGCTGTATGGGGGCAGTGCTCCAGAGACATGACTGGGACCCGAGTGCAGAGGAAGAGGGGTTGCTGAGGTGTTGAGGGGTCCATTCAACGCCTCCAAAAGAGACACCGCTTCATAGCCAGGAGGGATGTGTTCTGATGTCTGCAAACAAGAAGGCATCAGAGATGTTAGTCTACTGAGCCTTTTTATGTATGAGATTAGTTGTTTTTTTCCAGCTCTGCCTCACCGAGTGTTCCTCTGAGTCTGACGTCTGTGAAGTGATGACAGGGTTAAAGCTGGCAGGTGACAGAGGACTGAGTTTCTTCCTCATGGCTCGGATCTGCAGAAGAGCTCTGAATGCTGTAGGAAAAACAGATTTAAATGACATGTACCTCTAACAATAACTGCAATGACAATGACATTTACAAAAGAAATACTGATATACTGTAAAAAAAAAAGACCAAAAGACAATTAATAAATCATTTTTGGAAAGCGAATTACCCCACAAGGCCAATTTGACATATCTAGCTTCAACATTTATTTAGGCCCAAATATAAAAAGTCTGAATGCTAAAAAAAACTGTTCTATGATGATTTGTGTTTTGAGTTGGGGTGTTTTCATGGCTGTCTCCCTTTGCGTGTCCAATAAAAACATTTCCCATCTGCTTTTCCCAGATGTTAAATTTCAGACCCTGTTCCCTCTGCGGCAGTGGTCAGTCAGCAGGAATAAATCATCTGCAGTGGCTATTGTTTTACATCTCTATTCCCCTGCAGGCTAGTTTTGTCTCTCTGTGCAGAAACGCCTTAAAAAGGCACCAGAGCAAATGTGCGACTTTCATCTGAGATGTTTTTCATCCATTTTACAAATGCAGAACATAATAATAAAAAACATACTCCAGGTGCTGAGATTTAAAAACTGTAACCTTAAGTTCATAAAACTAAATTCAGCCTCATTTGATTTCTCTCTATTTGATCAAGAGGGATTTTGCCATTCTGAAACTGTACTTTTTTTTCTATTGCAACACAACTAAACTAAATGTTTATCTTATCTAAATATAGCAACCAAACTGTGGACAGCGGCTGAACTCACGCAGTCTGCAGATGGGGCAGCAGTTGGCCTGGTAGCGCAGCGTGTCTGCGCAGGCATTGCAGAGACACAGATGTCTGCACGGCAGAATGAGAGTGTCTCGCACATCTGACAAACACACCACACACTCTGCACTGTTGTCGCTGATTTCATCATCAGCAACCTGGAGACAAAGAAACGCTGAAGTCATAAGATGCAAAGAGAATTTCTAAGTCATCAATTCAAGCTACAAAGACACAGAGGAGCAGACAGAGGAATCTCTCCTGTGTGATTTTCACCTTTGATTCTTGGCTGTTGTATTTGTTCTCTATCCCATAGATCTCCTGCAGCAGATAACTCACTCCATCCACCTGAGGAAATGAACATGTTGGAGAATAAAGGGAAAAGGTCTCACGGGCCAGACGTAATGTTCAAGAGGGAAATAAAGCCTTGGAGTATCTTTGGCTTTCAAAAGCTTTAAAATGTTACATAAAAGGAGGAGAGAGAAGAAAGGCAGGTGTATTCACCACTTGTTTCTGCTTCAGAGGCTTCACACAGTAGCTCCCATCCATATGCTGTAAAAGAAAGCAGCAGTTGTGATTGGTTATCTAATGGATTCTGAGATTTTATTCATCGTATAAGAACTAATTTCAAGAGTTATAGCTGCTGCTTAATGGTCTCATTCTGACATCAAGTATCTTTCTTACCCTTTCAAACGTAGCCAGAAGGATGTGAGAATGTCCCAAATGCTCTGCACAGATTAAAGACAATTCTTCAGCTCTTGTTTCCCCATCAGACCACCACTGTGATGAACATACAGACGCTTACCTTCTCCCTCGTCAACCACAGCCTGAACCACCATGGGGAAAATCTCCTTATCCATATCATACAGCAGCTGAGGAGAAATCAGGGAGAGAAGAGAAACACATGAGCTACGTATCCGTCAGAGCGTATAAAATGGTTTCACGCTATCATTTAGACGTGGTGGACAGCCTACCTCATCGTCTGCCCACTCACTAAGGTTAACGGTGTGAGAGGGCAAACAGAACTGCTGGCACACTCCCCTCTTGAAGTGCACGGTCTCTGACTGCAGAGAGCTGTCCTGGGGCAAATAACTGGAGGAATAAACATGTATAGTCAATGCACACAACTATGCAACAAACCCACACATATATTGAAACAATCCAGCACATAACAGCAGAATGCAAGATGCTAGCATGCAGGGCATACGTGGAACCAAGTGGCTGGCATAGTGTACAGGAACATCTGCGCCGAGTATGGGCTGAAAGTCCCAAAGTCAAGGTGGGAGACACCTACTAAGGTAGCAATACCTTAAACGTGTTTTTAGTTTTTATAATCATAAAAAATATTACCACTTACACTGGTACACCATTGTGAAACTCCTCTATGGCCTGGTAGTAGATGGTGATGGCCACTTGGGTATCTGCATCGAATATGAACTCTACATTGTAGCAGGCTCTGTTCTTCCCCGCTGCTTCATCACCTGGTAGCTTTAGGTCCTCGCTGCACCTATGGTTGTCGAGGAAACAAGAAGGGAGAAAAGAGCGGACTCAAAAAAGAGAGGGAACAGAAAGGCTCACATGACTTGTAATATCTGAGTCATGGAACAAGTGTATGAAGTGTATTTACCGTTAGGAGTCATGTAATGATCATAATTAAAAACAATAATTAACATTTCTTGGATCTTAAAGTTACAAAAAATCGTGTTTTTTTAGTTTTTTGTGTGTGAATGTCCTGTTCATAGTTTGTACTTTTATATTTGGGGACATTTTATCACACTTTATGTGTGTTGTACATTTATAAACATGCCTGAATAAGATAGAAGTTTGAACTGCAGGAAAAAAAACACGTATGGTTTAAAACTGTCCTGTTGTGTCTCTCTACCTAAAACAGCTCAGTGGACATAAATGTACACAACGGGGTTATACGGGGTTACGCATATGTTGGGGTAGAGAGAGATGCATACCGTACAAGCCGCAGTGTGTCCTTACGAATGTTTATAAGGCTTCTTAATGTCTTCACTGGTTCCTGGGGGGGAGGAGCTGCGTATGGGAACTGTAAACAAAAAGAAAACAACAAATTATAGACGTAAAATACATGTTAGAAGAAAGTAGTACTCAGCTGCGCTAAACTACAGCGACATTCCTTACTTTGCCACGGGTTACACAAGGACTGTGGCTCTGGTTTAACCCTAACACATAATCGTTGTCAGCACCAGTGAGATCTGTGCTGACACGTGCTGAGCCAGAGCAAAAAAAAATCTGCTCAGACTGTGTCTTTCCAGGGACGAAGCTGACACTACTGATGGTGTTTGGCAATTTTCTGCGCGCACAAAGACCACAGGAGTGTCTTTCTTTTAAGAAAATACATTACAATTTCAGATAAAAATGTAAATTACCTTTAACTGTTAGCTAAGCTTTATGATTAGATTCCAGAAAGGGAGTTTATTTTGTCATGTCACAGCAAAGAACAGTAACCAAGAGATCAACACCAATACAAAGCACCAAATCTTCATATACAAGTCACAAAAATAAGAAAGTGATAATTTAAATATGACCCCAATAACTAACAATCACTTATCATGTTAATAGGATTATAAAAGCTGTCTTGAATTGTATAGTTTTGTGGCCACAGGCAGAAGAAATCTTCTGTGGCATATGTGGAGCTGAATTTGCTCCTCTGTCCACCCAGGACATCGTGTAGAGGGTGAGAGGGACGGTCCAGAATTGAAAGGAGACAAGCATTCAGCATAGACAACATGTCCAGGTCTAGGTCCAGTTCCACACCCAGACCTGAACCAGTCCTCCTGTTTAGCTATGAAGAAAAGCAGGTGAGACCGCGAACGCCATCTACCATATTCAGCCAACTTATGCAGTAGAGATTCCCACATTTGAGGCGTGCGTGGGGTCAGCCCACCTGGAGTACAAAGACTGAGCCTCCCTCTAGGTGTAGCACCTTCTTGATCACGGTGTCGTCCCTGCCAGGCAAGTATATATTCCACTATTTTCACCTGTGACAAACTCTACCTTTAAAGTTAAAAAACAGTAAAACCCCTGGTGTAAAAATGAACACGTAACCTTAAACTTGATCTAATTGGTGGTTTATATCTCAGCACTTCTTGTTGTGTGTTTAAAGCCAGAATTTGCTGACTGAGTGTGTGTGGGGGGGAAGCTAAAGTGGTTTTAGGATCACCTTTAGGATCACCAGAGGAGAAACATGCAGGATGTGGTTAGATACCTGCACACTACAACCTCTTATCTGTGTGTGTGTGTGTGTGTGTGTGTGTGTGTGTGTGTGTGTGTGTGTGTGTGTGTGTGTGTGCGCGCGCGGATAAAGGTGTTTGTATGGCTGTGAATGGCACCATATTTAGTACCATTACACATCTGGGCTCAGCAGGAGTCACGCCTGTAAACCACACAAACACAGACTAACTAACAGATACTGAAAAGAGCCATTCATTAGAGACGCCCAGGCAGCAGTGTAGGCCTTTAGAAATCACAAAATATGAGAGAAACCATTTCCTCATTCATGCTCAGATTAAACTAGAACGATTATATTGTTCTCCTTAGTAGTAAATAAGATATAGACTTTGGACATGCAAACAAAGTGCAGCTAAAGTTATTCATAGTTATGGACCTGATGATGGCACTAGATGTCTCATCCTCAGAGAGGACATGGATGTTCTAAAAGCTAAAAAGCCAAAAATACCAACTATAAAGTAGTTCTCTGATGATCAGCATCAGCATGACTCATCTCCATGGAAACCATCTAATAACTGTTATTTCAGAGTGTATCAAGCGGTGGAGTGACAGAGAAACACGGCCTTCCTTGCAGGCACTGCACTAACATGGCTAAAACCTCATTTTGGATTTCCCTGTGCCTCAGGGAGGAGTATCTGAAAAACCCTAAATATAGTCTCATCCATTATCATATTTGTAGAGCAGTGCAGGAGGCCGAGAACACAACAACTGCGGTCGGGTTTATGATTCCACAGCACCATCTGCTTCGAAACCACCAAACATTATATAATGCTGGTAAAGCTTCAGACACACATACAAGAACAAAACATGCCATCACCAGCTGAATTCTGTGCCCACGGGAGGATTATAAAACACCCACATAATCGGGAGAAAAACTGCACTCCTAATTTTAGCCCCAGTCTAGACAGATTCAGCTGTGAAACGGAGATTAGCTCAGAGAGCGATGGCTTCAATTAGTCAAATAATTTAACTCCCTCTGTGTTGAGCAAATTCTCTCTTTCCTCTCAGGACGCAAGCTCCTTTGATCTGCATCTCTCATTAGTTTGTCCTTCAAGGTGATGATTAGGTTGAAAAAAACCTCCCGAGGAACTGTCGCTTATCAACCTCTCTGCGCGAAGAGCCGAAGGACTGTCATTTCATTTTTAATTAGTTTGACAGGATGAAACGCCAAAATAAATTTCCATCGGTAACAGTGTGACAGCCTGTTAATTGCCACTGCAGGTGTCATGGCTGCTGAAATTGATCGCTTCTGGTAAATGACAAAGAGACAGCTAAACCGTGCTGAGACAAGCAGTCCGTTTTCCAATAAAATACCAGCCGCTCCTGCTTCATTTATACATTTAGTGGTGTTGAAAAGTGTCGGCTCCCATCCAGATATTTTGGGCATAAATGATACAGATCACAAAACATATGAGGAACTGTGGTAAACCTTCCTACCATAGTTATTACAAGAGCACAAAAACAATGGATTCAAAAGGTCATTAAAGTGTACATGATTCATTCATTAGAAAGAGACGGGGAAAAAATGTTCTAAGTTGACAGCTACTGCTGACCAAAAAAACTAACAGCATTTCAGAAAAAGAACATCATGCCCACAGTCCCATGCAGCGGTGGTTGTGTGATGGTTTGGTTGCTTCGTAGCTTTAGGACCTGGACAACGTGCCATAATTTATGGAACCATGAATGCAGGTGATCTACCAGAAAATCTCTGGCCTTCAGTTCATGATCTCAAGCTCGTGTGCATATGGGTTGTGCAGAAAGACAATGATCCAAATAAATCTGATCTGAATCATTCAGGCAAATGAGCTTGTAAGCTGCAGAACAGTGTATATCTACGGTACTGTTTTTATCTTCTATCAGTACATACCGCCACAGGTCTGGTCCCCAGGAAGTTAAGGTCTGTATTTTCCCCGAACAGGTAACCCTCCGGATGGGTGGAGTCAAACTTCTCTCCCCCCATAATAAAATGGCTGGCGAAGTAACTCCCTGCACACAGAAATAATTACTTTTACACTCAACAAACTCAAAGCACAAAAACAACAGTTACATGAATCCGTTTGTTCCTCAGTGAAGTAAAATAATATGTTAGAAACTATTCAAAGAGTGATGTACATTGCTGCTCTATAATATTTAGAATATAAATTCTAGAAGATTTTAGAAAACAGATTAATCTTCATTTTCCTGGTTGCTGGCCCCTAAATCTCAGCCATAATACTACCCTTATTTTATGTACTAAAGAATAAAGAGTGACTACACCTGAGATTTTTGTGTAGCATGATATTTGTATTTCTAACAGCACACCAAACCCATCTGGCACTTCACTGGCATAAAATATGAATAGGTCTTTTTAATATTTGAACAGGGGCTACAGAGGTTTATCTTCGATCTATGGAGAACAACTAACAGTAATGACTAGAAATGAGAAGTAAATGTACCCTTTCTCCTTTTCCAATTTACGCAGACGGTGATGGGTAACAGTATACTGACTTCCTGCAGTTTGTCCACGTGTTTACAGAGACTTTGGGTTGATGACAGCAGCACTAAATAGACGTTCTGCATTGAAATTACAGGGTGGGCTACTATCATAAGACTGTAATAGTGGCTTAGAGTATTTAAGTACATGCTGGACAGTCATGTTTCTACAGGGAGGATACCTAGCCTGGCATCTTTCACACTTATTAATGCTGGAGAAGACAACGGCTTTGAATGCTCCGACATTAAAACCATTCACATAGCACAACAGACTGTAACACCACAGCATAAACTAAAAAAATCCTGATGACATTCTGCCTCTCCCTCCTGCTCTTCATCACTTTATTATTATACACAGCAGGTGGGAGCAGCGAGCTGGGCCATGGCTTTGTCACCAGATCCCACAGACAGGAACTGGGGCTGAAAGATTGGGTTCACCAGCACCCATTGTCATCACCTCTCCTTCTCCTTCAGGCTGCAACCTGGACTGCTTCCTCACAAATTAATGCAACTCAGTCACCTCACTGGGGAGACAGGCGGCAGCCACAGGTGAACACACTTCCATCCTCCCGTTAGTTCACTCTCTTCAAATATCATTTTGAAAGGTAACCATCATTACACATGACTTTAATAAAGCTCTATTACCAAATTTCCTGATTCTGCTACAGATCTCATTTCGTGAAGGATTTTAATGAAGTTTGCTTATGAAAGATTTGAAAACCAATTGCATGATTTCTTCTCAATATGATTTCTGTCAGTACCATTGGATTACTCCTGGAGGAGGAGGAGCTCAGTGCTGCAAACAGATACTGTCACATAGAAACAAATTCACAAACATTATGTATTTTCTCCTAGATCTTCAGCATCTATACACCAGATATCTCTGGGTTTGGGGATACTGGTTTGAAAATTAAACCTATAAACAACAAAACTAAACATTGCCTATGATACCTGTTATAATTTGTCTCTAAATGACTGTCGACGAAAGAATTCCCAGTTATCCAAAAATCCATCAGTCGTCTGATTTATAAAACAAAATGGCAAACATTTCCTCTTTAGAGATCAACTGAGAGGATTTGCTTGCTAATTTGTTTTGATTTTGACCATTTACACTAACATAACACACTCCCTGAATTTCTTATGGCTTATTTATTAGCCAGACAGTCGTTGTTCTGTGAACATAATCCAAACTCCCTGCTCTCCTACTCTAAATAGAAGAATGAACCAGTTATATTTCTGGCTTTACCGTGTGGGGCAGAAATACTGCACGTTTGAATACATTACTTAGGTATGGATCCCTCTCCACAGGTAGCTCTCAGCATTAAACCCTGAAATGGCCAGCAGGCCTGTCAGCAACATGATGGTGATGATGATGAGTAGGCTACTTTCATTCGCCTTCAGGCGTTTCCAGCACATAATAAATCGCCCGCAATAAGCTTGAAGCGCGCAGGAGCTCCACACCCCTCGTTCCCTGACCTGTTGTTGGGTGACTTACCAGATTTCGGTGGGTAACGATACACCGAATTGGACGGGATGTCCACTTCTTCCACGCCTATGTTTTGTCTGCTTGTTAAAGCCCCCATTTCCAGCCAGATGAAGAGGACGCGGGTGAACGGGCATAACACTTCAGGTTCGCTTTGTTCGCTGCGCCGCCTTATTCCGACTCATTTAATCCACTCCGTGCTGCCCTGTCCATTTCTGTTAGGTCCAAGCCCCGCCGTGAATGTGACCGTGCTGGGGATTAGTAGTTGTTCTCTGGCTGCTTATCCCTCGCTGGTCCACAGTGCAGCTCGGTTTTGGACAGAAAACAGCAGTTAATTGTGGTAAAGCGGTCTCATGGTGCACCGCAACCGCACGGTCCACTGAAGCGAAATATCCTTCACTTCACTTTACGGCCCAGTATTAGCCGTGTTGTGGTCGTCGACATCTCCCGGTCCGATAGATCTTTGTCTCACCGGTGCTTGGCGTTGTTGGATCCTGTCAAAGAGGTCCGTGGCTCCCCATGACGTCAACCGGGCACAAATCCGGACCGTGGTTTTTGCGCAGTCCTCCTCCAGTGCCGACCAGCCCGCTTTATAACGTGACCTTCCTACGGTGTGCGAGCAGCGCTGACTGCAGTGCAGAGAGGACGCCTCCGTGCCCGAAGTGTTTCATCCCTCCCCTGTACATGGATGTAAACGCTTAACATGTTTTGGCTAACACCAGAGAAGTAATTCGCTATGGTAACAAAAAGGTAGCTGGCTACTTGAAGCTGTTTCGGCAACAAGTACGGTCACGGGGAGAATGAGAGTTAACATTAAAGTGTCTAAGCCACAACCCATTTACTTAGTCAGTAAAACGCAATCGTATATTGGTATGAAATAACGAATCTTGTGTCTTCATTGAAGCTACATTAAATTATTAGTGTAACGGTCCAGTCCAGCCTGCTGTTGATCCACTCCCCGACAGCAGGGGGCAGCGCCGTGACGCTGTACTGACCGGTTGGTGTAACGGAAGTCGAACAGTCAACGAGCCAATCAGAGGAGGCCAACATGCGCGCAAAGAAAGGGGAAAGGGAAGCGCAACTGCCGCCATTTCACGTGAGATAAGCGCGGTAGGAACGTTGTCCAGTGCAAAGCGATTAAGAAACTAGCTATTGATATCGAATTAAATATATTACCCGGATAGTTATAGTTAAAAAATTTAACGATTAAACAAACGGTACGACCCGTCGACTTTCGTCTTAAGTGGCCTTTTCTGTTGCTTACAGACGAACAAAATGAGCTACGGCAGGCCGCCGCCAGACGTTGAGGGGATGACCTCCCTTAAAGTGGACAACCTGACCTATCGAACTTCGCCGGAGACTTTGCGTCGAGTTTTTGAGAAGTATGGCCGTGTGGGAGATGTATATATCCCCCGGGATAGGTACACCAAAGAGAGCCGAGGATTCGCCTTTGTGCGGTTTCTTGACAAGCGCGACGCCGAAGACGCAATGGATGCCATGGACGGCGCCCTCCTCGACGGGCGTGAGCTCCGGGTGCAGATGGCCCGATACGGACGACCGCCAGACTCCATGTATAGTCGAAGAGGTGCTCCGCCACGCAGATACGGAGGGTACGGTCGCAGAACTAGGAGCTACTGCTGGTTTAGACGTGATTAGCTAAAAGCTAGTTCACACGAGTAACCAGCAGGGCCGAGCACATGGTGTAACTTACTATAGAAAAGTTAACAATAGTTAATGTTAGCTTGGAAACAGTGCGGTCGTTTAAATAGTAACTTGATTGTTTTGTCTGTTAATATAAAAGATCATAATCCTGAGTATTAAATATTTTGATTTAAAAAAGCGGGGGAACCAAAATATATATATTCAATTTGAATTCGCCTTTTCTGTAAATATGTAAATGTAGTCAATCAAATCAAGTGGTTGAGTAATGCATTGTTGTCTTCATTTTTATTTATCCACATATCTCTCCTTTTACAGCCGGTCGGCCAGCCCTCGTCGTCGCAGACGTAGCCGCAGTCGCTCTAGGAGCAGAAGCCGTTCCCGATCCAGGAGCCGCCATCACTACAGTCGCTCCAGGTCCCGCTCATACTCCAGGTCCAGATCAAGGTCCAGGTCGAAGTCTAAATCCAAGTCCAAATCCAAATCTAGGACCCCCAGAAGAAGCAAGTCAAAGTCTCCCTCAAGATCCCGCTCTCGCTCCAGGTCCAAGTCAAGAAGTCGAACCCCGCCTTCCAACAGAGGATCCAAGTCCAAGTCCAGGTCCAAGTCAAGGTCCAGGTCCAAGTCCAAGAGCCGGCCAAAGTCACCAGAGGACAACGGAGCAGAGTCTTAATCCAAACTTGGACGCATTATGACGGTATTCAGGGGAAAAGGGTTGATTGATATTTGTTTTGTTGCATAGTACTAGACAGTCATCACTGGGGTATTCTGAAATCTTTGTTAGACACTTTCAACGAAGCAAAAGTGTGAATGTTTTTAGAAATGCAAATTTGATTGCAGCTGATGTAGTCAGCCCTAGTGCTGTGTATGCTTTACCTTGCTTGTGTGGTTGTAAAGCTCACACAGACGCCAGGAGATTTGGCTTTGAGGGATCCAGTACAGTACATACTTCAAATTGGGTTGATGTGTGTATGGGGGGTGGGTTGGTTACATGCGGTTCTTCACTCAAAACGTTCACCTAAATGTGGAATTCTTTCCTCCAAGCTGCGGAGTCCTGTTTGCAAAGAGTGGAGGAGGAGATGGGGGTGTGGCAGTATGAGAGCAGTTAGTGTGTGACCCGCCCATGTGACCTGCCTGTTGCTGAGAGCGATGGCAGTTGCTAAGGAGCAGGTCATCAATGCAGCGGTGGTTGCTATGGAGCAGGTCGTCATGGCGGTGGTTCGGGCTGTCAGTTGGTGTATGAGGTGGTGTGGTGAGGTACGTTCACAGGGATCACAGGCAGATGCACTGAGCACTGTTCCCACTCGTGCCAGTGGTTTCCTGAGACTCTCAAAGGGATGGATCCTGAGGTTTGTCTTTCAAATATGCCCAAGAGTACAAGTCTTGATTTTGGGAGTATGGGGCAGAGAAAGGTGTGTAAACGTCACAATTACTGGAAATGTTAGGTATAGTACAAAAACATATATCCAAAAGATCAGAACAGTACTTTATTTGTATATCCAGGACAGCTGCAGGAGTTTTTATTTTGCTCTTTCTAACTGGGTTATGTTTTTTTCTTCCAGATCTCAGATGATTGAGCCTTTGCTGAGGACGTCAGAAAAAGTCTCACATTGAGCAAGTGGACTCCACTATTGCCACTGAATGCAGACTGAAAGGTCATTGGAACTTGGTCTAAAATCTTTTAAATGTTTGATTTGACTTAATTTACCTGAACAAATTCTGTAATGTTACCATTTTTTTGTAAGGTGTTTCTTTTTTTCTTTGATTAAATTTTGATTTTTTTTCCCTTTGAATTTGTACTTGGTAATAAATTCTGTTTTGAATTAAAGTAAGCCTCATTTAATCAAGTCTATTGTTTAATACTCTTTCCAGATGGATATGGAAACATTTTATTTGCAATTCATGTTCTGAGTCTTGTTGGACTTTCAAATTTTTTACAGCTTTGTTTTGCCACTCACATTGGAAAACTAGTTTACTAGTGACAAAAGATAAAGAAAATTGCTGTGCCACTCAATTTGAGACTTGCTTTTCTAGCAGCGTAGACATTTCTTCTGTCAATTCTTTTTTTCTGTCTGGTTAAAGTTGCTTTCCTATGATTCTAACCCTCTTTCTTGTGTATCTTTTGTGCACTAGGCGCAGTTGTGTAGCAGTTGAGTAATGCTGGTTAGCTGTTAAGATGCGGTGCAGTGCGGTGGTGACATGGTGTGGCGTGTTGCGGTGCTGAGTGCCCGGCGCTGTTCCGGGGCTCGACCCTCCGCTGCTGTTTGCCGGTTTGTAAGCTCACAGGTGTGGCAGATCATCGATCCTCTCCTGTCTTGTTACCTGTTCTTCCCTCAATGTGCTATACAGGTTGTCCTCCTTTTCTCTATATTCTCCTTTTTCTCCCTCTGTGGTTATCCACTGTTGAAAACTGGTTTTGCTCGCTTTATAAAATGGGTCCAGTGTGGCTCCTAAAGAAGGGTTTAAAGGGCAGTTCTGGCTGCTTAATGGATATTTTTTGTTTGTATTGCATTCCTGTGACTCTTTCAAATGTCTTGTTAATTGCTTCAGGTGAATGCTAATAAACATCTTTGTTGTACATAAGTTGCCAGTGTGGACTTTGTCATGTCTGTTTTGTGCTTTTCTCCTTTTGTTTTTTTAGTTTTGCTTTTCATGTCAAGCCCAATGTAGTATTTGTTGCATAAATAGCAAATCTTGGATGAGATCAATGAGTTGTAACTAGTATAAACCGTATGGTCACAGGTTATGTTTAAATGCATGAAATTACCCATTTAAAGTGGGTATGTTACAAAACAAACCTCTATCTTGTAGAATGTATGGGGAAACTAGATTCAACAGTTAAATATACCGAGGTACGTTAAAGGGATGAAGAGATGAGCACAATTCTCACGAGCTGGTTGTAAATCCTTAGCACAGTTTGGTTTCTTTGGTTTTACTATGAAGACCTGGGGGATATGTAAATTTAAGAAGGAGCTTGTTTTGTTTTTGTTCTAAATGACCGATTCAGGTAAAATGTGTTAACCTTATTTTATAGGATGTGTGACCGACACATTAGCCACGCATCAGCAGTTTCATCAGGTGGCCACTTAGCTGTAACTAGCTAACACAGCAGCTGAGAAAAAGTGTTGAAGTTGGTTAATTTAATGTAGGCAGATTTTACTCGAAAAGGAAACTATTTTTAACACTGGTTGAAACTAAATTTAAATCTACCGTCTGTCACGTGATTAGTTAGCATACAGTGGGCGGTTAGCGTTAGCTTCAACAATTCATATAACAGAGCTAGTTTGTGTTTTAGTGTCTGTGCTTAGATTAGATCGTAGTGTTAATGTTCCGGCGGATAGTATAAGGGACTTTACTAATGAGCTATTTTCCACCGATGGACAGAGAGCCCTGGTAGAGTGACTGACCCGCACCTTTCCACTGACGGTAAAACCCTGCTTGACTTTTATCAGCCTGCACATTCAGTACACGAGTTCTGTCACAAACCATTTCAGTCTCCCAGTTCGTGTGGTAAACCCGCTGCTGATGGGATTACCGGCACACGTAGAGGACTGGGGAGAGCACGTTGCATCGAGCCGTGCCAGCCCACCTGATCGGCGCTGTCTGGGGGAGGGGGGCAGTCCGGGGGCGGGACCGGGGAGGACGTGACGTCCAGACGATACCGGACAATATCCCGTCAATGTTGCTCGTTAACGCTGATGTTCGGGCAGGATTATTACAGGGGAGTGAATGCCTGTAACGCGGCTGAGCAGTGAAATCAGAGGTGCCGCCTCACAGGCCTGAGCGCAGCTATGGATCTGACCTTTGTGTTGTCCGCTATTATCTTCACGCTGCTCGCTATCGTGGTCGCCACGTCCATATTTAACAGCGCTTCGTCCACAGCCGACTTCGCAAACACGCGGAGTTATTTCGGACACAGAGGGGACGGTGCACCCGCGGAAACGGGGCCGAAGCTGAATGGACATGTCCCCGAAAAGAAGAAGAAGACGAAGGCGGAGGACGACTGGTGTGAGATCAGCGGGAGCTCGCACGACCACTGGGATGTGGTGAAATCAGTGCTTTCAGTAAGTCTGTGGTGTCTCTGTGATCTGATAGCTAGTGGTTTGTTTGGCAAAGCCTGTAAAATACGTAAGTCTCTCTTAATCTGTTTTCCTGACCATCATTATCCCTCCACTTTGTTTACAAGTACAGCATTTAAATCCTTTACTTCTATATGTTCAGTGCGCTAATGTAAACTTACTTACTTCTTATTAACAAGGAAACTACTGCAAGGGCACGTTGACAAAGTCATTGTGTGGTGTGCAAAGGTAAAGATTTAAAGGAAATTTCCCCCCAAATTCAAACATTTAGGTAAACTATTGTAGAATTTAGATAGGTATTCATGTCATTCATTCAAATACCTTTACCATAGTACTATTACTGATGTTTTAACATGTAAATAGTAGCTTTTCTAATGTTCTAGGTCATATTACCCTAGTGTGACCAGTTTTACAAACTGATCTATAGGAATACTTCCAATTTTTAATAAGAGGATCTTTTCCTTTGTGTGTCTAAGCTACAGCAACAAACAATCATCAATCAGTTTAGATGATAACTTATACACTTATAACTAGAGCATGACAAAATATGATTTGATTAAGCAAGAACATAATCAATAGTTGCAGCTTCATACATCTGAAATGTTAATTTTAAGGGGCTAGTGGGCACCAGTTTTCTTTTAGTCTCATGGCTTTAAAAAAGTTATTTACTCGTGTAGCTCTCTGGCACGATTCTAGTCTCTTAAATACCTCTTAGGCTATCTGGCTGTCTCTCTGTGGAGAGACGGTCCCTCTTCTGGTTGGATAAATTGAGACAGGGACAGTGATGTCAAATCCCACCTGATAGAGACACCATAGCCTTAACATTTTCCATCAGTGATACCTGTGAGGTGTACGCCAGGTCATGGAAAAATACAGGTAACACAAGGAGTTACTTTCTTCTTTAGCCACAAATTGTAGCTGTACAGCAGCAAGGTAGACCTGCCCGTCAAGGAAGTACACACGCATATTTAAGAGGTAATACACAGTTATGTGTTATCTTGGGGATAAGTCCGGAATAAAATAGTGGTGTCTTGCCCCCCATTTGACCCACCAATTCTCTGACAGGAGGAGGCATTTCCCAGCCCTCACACTGGAGAACTGGCAGCACAAGTTGAACACTCCTCCTCCACATCTAGCCTGTCTGTGCCTAGGCCTGGATCTAGGAATATGAGCCTAGAGGGAGACTCGTCATCCGAGACCTCGTCGGGCCGTAGGTCATTCATTGGGCTCTCTGATAAGGACCTACTAAAGTGTGCTTTCTCTTACTCCCAGAGTGAAGGAGCCACAGAGAGCCCGGGAATCAACGGTGAGCGTCGATGAAAGTGAAAAGACTATGCTTTTCCAAACTGGTGTTTATTTATAACTGGCGGTCGTTCTTATTTTTATCAGATAACGTAGAAACAAATGCAAACGATTCCTTGAAGTATGTCCCCGGAAGGGCGCGATCCCACCACCTACAGATGATGCTGTCCAAAGATGAGCTGGAGGATGAGCAGAGGTCAGTGAAAGTTTTATGATTGCAGGATATGCAATGGTCACCAAATATTTTTTCATTTGTCAAACTCATTTTAAGAGTTTTAGATGAATTACCCTTGTTTCCGTCCTGTGCAGTGTCAACTCCTCTTTTACCTCCACGTAACCTTCCCTACGCCGTCTTCACGTGTGCTTGTGTGTTGTTGGCGCTCCACTCTGTCCCTCCACGTTTAGCTCCTGTATCACAGCTTGGCTTTAGGCTAGACTGAGTAAGGTGAGATTACGTCTCTGCCAGGCATTAGCTGAAGGATGAATAACACGAGACTTAAAGAAGCTGGAGGAAATGATTTTCTCACTCAGCACAAAAAAGTAAAAGACAGACAACAGAGTTGTCATTAAAACCTGGTCTATTGTTTTTTTTCTATAATGTGTCTACATACCCTGCTTGTATCATTGCAGGAAATACTTCTACACAGATTTTAACTGTCTGTAAGCGTGAAAAACAAGCAAACATGTGGTAAAGTATAAGTTATTGTCACCCATTTGATCCAGATGAGTCACTTTTTGGCCACTATATGAAAACAGGATGATTTTTATTCACAGTTTGAACCTCGGCTGTGACCTCATCAGCTCTTTATCTGCAAGTGGCCATGAAGCGACTGATGTAGCCGTGGTATTACCTGATCCCACTCGCCCAGCTGCCCCCTGCCCCATTGTTCCACAGTAGACGTGTGATACACAGGTGTCACAGCAGGTGTTGATTGTGTCTCCAGTTATCACCCCTGACAGATAAGTGTTAGTTAATCCACGGAGGACTTTAGTCTGTTCTGCCACAAGGAGGAGTCAGTATATCGCAAAAACTGGGACCAGCGCTGAGAAGACAGTAGCTTCAACTGTTCACATTCACTTTGTTGACATGTCACAAAGTGAATGTGACATAATCTCAAAATTTGTTTTTACTGCACCAGAGCAAAACAAGCGCAGGATGCAGGGCGATGCTTCCTGGTTTTAAAAAGCCTATCAGTGCTCTGTCCAGATTGACATTAAGATTTGCAATAAATAAAGAAAGAAACTGTTCTCTGTGAGCACACCAGGGGCAGCAGCTCTGTGCAACTGCTTACTTTGCTCATGTGGTCACTATTACAATCGGTCCTTTGACGTCAACCGTGATAGTGATGTGGCCTGTGATAACATTACCCACCAGAGGGCACCGTTTCTACAGGTGGCAGAGGTCTTATGCTTGGTAAAAGAATATATATTTTAGATTTATTCAGAATAACAGGACTTAATATAGGACCTGGTTCCACTTATTGAATGTGAAACTTACCGCAACCAAGAATCGTGATCATTATCACTCAAATATTTAAAATTCTCTCCATTTTGTTTTATTCATTCAATATATGTGTTCAGTTTTATTCGTTTGTTGCCAAAGCGCAAATGTCACGTAGCCAATTAATTTTAAAGATTTCCTGAAAAACTCTGCAGTGAGTTCAGGATCATTATTATCCAGGAGAATTTCTCTTACGCTGAAAGATAATCTTTTGATTCAATATTTAGGCAGACAAACGTGCCATCTGTAAATGTTAGTTTCTCACAGCTTTAGTGCAAACACTACGGCAGCTCACTCCCACTTCTGTTTTTTTTTGTTGGTACAGTGAAGCTACACTACACGGTGATTCAGACAGTGTGACTCTTACTGATCCACATATCTCTGCTGCTGCTGCTGTGTTACAGCTTATGTTCAGAAACTACTGATGCACCCTCTCATCACTTTCTTCTCTTAATCAGTGGAAAATATACTTAACATGAAGTCATGCGAAAACTATCATAATTTTTAAGACGACTGAAATAGAGTTTCATACCCCCCAGCTCTTATTCTAATTTGTCTTTGTTTGCACAGGTGTGAGTCTTTCACTTCAACCTGTCTGATGTCGGACTTTAGCAGAGCTTACCCAGTGCCATCTCATCCCCATATCTCTTAGTAATAGTAATGACAAAGGAATACATCGACATTTTTATACATATACATGTGCTAATTCAGATTTTTGCAGTGAGTTAGATGAAAATAATGATACATGCCTTTGTAAAACTTGTAAAATTTTAGTTTTTACACTGATTAAACAAACAGGATTGAACATGGTTATTAACATCAGTATATTCAGTCCCCTCATAGGAGCTGCTTGTGGCTCCTTCTTGGTGTAGATCCATAGTGTTTCCTCTCAACATTTCCTTGATCTTTTTGTTCTTTTGTCAGAGTGCAACGTGAGCAACTGGCCGCCATCTTCCAGCTGCTGAAGGAAAACAAGGAGACGTTTGGAGAGGTGTCTGAGGGAGACATGACGGAGCAGCTCAGACTCTACTCCATTTAAAACTTCTCTAGGACTCAACTCTTGGTATTCATAGTACTCACAGCACATGTGAGCTGCTGCGAACCCGGAGACTTCTCCAGTGCAACAAATACTTCAATAAACTTCCTCACAGTATTTCAATACAGCTGTACAGTACACCCAACAACTACTTGTTGTGTTTTAAAATGACTTTTCTGTGCTGCTTTTTTTTTTGCTGCCCCCGCCATCATCTGTCAAACTACAGTCCATGTGAAAGGAGGAGAAAAGAGAAGATGGATTTTGTCCAGAGCACAATTTTCTAGCTAACTAATATGCAAATAATATCTACAACGGATACAATCCTACTGTTATGGCATTTAGTTTTATAACACTTTGAACACTTTGAATTTATGGCTGAACTTTTACAATTTAATTTTATCTTTATTAATTCTGTAACAGGTATAATTCTGCAACATTGCTGCGTTTCTTCCTTTTTGCTGTTGTAATAAACCAGCTTATCTATCATTGTGAATTTCAGTGTAAGAGAATGTGTGTTTTTATTATGTAAACAATGCACTAGCCCCGCCCAGTCACCTTTAGTGATTGGTTGTCACTTACACCAGGTTGTTCTTTTACCTTGAAACACATTCCAGGAGGGAAAGTCCAACATTCATCTATATCCAATTAAAGCTCATAGTTTCTGCATCTCAAGAATGGCAGGTCAAAACTCTAAGAGGCTTTCACTACTTTTTTTAATAATGGTTAGCATTTTAATTGTGATTTTCTCATCGGAACACTTGTCAAAAAGAGTCAGGTAAGTTGTATTTGCAGATTATTTAGATAAATATTAATTATAAAACATAAGTTTAAAGAAAAACATAAATATTTTATTAAAGTCATCTAAAATGTATTGTGTTGTTTATGTTGACTCTTTTGATTTAGCTTGAAAAACAAATTCACAGCTGCAGGTAGGCTGCAAGGGATGCACATTATATTCTGGGAGATAAAAGGAAACCGGACTTCACCACTTGCACCGCTCAGCACAACATACGCTCCACAAATGACTGAGCAGAAAACTGATCCCATAAAAACGTTAATGCGTTCTCGAGGCAGTGAGGTAGAGACTCCAATGCCTCCCCTCAACAAAAAATCATTCAACAAGTTTCCACAGTGGGATTTTGAAGAGGTGTATAACCAGGATGCTCCCCCCAGACAAACAGTAAGAATGTTATGACAAAATAGGACAGAAGCAATTTTAATGTAGCCAAATAATGTACAAACATTTATTTTCAGCTACAGTGGGCTTGTTTCATTTCCCTACCGGTTTTATTATAAACATAATAATAATCTACCTTTTCCTAACTCTTAGTATTGAGACCTTCATCAAACGAAAAGACAGACAAGTAAATCTGAATAACATTGTTCTGTGTTTTCCCCCTGTTGTGGGATTGTTTTACTATTGTATGCTGTATCTACATTTATAGACCTGTGCTCATTCCCTGCGAAGCTCCGAGGATGAGAGCTTCCAGAAGGCTTTTCTTCCTAACATGCGTTTGTATCTGCATAACGGGAATATCAACATGAGCGAGTGGAACCGACTGTCACATTTTAACAACCCTTTTGGTTTTATGGAGTTCAAATATGACGGTTTGTATAGCTCTGTGTAGTTTGTGGGCAGTGGATTGGACATACAGGCTACTTATTGTGACCCTCACTTGTTCCTTATATTGGCTATCTTAGTCTCAAAAAGGTAGAATTTTACTGTAGTAGAGTGGAACTTCTGGACCTCCGAAGTAAGGGTCTACGATGAACTGTAACTAACCACAATTAAATAGCTGAGTAAACAATAATGTTGATGTCAGAAGTGTTTTAAATTCAACATTGCTCACCAGCTAGTGGCTAACTGTGTGTGTTTGTAGAGCATATTTTCAGAAACTATTGTATTAAACTGAACCTGCAGGTGTGTAAACAGGTGTTTTTACTCTGACACTTTACTTTGCAGTTTGAGAGATTGTAATTTTAAACATACTGATTATAACTTAACTGTTTAGTATGTTAAGACACTTTATGAATTCTTGGTTTGCAGATGTAATGGCTGCAGTGATGCAAATCCCGAAGCCAAATGAGCCACTGCTCCTTCCAAAGCCAGGCAGTGGTGGCTGTGTGCACTGTGCAGTCGTGGGCACTGCAGGGATCCTAAACGGATCGAAAATGGGGAAGGAGATCGACTCACATGATTACGTGTTTCGGTAAGGAAAAGAAACAGACCTTTATGTTTGTTAGTCAGCACCCGGGAGACTGTTAAAGGATTTTAAAGACCTGGTACTACTCATGGTAATATTTACTAAGTACTGTAGAGATTCCATTTTGCTTAAACAACTGAAACGTATAATTCATCACTGTCAGAATTATGGAGAGTGTTATTTGTTCACTAAACATAGGAGTGACTCCAGGATGTTTAAATCATTTATTTGGTCAAGACAGTGTTATAATTTGTAGACAGTTGTGAAACTGTTTCAAGACATCGCCCTCACGTTATATTTACTGTATCGCCACCTCTGAGTTTGTTCACTGTCTTTGTTTTACAGTAGTCACTGTAAAACAGTAACTGGTGTCAGTCCCTATCAGTTATAACATATACTA
This sequence comes from Microctenopoma stevenorrisi, assembly GCA_032270685.1. Taxonomy (NCBI): domain Eukaryota; kingdom Metazoa; phylum Chordata; class Actinopteri; order Anabantiformes; family Anabantidae; genus Microctenopoma; species Microctenopoma stevenorrisi. Next base: position 11,180,861 of record JAUMTR010000011.1, on the reverse strand, counting down.
AAAACATTTCAGAGAAAAACTGATATACTTTCTTCTGCTGCTTTTGATTTCACTCTTTGCATTTGGCCAGTGCATGAGCAGTAATTTTTTATTTAGGTCAGATGTTAATAGCTCGTTTTAGTCAATTTATATTTGATCAAAGCAATAAAAAATATTGTTTTTAATTTGAAATAAATATAATATATAAAGTAAATAGGCACAATTTCTTCATGCTTAATGCTTCATGCTTCATGCTTCATTGGTTCGTGTTATTAAAGACATCACCACAGTTCTATTTATTCTTTACAAATCATTTTTGTTTGAAATGCTAATGACGACTACAAGTCTCTTTGTTCATTTGTAGTTATACCCTCATTGCCAGCCATGACTTTAAAAGTACTTAGTGGTTTTAAGTTGTGGTTTACAGTAGCAAATATCAGGAAAATGTATTGCTGGCTTTAAAAAAAAGTTGTCAACTTTTTTTTTTTGCATGCACTTAACCCATTAGATCACTTTACTTTACTTTGCTTGGCAGACGCTTTTATCCAAAGCGACTTACAAGGAGCTAGCGTTGGGTGTCTGGCTCAG
>JAUMTR010000011.1:11138871-11179335 GCA_032270685.1 Microctenopoma stevenorrisi | reverse complement strand
GTTTAGTAATTATTGATGTAAATAACACATTGCTTTATTGTTTATCTATTTACAATCTTTTTTTGTAGGTATTTTACTGCACTTTGTTGTTAATTTCACAGCCATTTCTTACAGTGTGGTCTTTGCATTGCCTGATGAAAATGCAAACTAACACACAATTCCTTTAACTTCTATTACACACACTGTAAGAGTTGACTCACTAAAGTAAACACTAGGTGCAGAATTTTACTACTCATCTACCAGGTTGCCGATAATCACGATCTGACGAGTAATAACTTTTGAAATCTGCTGCCACATCTTGTACAAACATTTGATATAATCCATTTTAAGGTGTGATAATACAGTATATATGCACAATACAAATATTTATTATCCGAGAGAAAGCCTTTGCTATGAACAAAGAGATCACCAGGATACTAATGGTGTATGATTTTGTATGTCCAGAGGATGTTTATCCAGCTCAACCTTTACCGTCTGGCAATTAGCACAGAGGGAGCTAAATGTGGCCTGGTAGCTCGATGGGTTAAGTGTCAGACTGGGATGCACAGCGCTTGCTCCTTGTAAGTCGTTTAGCATAAAAGCGTCTGCCAAGTAATATAAAGTAAACCACAAGATGAGCATGCTCATGTGTTTATTTGACAGGGACCATAAAATGAAAACAAACAGGCAAATAAAGTCCTCGCGTTGTAGTCTTGAGGTCAGGATACTTATTAACTTTCTTTTCCAATGAAAAGCCACAGTGATTAGATTCTTATGAAAATGTTCTGGCTCAATAATTAACATTTACCTCAGCGTGTCACTTCTGTGTAATCAACACATTATTGTTCGTGCAAAATGTGCAAATATACTTTCTGCTCCATTAAAACGAAGTCCTCTTTATGATGGACTGACCATGACCATCTGTGTGTGCTGCAGGATGAATGGTGCAGTCATCAAGGGTTACGAGGAGGATGTGGGAAACAAAACATCAGTTTATGTTCACACAGCCCACTCCATCACATCATCGCATTTTGGACTGAGGAAATACGGATACACATCTGTCCCTAAAGATGAGGTATTAAAACTCAGATGTATGTGTGTAGTGTTGTGGTTTATACTCTCCAAACATTCACACTCATCTGTTCTTCTTTTTTTCGTCAGGGTATAAAATTTGTGCTGATTCCTGAGGGAATGAGGGATTTTGAATGGCTTCAGGGTCTTCTGAAAGGAGAAAGGGTTGCTGCTGGCTCGTACAAAAATACAAGGTATATACACATATAACTCGTTGGGTCTAATTTACTTAGATAGCTGGGGCATCAGCTCTTGCCACAGTATATAAAAAAAAAGGAGATTCAAGCTTCAGCAGAGACAGACATCAATATTAACACTGAACAAACAAAAACAAACAAAGCCTACTTTGTTCCATTTACTCCACAGGCCAAGGACGTTTTATGCCGGGCAGTACAATGAGAGTCGCTTCTATGTTCTGCATCAGGACTTCCTCAGATATGTGCGAAACAGGTCAGCCTTGCTCACACCTTCATCATCATTTTTTTGGAGTTTTCAACACTTATAGATGGGTATCGGAAAGAGTGTTTTTATCTTTGTTGTAATGAAATGGATTGGAATGAACTGAACTTCTCTAGTCTTGTCATATAAATACAAAGGTATGTATATATGTTCATATTGTATGTTTTCATTGGTGACAGGTTCTTAAAGTCTCCAGCTCTAAATTCTTCACACTGGGCAATAGTCAGACCAACCAATGGGGCGTTCACTCTCTTCCTGGCTCTGCACACCTGCGACACAGTATGTTGCTATTAATTGCTCACATGTCATCTTAGGCAAAGTGCACAGTGCTGAATATATATGTTGTGTCAGTAAGAAAAATAACTCATTCAACACTTTGGATACACACTTAAAAACATAGAGCGCTCGTGTGAAGGCAGATGCCATTCATACACCCATTTGGTAAATATACAGCTCTGGAAGAAATTAAGAGACCACTGCCAAATTACTTCATTGATCTCTTTGGGGAAATTCTGTGCAGACAGGCTGCCCCGGAGAACGACTGAAAATGACTTTTCTACTCGCTGATTTCTTTTTTTTAATTTTGTTTAGATATAACATGTATATTCTTTTCTTGTGTTGTACTCAGGTAGATGCATACGGATTCATGACTGAGGACTACACTAAGTACTCCAACTACTATTTTGAGACGGATGTTAAAACGAGGGTAATTTTCTATGCCAACCACGACTACATCCTCGAGATGAAAACATGGAAAAAGCTACACAACAGCCAAATAATAAAGCTATATCAAAGAGCAGATTCAGAAACAGAGACAGAAAAGCAAAGGTCACACTAATAATGAGAAAGACTTTAGATCTGGAGTAACAGGGTGTAGACAGGTCATTTAAGGAAAAATTATGCCAGTAAGATCTGTTCTTTAGTACAACATTGCTACACATTGCTAAATAACAATAACACGGTTATGCTGTACATTTTAATAGCACCTCAGGTGAAACTATTTTAGCAAAAGCTACATTTGTACCTTCATGAACCATTATAAAATGGCTGTTGTATTAGACTACATAAATTCTGGCTATATACTTTTAGTTCAATTATTATATATTTTTATATACAAATATGCAGTATAATTGTGACAAGTTGTATTTTATACTTTATGGTATTTTTAATGTAAATGTGCATATATTCTGGTTCATTCCAGCTCAAAAGAAAATGTTTTACACTGTAATTTACAGATTGTGAATTTACAATATTAGCTTTTAAGATATGGGGCATTCCCATTTATTTAACTTATCAACTAGTTAAACTTATGATACACCCTTACCTCATCTTTACATGAAAATATACAGAATATATCTGACTCTTGAACCTGAATGTGGGTATTTTCTTTGTTGTACATTGCACAACACATTCAGCAGGACACCACAGGTCTCTGTCTATGTGTTATGGGGGAATTTCTTACAGTTTTTGTCTTACTTCTCTGTATAATTTGATATAATCTTTGATGATATATGGTCAGATGAAGCTGGTTTAACTCCTATGTTAAAAAATCTGTTAAAGAAAGCATCAGTTGTCTAAGACAATATTAGCATTGTCTGTCTTTCATTTCTCATTCAAATGTCATTTACTTACTGTGGGCACCTCTAAATAAGTTACACTTGCATTAATTTAATCATTACTTAAAAAGATTGTTGAGACAATTTTGTAATAATAGGCTATAAGAATAGATGCAGTGATTTAAATCTACTGCTTGTTTTCTTACCATTTTACATTTGTTTGAAAAATAAGGCAAAATGTCTTAAAAATTATGATCATATGACTTTTCTTCCCTACCGTTTAAACTAAACATATTAAACCATTTTCCATTCAATTTCCTTCTATTTAAAATTATAATTATTGAATTTACTGGCTCTTTAAAGAAGTCAAACAAACATATCTCTAAAATGAAGTTACACTTTATTGTCTCCCAAAAAGAATTTGACCTGGGTTCAACAAAACTGCATCTCACTCAACAAGATAAACCTAAGAGGATTCAAATGAGAAAAAATGCAGAGTTCGGGTTGTTAATGAATACAAAGTTAACACAAACCCCCCTTTTTTATTTTAAAATATTTCTAAAACATTATTTCACAACCGTTTATAAAACCATTTGATGACATTAAGGAGAGGTAATGTGTAGAAATGTGTTTTATCTGTATCTGTTCACAAAAGAAAAACAAAAAACAACTATGTGTGTTTTCTACACGAGAGGGGGCGGAGCTTTTGCTTGCACAATTATTTCTATTTTACATGTATTTAATAATGGATATTCTACATACTTGGAAGCACAGATATTACGCAGAAATCATATGACCAATATGAGAGATGTGTGAGAACGATGCTCTTAGCACCGAGCAAATTCTGTGTTGCACCTAGTTTCTTTGCGAATGGCAGTTTTCTGTATGATAGCAAAGTGGCCTGGGTCTGTATATGACTCTTGAATTTGTTGTAAGTCTACCCTGAGTGACAGAGTTGCCCATGGTGAGTTTATATAAAGTACAGCTACATCCTGAATAATATTCCGTTCCCTCTTATTGCAACTGAAACAGTAAACTGTATCTTGTGTTATCATAGAGTTGATGGTTATCTACTGGGAGATAACCCCTGCCAGCGCCATCTGCTGGACATTGTCTGCCATTGTCTTTTTTTTTAACCTATAGGAAATCAAATTAAGTTGCGCATTAAATTATGTCTACTTGGTGTCATAGTAAGTTGTGGATCAATGCTGAACAATATCCCTACTGAGGTAAGCTGTGCTGAGGAGGTTGATGGACCCTCTTCCTCATTATGCACCCCAAATCATTTCCAGCATTGCTAATACAGACAATATTAAATACTGGCAGTGGTGGACTGGCTGCAGATTTTCTTTCTTTATGGGATTTCCCTGAGAACTTAAATTAAGCTATCATGTAGAATGTAACCACTGAATGCAGTTTTACGAGAGAAGGCTAAACAACATCGCAATTGCTTGTAAGCGATACCCCACATGTTTAAACTAGATTTTTATAGTTCAGCTTTAGTTGCTGCCATGTTGTTATTGCGCCGGTTGGGCTGCACCTGTGCGCTCAAAAAACATATGGAATATGAATGTTGAATAAGTGGAACATCAAGACCAGACATGTAGTTTTTTCTTATTAAAAAAAAATTAATCTTAACTTGACTTGGTCTGCAATTATCTGCCACACAAACTCCCTCTTTTTTGCTGCTGCTGCAGTATTACCACTTCTTTTTAAAAGCATTTCGGCATATGCAGTCATTCAAAGAAGTCGACAAAATGCAGTCAACAAAATAGACAAATGAATAATTGAAAATACTTATGTAGAGAGTATTGGTGGATATCGCGAGAGCAAATGAGCGAAGTAGGAGTGGCTGAAAGTCCGCTAAGTCGGACAGTTTCTAGCAACATTCAAGCTTTCGTTTGTGTGTACCAGGTTATATTAACTGTTGGTTGGTAAAATGCTCTGAATAAACATTGTAAACAGGCGTGATTCAGATAAGCAAGATCAACAAAGATTCAAATGCAGCTGAACGGGACGCAGTGCATTCTGGTTAGTCTGCTGACGAACCCGTTCCCAAAATGCCTTGCGTCACGAAGTGGAAATTAAAGTAAAGCTTAAATTTTTACAGTCGATCGGAAAAAAGCTTTATTTTTGCAATTGTCGCTACATTGACAACAGGAGTGTGTTCTGTGTTGCTTTATTTAGACATAATTTTACACGACACCAGCAGTGAAGTATGTGTCACTGGAAAAGTGTCGGGGTAGTGTGTGCGCGAAGAGCCAACGCACTCTTGTTTCTCTTCAGATCGTACAAATCTTTCGCCTTTTACTAAAGATTTCCGTGGAGAGGAACAACAAGAGTTTCCCTCAATTTTTTGATGCCCTGTTAACGCGGGGCTTCCTCAACATGTTGAAAGACAATTGAATAATAAGGACATTTTACAATCAATTCTAGTGAAAGAATAACACAGATGCGTGACCCCATATCGACGAGTATATCGCTTAAAGGATGATATGTCAGACACAGTGTCAGCTAAAGCAGTCAAATTTGACCTAGCAGCAGCTGGACTTGTAGAGAAGCGCATTCCTACATGCTATTTGTTAAAATTTTAAGATTTTCAAGACCTCTTTTTTTACTCTTATAATGTGAGGTTATTGTAATAATGAACAGAAAGTAATGTGCTTTACAGGACGGGATTAGTGATTAGTGACAAGAGTTAGATTTTTTTATTTGCATGTAATAATTAACTAGTTCAAATGTCCAGCTAAGCCCCAATATGTGTCAAATCACTTTAGCTGTCAGCTGGTTAGAAACATGATCTGCATATTATCCTGAATGTGTATACAAGCAATTGTTATAAATGGTTTAAAACGTGATATGTCATTTTTTGTTTACAATTCGTTTATGTTTAATGTTTAATGTGTCCTTGTCTGAATAGTCCTCATGAAAACTGTTTGATGAGGATGCAGTTGCTAAAAAAGTGAGAAATCTTAGACATCAAACAAAGCCTTGTTTTTTAACTTTGAGACTGAAGTACTGATTGATTCCAAAGAATAGTTCATTTAGAACACACCTACTAACCACTGTCTTACTCTGCAGGAGGAAAACACGCTGAGCACTGAAGAGAACCCGCCGCCTTTAGAAGCATGTGTTGCGTCTTTGTCCAGACATTTTGATTCAGGGGGAGCCACAGACAGACATGATTGTCTCTTGTATACATTGGTAAATGCTTTGTTATTTTAGGGTTCTATTTTAACAGCATGGTGTTTATATGTTTATAGTAGTAATACACAGTAAATGACATGTACTGTATATATCTTCTTTTTCTATATGTGATTTGATTCTACATGTTTTTTGGGGGCAGTTGTTTTTATTGCTGTAATAAATTGTATACATGATGCCCTCTTTGACACTTGACGTTAAAATCTTTTTTAAGATAAGATACTCCTTTATTAATCCCACACGTGGGAAATTTCTGATTTTAAATCCCCAACAGATAAATGCCAACAAAAACTAAAGAATAAAAATAATATGTTTAAATTAGTTTGCTTTAGTGCTGCTGTTAAGACTTCTGTTCATGTTGACAGACTACTATACTTTCAGATTAACTTTTTTAGGTTAATATATCCTATAATTGTTATCTTTTTGTGTGTAAAGCACAATGCCACATAGTATTGAAAATACTATTCCAAATGTGCATGTCGTACTGTATCAGTCAAAAATGTGGAAGGAAATGACCTTCCATGTAAGGATTATTGAAGAGGCCTACAGGACACAGAGCACGATGACTTAATGACTATGCATCCTGACACAATGAATGCTTTTTAAAGTTGCATCACAAAGGTTTAATGCAGTGCTTGTGCCCTCTAGTGTTCGAGATCTATGCTTGAGTAACTGAGGAGTCATTTGGCTGCATTGAGTAAAGATGTTCCTTTCATTTGACCTATTCCGATTAGTCCTTGAATTGTTTAATTTAGAAATTAAAGCACCAAGAAAAAACTTAGGCTCTTTCAACTGGTCAGAAAAGACATTTCTAGCTTATACAATGTACAACAGCTATACAATGGCTTATACAAGTACAAGTTTTTGATTAAATAATGCAACTCATATGTAATAGTTGTCAGTGTTACATTGTCTTCATTATATTATGTGAATTCCTGCTTTGGAGAAAAACATGTTAATAAGTTTATATCAATGTTGTTTACTATCTACGGAGCCACGGAGGAGAACTTTACTTTACTTTACTTGACCTACGTTTTTATCCAAAGCGACTTACAAGGAGAAGACACCAGCAATTACCATTCAGATTCCCTGATAAGGCCTAACTCGTCAAGACAAGGAACATGCTTAGTTGTCCACTCACTGGACAACGGTGTTATATACCTCATAAGATTACATTAAAACGTTTCAGAAAACATTCTCAGAATGTTTTATCCCATTGTCAACATTTTAAATAGAATATTAGCAAAATGTTCATCTTGACAGTTCAAGTGATGTTCCCAGTGGCAAGTTTTTCAAAAGTTCCTTGAATGTTCTCACCGTTGGTATAACGTTTTTAACTAATGTTGAATGTTTTTTAAAGGAACATCCCAGTAAAGGTGTTTTGAGAAGGTTCTACTATTGTTTAATAATTAACATTGCTGGAATGTTATCTAGAAACATTACATAGACAACATTGTTAGAAGGTTGTTCAAATGTTGTAGCCAAAATGTTTTAGATTTGTTAAGTAGACAACATTGCTGCAATCTTCCCATAAAAACATTGCATTAATAAATATCCCTAAAACATTTAAAGAATGATTTCAGCTAACGTTTTGTCTGTAACATTTGAACTAACAAGAACTAGGCAATATTACTGGATTACAGGAACGTTCCTAGCTGGGTTGACACTTCTAAAAGGGAAAGCCTTTACTCCCATCATGCTTTGCGTCATACACTCGCCTTACACCACAAGTGACATACGTGACCCTGTTAAAGCGACTGGCTGCTTTAATCTTAGGAGCCACTTCACTCTTGTTTCTCTTCAGATCGTATAAATCTTTCGCCTTTTACTAAAGATTTCCGTGGAGAGGAACAACGAGAGTTTTACTCAATTTTTTGATGCCCTGCATTTGTAGGGCTTCCTCAAGGTGTTTAAAAGAAATACAGCACAAAATCTGCTCATACTTTACTAATAGTCTCCTAATTGGTATCTTATGTTGATTGTATTTCACGGTTGGTGAGTAAATTAAGCTCTCGTTGGTGTTACGGGAAGTTTTCGTACCACTACATATGAAAGTCTAAGCTCCCTTCATGCCTTGCCTTGCGGTTTGAAGGTTGATTAACACCAAATCTAAATTCTTTGAAAAAAGGGAGCTACGTGTATATGTACTGAATTTATTGAAACAAGTTTGAAGTTTTCTGTTGGTGTATTTGAGCTGATACAAGTTAGGGACGGCCATTAAGTCGTAACGGAAAATCTTGAAACCTCTTAAATTGAACTCGCCACTCCCATCATGCCTTGCGTCACACACCCGCCTTACACCCTGAGTGACATACGTGACCCTGTTAAAGCGAACGGCTGCTTCAACCATTGGAGTCACTTCACTCTCGTTTCTCTTCAGATCGTATAAATCTTTCGCCTTTTACTAAAGATTTCCGTGGAGAGGAACAACAAGAGCTTTACTCAATTTTTTGATGCCCTGCTAACGCGGGGCTTCCTTTAAATGTTGAAAAGGAAAGAGGTATAACATTATGTTATCATTGCCCGCATGTTACTTTGCCAAAAGGAAGGACTACTCATCAACTGCCAGTTTTCATTGTAGTTTACGGTTAGGATGTTACGTGAAGTTGTGACTGTTATGATTATGAAAGCCTTCGTGCTTTAGGCACACTAGCTTTACACCACAATTGATTTACGCGATACTGTTAAGGCGACGGACTTGAGACACAATCAGCTTTTTCTTATCAATCACATTATTTAATCCTGTAATGCAACCGATGTCCACAGGGAAAAAATCAGCCTAATAGATCAAAAGATTTCGAGGGAAATAAAAGAGGAAATGTTTCTACTAAATGTCCTGTTGTGGATCCATACTGAAACAAGAAGAAGAAGAACCCATTTTATTGTCAATGAATAAAACGAAATTTCATCTCTGCATTTGACCCATCCCAGTAGCAGTGAGCAGCCACAGGAGGCGCTCGGGGAGCTAGCGCTGGGTGTTTCGCTCAGGTACAGACCTGGTGAGGGGGGACGGGCTGGGTGCCTCAGCTGGGAATCGAACCCGGGGCTCTTTACTTCCCAGCCCTCTGCCTTAACCACTCTGCTACCAGGCCGCACAATCAGATCTTAGATCAGGTGAGAGCAGGCGTTTACCGTCATGCCCCGAGGTTTTGCAGCCGGTAGAGAGCAGCTACAGCGCCTTGCTCCAAAATCTGCGGCCGCCTTGATCTCACGAGGTTCTCGGAGCCTACGTAGACATGACGTCAGAGCAAGTCGGCGTTAAGTCGGACACAAATCTAACCGACATGCACGGCGCGCCGATCACCGGTGATCGAGTCTGCGCAAAGCTCGAACAAACCCACAGTTACAGGAGTGAAGTAGGCTGCGCCTTAGCATTTCACTCTTGTTTCTCATTAGTTCATATAACTCTTTGAGTCTATCCCATTCTAGTAAAATCTGCATTCTTTTTTGTTGAGCTGCAAAAGTGTCGGGCCTGCTTAAGTGACGTTGTACAATAAACGCTTCATGGGTATGCAAATTAACTTAAGCGCCCGTAAGCGTGATTTTTATTTTTTATTTCTGATAGAAGCAAATAAATATAGTACTGTGTTTTAAAAAACGTGTGCTGTCTAAAATGAAAATACGAGGCAGTGCATTTATCAGACCATTTGAAAATAGGAAGTGACTCTGTACGGACGTGCAATCCCATCATGCATTGCGCCATACCACACATAATTAACTTCTATTTAAATGTACGTACACGAAAACAAGTAACATCTAAATTACATAATTGTATGTTTGTTTTCCTTATTTTGGGTTTACTATGTTGATAATCTAATTATAAATAAATATCTAATTATATGAAGTGAACCATTACTTAAAGTCGTATTCTCGTTAGTCTGGTCCGTGCCTGTTCAATACTTCGTTAGATCGCTCTTGTTTCTCTTCAGATCGTACAAATCTTTCGCCTTTTACTAAAGATTTCCGTGGAGAGGAACAACAAGAGTTTTGTCTAATTTTTTGATGTCCTGCGTTTGTAGGGCTTATTCATGGTGTCAAAAATAACGACCAAGAATTAGAAGTTTATTGTACTTCACTGAAACGATTAAATAGTGTAGATTACATCCCGCTTGTTCGCCTGTAATTCTTTCTGTGGAAAGGAACAGTAAAAGACATGTATGTTAGGTTGATTGATCACTTTAGCATTTGTCCGTAGATGTGAGTGTGCATTGTTGTTTGTCTGTGTGTTCAACAACCGAACACACTGTGTTGGCCCTGCGATGACTGGCGATCCGTCCAGGGTGTTCCACGCCTCATGCCTGAAGACAGATGGGATAGGCTCCAACACCCCCCGCGACCCGACCTCGGAAAAGCGGTTGATAATGGATGGGTGGATTTTACAGGCTGAACATAAACAGACCCTTCTAAATCGTCTTTAGTGGAAATGATCTTCAAAATACAAATATGTCCTTTGAATTAGACAAAAATTTGAGACAAACAATCTGAGACATCTGTCGTTATAGTTCATCAAATCAGAGGGATATAAGTTAAAATATATTTTTTTGCATTAAATTATCTTTTTATGTACATTCAATGTACATTATGTTTATATGTTATATAAAAGGGAACTAAAACACTGTATGACATATGAAATAACGTTATAGACTTAATCAACGTTATAGACTAAATCAAATATAAACAGAACAAACAAAAAGTAAATGGCCAGAACCCCGTCTGACTCCTAATCCATTCCCTACCAGGTGTGTTCCTGAGCCAGACACCCAGCGGTAGCTCCTTGTAAGTCGCTTTGGATAAAAGGAAGCTACAATCACAACCACATTTGTTAAAAAAGCTTTTAAAAATGTGGCTCCCAAAACTTGGACCCTTTGGAAAAGTGACCTAAAACCACAATTCCTGGTTTCCGTTGGCAGAATAAAGTTTTGCTGCAAGATCTCTGTGTTTCATTGTCCATTTATTAGTGTCAGGGTCTAATTGATGCATTAGGAATTTTTTTTCAGTATACACTCACTGGACACTTTATTAGTTAGACCCTGTACAATTACTATATGTTTGTTATTGAGGTCATAGCGGTGGAGTTGTACTGGAGTCACATCACATCATCAAGAGGTTTTTTAAATGTTTTAGGAAAATGATTTATACGTTCTTACAGCTAGTCTTTTTTCTTCAATCTCAGTTCCTTTATCAGAAGCCTGGTATCTAAGCTGATCCAAGGACTGTGCTCTTCTGGACAGAGAACTTGAATGTCGTTCCTGGAATCTGTTGGAGCCAACCCATAGGGGGTACGGCCCCAAGGGTTTCCGATTATACCAGCTATTTGGTTACGATATTCCACCTTTAAACAGCCCAAAGATTGGTGCCTCTGTGCTGTCTTTCAGTTCAGCTTTGTCCAGTTATAAATAGGATTTTTCTATATCTGCCCCTTCCTCTAGCAGTACATGCCATGCAGGAGTTTGTCCTTCTACAATGGTTCCTAGTGTGGCTCCTCTTTCTCCTAGGGTATCTGCTGCCTGAGGTATTCACTAAGCATGACATTAGTTGGGGCCATTTTGGATGGATATGAATGGATAATGCAGTGTTACTGATATGCATTAAGGTCAAACTGGCTTCGATTAATTTCAAATTTACTTAAACAAAGGGTATTAGTATATTAATTATTTACAGATTTAGCAATATTTTTACAATGGGATTATAAATCAATAAATACATTCAATATATACAAATACAGAGAGACATCTGTCTCTGGAGGTTTTAATAGGGTTTAACATCTAAAGACACATATTTAGTCCCTCATGTGTGGCTTTTCTTCTCTGCAGAGGACTTCTGGAGTTCTGTTAGAGTCGGGTTGTTCGACACCTCCCTGACCAAGGCCCTTTTTGTCCAATTACTCAGTCTGAGTGGACAGCCAGCAGATGGTTTTGAATGTCTTCTATTACAGAACTATTGAGGTCACTGTGCCCCTGGGAAAACTCAGAGCTTTAGAAACACTCATAGACTTGCCCTGGTTTATGCCTCACCACAAAATATTACCATGGCCAGTCTACGTAAACTTCCTTGGATTTTTGTTATGCAGTGTTAAGCATGATTTCAGTTCTTGATATTTAAGTTTCACTTGAACACTTTAAATTATTTAGTTTAGATGATGACTGATGATACATTTGAAATTATTTGAAATTATTCTCTTTGAAGCAGTGAGGACCAGGCCTCCTCACATTTAAGGTACCAAACTGAAACTCTGGTTACACACTCACACAGCAGGGTCCAAGAAGAACACGATAAACGCGTAATCCATGACAGATGATTCCCTGTCCCTTCACCCCACATCTCCCCCATCTATCTCCTGTTAAAACGTGACACACATCAGTTGTGTGACAGGTCACGTGATGCCCACAGTGTCGATTCGGAAGGAGGGAGGGAGGTTTTACCATGGAGGGGAGGCAGGGAGTGAGTACTGGGAGGAGGGGGTCGCTGATGTTGCTGAGAGACTGTCAGGTCAGTCAGAGACAGCATGAATCACAGAGGAAGCTGTGCAAGTAGTCTTCAAAATAAGGCTCAGAACAAAAATGTCTGAACATCTGAATTGACATTTTTATATTATAGGCCTAACTTATAGTTGTTAATAATAAATACATGTACCAGGTTTTCTTCAGGGTAAACATTCACAACTGTGATAACCTACTGGTAAATCTATACTACTGTCTATTGTAATAATGAATAAACTTAACCTATTTCCTCTCACTTCTCACTTGTGAATCCACCATGGTGCAATCAAAAACATTTGAATGTGTAATATGACATTAAGATATTGCTACTAAATGTATGATACACAAACCACAAAGAGAAACCAAGAGAACAACCACAAAACAGTGACAGCAAATAGATAAACAATCAAATATACACAACTACAACAAATGGACGGCAAAGGTCACAATGAGATGCAAAACCACTGTGGACATGCAAAATGAGAACAAATAGATGCTGAACAAGTACAAAGTGATTTAAAATACCTCCAACAGATACAACTAGAAACACATAACTATACTACAGACAGGAGAAAAGGAGTGGCATAAAATACAGAGATGTTTAAAAGTCACAAAGGACTCCTAAAAATATGAGTGATGTTATCTTACAATACAATTCTGTGTGTGTGTGTGTGTGTGTGATAACTGTTACTGTTTTTATTATTTGTGTTGTTGCGTGTCCCTTTCATGCCTTTTGGCATGCTCCAGCTTTTCACATTGCTGAAGGGTAAATCTTTACCACTCTTTTCCTCATACAGTCAGTCTTAATACAGGGGACTCAAATCTTTGATATTTTGATATCGTTTAAGGAAGGGAATCAAATCTTAGGAAGAACGTACGATTTTTTTTTTTTGTATTTTAAAAGGTGGCGTCTTTCCATCAGATTTTTATGTGTATTCTCCCGACAGTTTTATTTTGAAACGCCTCACCGGATGTGTCGCGTTATACTGGTTTCTTGGTTTGGAGACCGGTCCAGTTCGCCAGCATTCCTCCTCTCTCTCTCTGAAGCCTGACCGATAGAGGCAGAGAAAGAAAGAGGAGGGGGGAAGAGAGAGAGAGGAAACACAAATTATTATTCACAACCGTGTTGGATTGTACCACGGAGTCGACACACACCGGACGCACCGAGCCGACCGGGCCACGGGGGGAAAAACCGCGTCGAGACCGCTGCTGTGGAGCTACAACACCGATTTAAAAAGACGTGATTTCCGATTCTATAATGACGGGATTCGGCGTTGGGGAGCCCGTGTAGGTCTGCTGTCGACAACCAGGCTTTTCCACGGAGGATATTTTTTTTAAATGAGGATTTGCAAGATGGCTGATGACAGCTAGCACCAACAAGGACAGAAAACCGACGTCCCCTTTAAGCTTAGCAGGGTATATTTTAGTATTTTTACTAGTTTAATACACAAATATGGCTGCTTTGACAAACAATGACTCTAGCTTGTAGTAGTTTTTAGGAGATTTGGTGGCAGCATAGTGTTTATCTGTACCTGTGCTATGGTAGAAAATGGTGAGGTGACGTCTGAGGCAATTTACGCGATTTAATCGAGATAAGGAAGTAGATAAATATGTTGTTGGCTAAAGGCTGAGGCCCTGTGAGTGTTTAAAGTGGAAACTAGAGCAGAAAAGAGGCCGGAGCTGATAGAAATATAGAAAAAAACCTTAGGGTCAGGATATATTTGATGGATGTGTCGGAGAGAGAGAGAGGGGGGAAGCAAAAGGCTCTGCAACAGCAACCAACATTCCTGCGGATCCTAAAACCCTTTGTTTTGTGCGCAGGAGCTGGACCCGACTATTAAAACGATTAACTATGCAGTAAACAGCCTCGAAACGGTGGCCTGCGAGTGGAGTTTTTTTCACGTTTGTCGAGATTGCGAGGCCTTTGTTGTCGACAGAAAACTGGCAGAAAGGAAAATCCGAGGCCTTGTGTACAGAAATGCGAGCTGTGCCACATAGCAGGCGATATTCATCAAGCAGACATGTCTCTTTTATGGCAAATTAAAAGGCTGCAGGTAGGTGTGCTGTGAATCGGAGCTGTAAAACAGTGTTTTTTGTCTCTCTGCGACCCGTCGCTAGTTGTGTGGATAATTAAATTGCTGGTGGAGGCTCCTCGGGTACTTATTTGTGATTCAGCGGACAAAAGCGCTGCGCTGCGTTGTGATTATTCAGACTCAAGCGTCCTTGAGATTCTGATAAAACAGATTCAGGTTTTCTTTTTTCTTTTTTTTTAACCTCTATCTCCCTCTCTGTCTGTCTGTCTGTGTGTGTGTGTGTGTGTGTGTGTGTGTGTGTGTGTGTGTGAGAGAATAGCAATCAGGGTGTGGACCGGGCCAGTCCTTTCTCATGCTTTTCATGCTTCGGTTGTTTGCCTGAATCGGTCCACAGTCAATCATAGTCCAACGTTGAAGTGAAGGAAGCTTGAAATAAGGGGCCTGTGCAGGCAGCAGAGACGGATCAAGTGTCTTTTCATGTTGACGTTGATTCATCTAATTTTTCTATGAGTAATTGTGTAGATATTTAGTTTTCTGTGCCTTGTTTGCATTTCACGGTTTACCTGTGACTGACAGGCTTTTTAAGCTTCCTGTAGGCCTATAAACACACAGAGAAGCTGCAAAGGCAGACCCACGGTGTGTGTGTGTGTGTGCGTGTGTTTGTGTGAGTGAGTGTGTGTGAGTGATTTAGAGGAAAGGAAAGCACCGTTTACTGTAATCTGTAAAACGTCAGCCCCTGCTGTGTGTGTGTTGAAATCACCAAGGTGTTGTCATGCTCGCCTCAAGCCTTCTCTGATCAATTTTCTGGAATTTGCCTTTATGCTGCAGCAATAAGCAATACTCGTCATCTGTCAGGGAGACTCATCTGATTTGGTCACAAGGGTTGAAACATACGGACTGATCTTTCAGGGCGACATCTGGTCTGTTTTTATCTTCTTCACAAGACTCATTTTGGGAGTGTCAAGTTTCCTGTGCTGCGACAGAGGCCTAAAGGTCTGGAAGAAGTGGGTAACAGTTAGTGTATGCCTGCCCGCATCACGATGGCCTCTGACATGGCTGAGACGTGGAGGAACTGTTTTGAGGAGGAGCTCATCTGCCCCATCTGCCTGCACGTGTTCTCAGATCCCATCCAGCTGCCCTGCAAACACAATTTCTGCCGGGGCTGCATCAGCGAGGCCTGGGCCAAAGACTCCTCTCTGGCCCGCTGCCCTGAGTGCAATCATGCTTACACGCAGAAGCCCAGCCTGGAGAAGAACCACAAACTGTCCAACATAGTCGAGAAGTACAACGCTCTGAGTGTGGAGAAGACCACCATGCCGACACTGCAGTGCATCCTATGCCGGCGAGGCCCGCCGCTCCCCGCAGTGAAAGTTTGCCTGCGCTGCAACGCCCCGTGCTGCCAATCCCATGTCCAGACACACCTGCAGCAGCCGTGCTCAGCCCTGGGGCACTTGTTGGTGGAGGCGGAGGCGGTGAAGGCCTGGACCTGCCCTCAGCACGACGAGTACAGGTTGTACCACTGCGAGGCCGAGCAGACAGCGGTGTGTCAGTACTGCTGCTTCGCCCGGTGCCACCCCAGCCATGGCCACGCAGTCACTGATGTGGAGCTGCGACGCAATGACATCAGAGTAAGAAAACTTTAATACTGTACACACACGTTAAGCAAGCACACACTTGTTCATGCACTTCTTATTCTCCTCAGGGTGTAGTCGCAGTCTTGCATTTTGACAGTAACAAAAACACATTTGAATCATCATCATGAAAGCGGATGCCAGAGATCTTGCAAGTAGAGCTGAAATAATTTTGTTTTAACCAAAACGGCGAATAATTCTGTTTCCAGCTTATCTGATCTGAATGTTTTTAAGTTTTCTTATTCTTCAGTGAATGTAAAGTCAGTTTCTTTGAGGTCTCAACTACTGGTAAACACAAAAAGTATATTTGAAAATCTCATCCCGTGCACTGGAAAACTCAGGGTTTGTTTTGTGTAAAAACAAATCTGTTAATTAAGAAAGTAATCAGAAGATTAATAGATAATGAAAATCGTTGCTTTCAGCCCTCCGTGCAAGAATTTGTCAATTCAAGAATGATCAATGAGTGTTGACTCAGGTACCAAATGAGGCTTTGATAAAACCATCTCAAAAGCTTGTTGATCCACAAACAAACCACAACAAATAACATGTCTTCATCGTATTCTTTCCCACAATAAATGAAGATTTTTAGTTGCAATGCCTCCATTATCTGTTCACAACGTACTCACTAAATCTGTTTACGCACTCGAGACAGAATTTCCCATTTTGAGAAACAATTGCATTTTGGGTGTTTTCGGGGCTTGTGTTGGAGTCTATCTTCTGCATTTTGCAGTTGTGATCAAATCCCGCGTCCATTCTCATCTGTTGGAATGACAAACAATGCAGCCGAGTGTGGAACAATGAGGGGCCCTCAGTGGGCCTTATCTCCGCAGCACAGGTGCATCCTAGCTCAGGGATCGCCAGTTGTGGGGCGGGGGTGGTAGGGGAGGCGAGGGGAAGGGGGATTAAAGTGATTCGTCACTTGATTCTGCGGCCTGCTTGGTGTTTTTTTTATTAACCCTTCTAGACCCTACTTTCTTTTTCCGGGGGGTTGGTTCTTGCTGCTGGTACTTTCAGCGGAGGTCAGATTGATTTTCCTCACCCGTTTTTTAAAGGGGTGTGTGACAGGGCAGTTTAGTCAGAGGAAAATCATGTAGGCTTCACTGGCGAACTGACTAATGTGGTTCACCCAACACCCTGTTTAGATCAATCTTGTCACAGTAGGGTGTATTTCCTACTGGTAATGCTGTGACTCAGCTTTATGCACTGTTGATCGTCACCTCGGGCACAGGAAGGGCCATCGAATGGGACCTAGTCTGATTTCTAAACCAGCCTGATGCTTTTAATACTTAATCTACAATTAGACAGTGTGATAATTTGAACCCTGATACAGATATGAAGGTCTTTCTTTGACAAAATCACTTGTTGAATCAGACGAAGTTTCTCTTTTAGCTTTAAGAAGTGGACAGTCTTCCTGAAAGTTCAGGTAGAAGGGTGACATAACCTGCACTGAGAGATTGTGTAAACTTTAAAACTGATCATTGGAATAAAGTCATAAGATTTCCCCTAGTAAATTCACCTACCAGTGAAACCATAGGCAAAAAAACTACTTTAATGACGATTAGAGCAATAAATCAGTCGATATATTGGTTTTAGATGAATGTTAAGTAAGAGGCAAATGAGGCAGACTTATCAAATGTAGGTCAGCAAGGGATGGTAACACCATTACGTGGCTACTGTTCTTTAATTTAAGACGCTGTCACCCAAAGTAGTGCTGTAATTAATGATCCCCAGCAATCATTTAATTTTAATTTCTATTTCCTCAAGAGTTTATCTCATCTATTGACATCAGTCGACAGTTTCTTAAAACAGCTGCAACCTACAAGAAAATGTAAAGCAACAAACCCTAAAAATAACAGGCTGCAATAAGAGTATGTGAAATAATGAGCACAGTAACCACATATGAACCAGCATCAGCTTATTGCAGATCTGTTTACATGTTGACTCATTAGCAGAAATGCTGGAAACGCTGCAGTAGTTTAGAAGCACCAGACCATAGTTTTTTTCAATGTCTCTGCTCATATTTGTGTTTTTTACAAAAAAGATGGAATCTTTCTAGTTCTAGTTTGTTTTTTTAACGTGATGTATATATTAACAGATAAACGCCCAAATATTAGTATCATTACAAATCCAATATCATACTATAGTCTTTACAGTTTATTGAAAACAATATATGTTTATAAATCACCATGTATTTTATTACATAAGGACAGAGAAGCTCTTTTATGTAGAAAGTATTACATATATTTAGTACTCTGTGACATTGATTGTAAACACATCAACTCTAATCCATATACACGGAGGCTACTAATGCGTCCTCCATGTTGAATCTGATCAAGGAATGCATGAGAGCGAGTGGACCCCCACCCTGCCCTTTACAAACACAGCACCCTGCAGCCACTCCCCTGGTGTTCACCTCTGTCACCCCCACCAAATTCACCTCTCTCCCTGACACTAGCCACTCGACACAGGGGCTGACCTCCCCCCTGGCTGCGCTCCCCTGCCCTGGTGACTCTGATGGAAAAGACACTGTGGTAAAATGACAGCTAAAGAGCACCCTCCCCTTTTTATGCCCCCTCCTCTCCTTCACCCAAAGATATCCCACACTTTCAGTCCTTCCCTCTAGGAAGCTTCAGCTTCTTCAACCCTGTTTTTCCCCTGGCTTCTGCTAAGAGCCTAACTCAATCAATCAACCCAACCAGGTCACAGTGTGTGTGTGTGAGAGAGAGAGGGATATCTGGGGCAGTGGTTCTCAGCCATGTGCCACTGACGCCCAGAAGTCAGCAGGTTTTTCAAATCAAATCAGCTGCTGTTTGGTTAAAGTGATTGAATGTCAGTGATCACGATAATAATAATATATGAAAAGTCCTTTGGGGTAAAATACAGTGTATTGACTTGTGGCATTAATAACAGATTGATTTGTGTATTTTTAATTCAACATAGCACAGCTGATCTGTTGGACCATTGTTTAAGTCGCTTGAATTGTCCTCCTAGAACATTTTTTAGTGTCTTTGCTAATATCAGAGTTGTTCCCATGGAATTTTGGTGCAGACAGTCATCTTCCTGTGCACCTGTTTTGATCTGTTAATTGGTGCTTTACAACTCTGTAGAACTGATGACTTCCCCATCTGTTGGAACTGTACTTTTGTATTTAGTACCATTTACCTTTTTTATGCTTAATTGTGTATTGCATTTTAACTGGGAAGATGGAATTTCCAAGTTCCCCCAGGATTTCTGACTGGGAAATTCTCAAAAGCCTCACCAACCTCAACCTCAAAATCCAAAATGGATGCCTCGTTAATGAGTGAAAGCTATGGCAATATAGAGTTTTTTTTAGCACTTCTCTTATTTGTGTCCATGCCATGATAAATGTGTCCTGCACTGGAAAACTTGACTGACACCATTCCAAGCTCCAACTTCAGTCAGTCATGTCTCTATCATTACATGTTGAGTTTGAAATGCTAATTAACTTTATATATTAATAACACCAGGAATAATAAGCAAACCTGTCTTAATGACACTCCCAGTGATCAGACTTAAACGGTCCATTTTTTAATGTTTTTTTTAAGCCACCAGTTAGGTATTTTAGTTTGGTATCTAGGCAGGCGCCTGCTGTTGTTCACATGCCATCATCATCATCCCAGAAATGACAACTGTTGCTACAACATTGCTCCGAGAACACAGATACGTGTTCGTCTTCCAGAAATCGTAGAAAGTAGGAGGCCGAGGAGAGGAGGTGCACTGTGGAGAGAAGAGAGCTGCTGTCTCTCTGTGCTCATTTATCTACGTCCCCCCCCCCAACATTACTCCTCAGTCACTAATGCAAACACAAAATAGCTTTTGGTTGCTATGACAGTGTCCCCTCCCTCTTCACCCACAGGGATTGTGTATTGGATGGAGACTAAATTAGCTGGTTCCCAGATCCTGATATCTCCGGCGTGGGGAGGGGACGCTAGTGGCCAACAGAGGTCATAACTGCTTAAAGCTTAAGACTTACTTGTTGTGTGTGTGTGTCTGTTTCTTACCTCCCAGCAAAGCCTGTTGAGACAGCAGGAGCGTGTGGAGGAACGGGTGCAGGAGATCGAAGAACAGCTTTGCAAACTTGACTCTGACAAGTGTGTGATGGAGGTATGCTGCATCTCAACATGCTCTGTGGGCGCGACTACACACTTTATGTGCTATTCCACACTGTGTTATATAACACAGGCTACACTCGCAAGCCACTGACGTTTGTGTGTCTATGTTCGTTTTTCTACAGGACAGGGTGTGTGAGCTGAAAGAGGAGGTGCGTCTGCAGTACCAGCGGATGCACCAGCTCCTGGAGGAAGATCTTGGTCGTGCACTGGAAGCCTTGGACCGGGCTCAGTCTCGGTTCTGTCAGGAGAACACTGCCCAGATTTTGGCTCTGGGGGAGCAGCGCCACGAGGCTCAGAAGCTGTTGAGCTCCATCCACACGGCCTTCAGTAAGGCAGAGGAGCTGAGCTTCATGAAAAACACCAAACCTGTTAAAATCCTCACTGACAGGTGAGAGAACAGTTGTTGTACCTGGATTCTTATAATGTCCCGTTTTGCCAGTGGCTCTGGGACGTGCAGGTGATTGACTTCCTATCTTGAATTTTGCATGTCTCTTGGCACTTGTTGCAGGTCTCAGGCATGCGTGGGCAGCACCCTCCCTCCCTACAAAGTTGGGAATCTAAACTCTAAGCTCTTCCTTTCTGAAATCTCAAAAAGAGAGAAGAGCTTAAAGAGAACGCTGGAAGGTAAGTAGACCTCAGACAAACTGAAAAGTTCAGTGGTGGGGTTTGGTTCATTAATCCGATCTGAACCTAGCGTTGAATTATCCACTGAATTTGTTAAGTAGTAAACTGCTTTGTGTAATACAAGCACTTGTCCTTCTCAGGTTAAGTTCTTACTTTAGCGCATTGGATGCTAGTAAATATTTAGACAAAGTTCTTATTGTCTCTTGGTCAGTAAACTCAGAGAGAGGTTAGCTAAACAAATCCCGAATCAAAGATTCAATAAGGAATTTGTTTTGCTGCAGCGATGAACAAATTAGAGTATTTCACCAATTTGGGGCCAGATTCAAAACGAACCCAGTTATCTGAAGCCAACCCTTGTTTAAATGCAGGACGTGACGGTCATGAATGTCTCCTCTTATTTCACGCATCTTTTTCTTCTTCTCATCTTTCTCAGCCCCCGTCACCCCTCCCTCGACCTTCCTGCAGTCGGTTCCTGCATATCCCAGCGGTCAGAGCTCTGGCTCCGCGGCAGAGAAACGGAAACATTCCGCAGCTTTCCCAGAAGGAAATGGGAATGTTGGAAAAGCTGCTGCTCCTGGTTTCAAGGATTCCTCCTCCTCTTCCTCCTCCTCTTCTTCATCGTTAGCGAAGCAGCCGTACTTGGGCTCCAGCTCTGCCTCTGGAGAAGGCCAGTCCACCAATCAGCAGCCTCTTGGTCCGTGCGGGCCACCTCACATCAGTGAGAGCGGCGGCACAGGAAGCGGAAGTGGTTCACTCACCAACCACCATTCGGGCTCCGTGTTTGGCTCCTCACACTTTCCTCCTGGAGGCAGCAGCTCCTCACACTCCTCTCAGCAGACCGTGCTGCCTCAGTATGGCGGACGGAAGATTCTGGTGTGTACGATGGATAACTGCTACTGCTCCGGAGTGCCCTCGGTGTCAGGCCACCGCAGCCACCCCCCCTATCCACGCTCTGGCTCTTTCCCCTGGGTCAGCGCCCAAGACTACCCTCCTCCGCCGGGCCTGGCCTCTGGAGGTCCATCCATGCAGGGCTTGGCAGTGAGGGACTGGATAGACGCCTCACAGACGCACAGACATGCAGATTTCTACGGGCTGTATGGGCAGCCATCTGCAAAGCACTACGTCACCAGTTAACAGAGTAGACACACACTTTGATATAGAAACAGGTACCAAAATAGCACACCTTTACCGACTTATTAACCGGTAAATACACACTGCAGTTATGCTATAGACACATAAAATAAATGTTAATATCCACACACACACACACACACACAGATGTAGAACATGTACACGCATTCGGGGGCAGGGTTGATCTCTTTGTTTTTTTTTTGTTTCTTAATTTCTTTATCTTCGGTCAGTGTTTCATGTAGTGTATTATACGAAAAAAAAGCAAACGCTCACTCAGCTCACCATTTTAGACATAAAGTAAACGAGAAACTAGAGGCCTAAAGAGGAGATGATGAAATGCATCTTTTTTATTTTATTTATAGAGCAGAAGGTGCAATGATGGGAAAATAAACTTTTATTAGAAAAATCTCATGCCTCTTCACAGCCTCCCACTGAGGCTGTGAAGAGAATGGGAAAATGGATAATACCATGCAGTGTTGAGCTTTCCAGTTTAGCTCCTTATGTTTCCCAGATATAATCACCCCTCTAGTTGTACTGAGGTCAAATGCCTTATTTTATTAGCATCATATTTTCTCTGCTTTGCTGACTTTGTTTGATAGATCTTTAAAAAAGAGGCTGCAGTCTCTTTGTGTCTCTTGATTTTTATCATCATGGCACTTCTTCCTTTCTTTGCTGAGTTCAGGGATGGATCGTACTGCTTGAACACAAAACGCTCTTCCATGGAACACCCACAATGCACTTGTGGATGCCTTGTTATGCCTGGACTACAGATGCTGACCCACAGAGAGACACTAGAGCCGTGTCTTCTTGAGTTTTGGCAAATTTGCTATTCATAGCGCTCCCTTCCTGCTGCCAGGCTTTCCACAGGACAGAAAATGTTCAACTGACAAAGACTGTTTCCATTTAGTAATTACTAACTGACTTTGTGTTCTTTGGTACATCTGTAGGTTTCTTTCTTGTCCAGAGAGAGACTCTTATTTTAGAGAAAAAAGATAAGACTGGACAGACCAAACCAATCGAGCATCTGGAGGATCTGATGATGCTGTAATTGTACTTCCTGCAGGGCAAAGATGTCACTTCCTCTCAATAAGCACATGAGCTCTTGGCTTCCTGTTTGCAGCTGAAAGCATGCGAGGAAGAGTTTTTTAAGCACTCAGTGAGAAGAACAGTGGTTGGAAAAAACTGTATTCAGTTTTAAAATGAGTGTATGAAAGACAAGAAGGGTGGGAGGACTTTTTTCATGAACCTTTTCTAAAAGAAAAAGACTGGACTGCGAGGTGTAAGCAATGATTCATCATCCTAAAAATGAGCTGTTACAACAGTCGACATAAAGAGGAAAAAAACAACATAAAACTATCTTTTTTTGTAAATATTTTGTGAAATGGAAAAAATTACAGCCGTGATTTGGAGGAGGGTTCCAAATAAACGAACAAATTTAAACCAGTCTACTGTCAACTCTGTATGTGCCAATTACATTTTCTCATATTCACTTATTTTGGTTATTGTCAATAAATCCTCCTCTTGTGTTTAGATTTGTCCAATACAGTTTGGTTTCTGATCAGATCCCATAAGCAAGACAGCAGTAGCATGAGTCCACTCTGACCTTACAGAAAACTACAACAGTGGTATCATTGGTGATCATTAAACCTGGTACGATCACATGAATATCCTGTTTAAGGGGCATACATTAAGCCAGGATTTGATAGTCACACGAGGCTCTGTTTGATCAGGCTGTAGAACTGCTGCTGCGCTGCTTTTGGAAAACGAGAAGCTAATATCTGAATGCGTTTCCACAGTGTTCGGCGCATCACTGCACGATAAATTCGTGTCACTTTCATACTCTGTTTATAGTTTTTATTGTGTCGTGGCTGAGTGGGGGCACAGTTTCACTGTGTGTTAAAGGTCTAGTCGCTTCATATTGGAGTTTCCCATTCGTAAAACACTGCTTACATCATCATCATCATTATCAACCTCAATGATATTTGAAATCCCTGTTAGATCTGAAAACTAAACATCAATATCTTTAGTGAACCAAAGTCCATGTTCAGTGAAAGGCATGTTTGTACTAGCTTCACTATGCCGTCATCATGTATATGGTCAGAATGGTGTATGGGCAGAATCTGACACTAACTATAAAGAAGATAAGACTGATTATAAGGGTCAATTAATTGTTGTTTTTGGTCTTTTTAATGGGATTTGTCACACAGCATTATCAGCATGTATCTGTCATTTGTCTAAAAGACACCCACAGCATTTGTTTTTCCATTTCATACAGTTATTCCTATACAGTCATCTGCTTACTTTTCATATGACTTTAATTAAAAAAACTGCATCCTCCCACCCCTGTGTACCCATTGCACAATCTCTGCTATTTCCTCTTGCTGCCTTTTTCTTAGTCTCGCAGTTCACCTGTTGGTGTAAGGTTTTTATTTAACTTAAGAGGCACATTATTGGAGGAAAACATGCATTGAAACATAACTTTAACTATCTCTGTGTCCACTCAGAGCAAACAGGGCTCATGGGTACGTGTGGGAAGAGGCCTGCAGAGAGAGAACAGGATGGAGAGAACAAGTCTTGAGATGAGTAGTCAGTGTGTGTGTGTGTGTTCCCCTCAGCCTGATTAAGCTGTGGTATTACTTGCTTTTCCCTACCCAGCACTTTGAGCCTCAATCCCATTCACACTCCAGGGATGATCCACTTGTGCAATTGTGTTTAAGCGAGGAAGCACAGAAGAGAAATAAAAAATACTAAAAGAAAACAACTCAAGTTTGTGGACGAGCACTGAAAGGATGAGTCTGTCTTAAAACCATAATCAGGTGACCCACGCCCTTTGTTCCTACTAGTCATAAACAGATTATTTCTTTAAGCCGTTACAATGCATGGGAATAAAAGTAAAAAAATCAGCTTTGTACTGAAAGGGCTGCAGCTTTTGAAGATATTCACTTAATTTGCCTTATTTTTAAAGGTATAGACAATATAAGGCTTCACCTGTTTTGTTTATTTATATATAAGACTGAGGATTTTGTCTCCTGTCACTTGCATATTGTAGGAAGCACCTTTTGAAGAAATCTCTTAAACAATTTATAGTAAAAATCTGAAAAAATCTCTAAATATTCATATGAACGTCTAATAAAAAAAATTAAAGCTAGAGATATAATGAGAAGATCGGAACCTCTGTCATGTTTGTATGTTTCCAAGTGTAAAGAATCTTGAAATCTTGGTAAATACCAAGCCACTTAGTTTAGCTTAGCTCAACATAAAGACTGGAAACAACATAATCCACCTCCTTTGGTACATAAAGCCACAGCGTATTAATGTTTCTTGTTAGCTTTGGTCAGAAGCGTGCTAGCTGTTTGCCCCTGCTTACAGTCTTTATGCTAAGCTAAGCTAACTGTCCTCTGGCTATAGACTGTTGTTGAACGTACAGCAGTGAGAATAGTGTCAGAAATACAGCTGCTTTTAAGCTAACTTGAAAGCAAAAGCCTTACAGCAAAGTGCTGTCATAGTTTGGGTTTTACCATGGTACTTCTCATGGTACCAGGAATGTACAAGTATTGTTCATAAAACAAATAATGTACGTGGCCATAAAGCTGCTGGGAGAAGCAGCACCAGCAGAAATCTTAATAACCTTTTCATAAAATGGGTCTGTGCTGGTTATTGCTGCTCTGGTTCTGCTGTGCTGATAAAACATCCACAAACAATTTTTTTCTGAATGACCATTATGGATTTTCTGATTAAAGTGAATCACAGTTCTAGCTCATATAGAAATGTCAGTGTTTGCATTTATAATCTCCTAGATAGTTTATGTTGAATGTAAAAAGAATGCAGACACAACAATAACAGAATATTTTTGTCTAACAACGCAACAATGTCCTATGTAATTTACGTACGTGATAATGTATTGTACTGTAAACGCAGTTCACGACCTAAAATTAAACACATTCATTAATTTCTGTTTACCGCTACATCAAACAATGAGAAGAAAGGTCAAAACAACATCTATGTCAATATATTCACAAGCATATCATGGCAAGATATGTGGTTTTCTAACAAATGACTGTTCAGATATAAGAAACTCCTGTTACTGTCAACTGATTTAATTCAGTTTTTATCAGTTTTCACAGACTGGGGTCCTCAGAAGAAAAAATAAGATTATGCAAACTGTAGTAAATAAAAATGTATCTTTGCCCCGTGTATGACACACAGCTTCATGCAGCCATTCAGAAGAAGCAATAGATCATATGTAAGTAGAAATTAAAGATGTGTTTTCATTTAAGGCTGATATATTGCCATAGTAAATCTATTATTATTATATCTATATATTTTCAGTACCAGGCTCTACACTAATTAAAAACTGAGTTGTGGAGGTTCACGTTAGTAAGAATTCAATTTAAATCTTTGGTTTTCCACGTGCCTCTGTGTGAGACAAGTCAATCAGAGTGTCAGTTTCTGAATGCCCTTTCTTTCTTCTCATGACAAACAGACATTTGAATCATATTGTTTCTTGAGCCACCCTCATCTTCCTCCCACTACTTTCCTCGCTTTTTTTTCTCATGTGGGGCGGCTGTGGCTTGGGAGGTAGAGCAGTCGCCTGCCAATTGGAAGATTGGTGGTTCAATTCCCGCCTCCTTCAGTCATATGTCGAAGTTTCCTTGGGCAAGATACTGAACCCCAAGTTGCCCCCGGTGTGTCAGGTCAGCTGCATAGCAGCTCTGCCATCGCTGTGTTAATGGGTGAATGAGAAGCAGTGTAAAGGGCTTTGAGTACCAGACTAGGTAGAAAAGTGCTATATAAGTGCAGACCATTTACCATTTATCATGTCAGCAAACCTCAGCAGACACGGGCAGCCAAGAACTGTGGGGTCTGAGGTGGGGCATAAATTACAGTACTGCTTTTCTATCCGTCACACACACTAACAAACTCTCCCCTTTCTCTCTCTCTCACACACACACACATTTTCTCACATTTGTGCACACAGCTGCTGAACAGCTGTCTGATCCACAAGGATAGAGAAAGAAAGAGGCAGTGATCTGGTTGCCTATGTCTCTGATATTCACTCTGACACATAAAAACTGTCTGGCTCCTTTAAATTACACACACACACTGTGCAGAGCAAAAGAATGTTGACTGATCAAACAACCACTGAACTTTTTGTCCCGACATTAAATAAAACTTAGAGTGCAACAGAAAGTGAAATAGCTTTTATAATAGCCCATTGATTTTCCACAGCTCTAATTCATTATAGAAATAGTTTGACATAAACTCTCTCCCATTTGAACCCTTTAATTCAGACATTCAACTACTAAGTCCTGTCTCGCGTATAAAAGTGGCTCCCTGACAACTATAATATCCTTTTTTCCTTTGTGCACAGGTTTACTGTTCATTTTAACACAGCAATAGCATGAGCTGCCTCCCAGCAGCAGCACAGACGTACCCTGTGTGTGATGCATTCAGGAACAGAACAAAGTGTAGGAACAGCATT
Organism: Microctenopoma stevenorrisi; assembly: GCA_032270685.1. Classification (NCBI taxonomy): domain Eukaryota; kingdom Metazoa; phylum Chordata; class Actinopteri; order Anabantiformes; family Anabantidae; genus Microctenopoma; species Microctenopoma stevenorrisi. The sequence goes on along the minus strand of JAUMTR010000011.1, from coordinate 11,151,553 downwards.
CCTCTGTTTGCACCCTACCAGTTTAAATTCCTGATAACGCACTGACTTTGTTTGCATCTTTCTGAAGTTACCCAATTACCTTCAGCTTTCTCACATAAGCTATAGCTATCCGATGAGAAACCTGATTACTATAATCTGGGCACAGGATTAGAGAAGGCTGACTGCCCCAGGTATATTTTTCCTGTTTATAATCAGGTTTTACAAGTGCACTAGTTCAGGACAAAGATAAAGGGTTGAAGGAAATGAAAGATCATTATATGGACTGATGCCTCGTTAGAAATAAAACAAGTCTGAAACCGGCAGACAGTCTAATTAAGGTGTTTAATTTAGTAAATTCAGTTTGCACAGCAAAAAACAGGTTTGGTTTTGTTTGTCTCCCAGTATACAGTCTACACACACTTAAAAAATGAAATGAAATGGCTGTAGAGTTAAATGTTCAGTAATCTTAGTGCTTCGGTTCAACAATATGGTATAATGGTATAATGGTTTTAATGACGGTGTGTACCAGTGTACTATAATAGGTGTATATATTCATAAATGGTATAATAATTATTGTATTATTTACATTGAAATACATTAGCAAAGATTTCGTAAATGGCTCAGTTTGTATTCATTTGTTTAATCTGTGACTTCTTTGTGTGTTGTGTTTTATAAATGTAAGTAACATAAAAATATTGTTACTTTTAATTTAATCAACATTTTTTGCCTCCTTTGATGAATTAACCAGCACATTATTACATGCTTGCCAGCTTCTCATAAATATGACCTGTCTCATAAAAGATGAGTGAAATTCCAGAAAAGCAGCTCTTAGGTTTTTAATCAACATAGCCGAGCTACATACTACTGTGTGTGTGTGAAAGTGATATAGCTTGTGAAGTTAGTGTAAAATGAGCTCCTGTAGTGGTACAATTTAAGTGCACAACTGCAGTGGGTTCAGATGGCTTTGGTCCTCACATCACGTCCCGCCAAAATGTAATGTGCCACATTTGTGTGTGGCCACAGAGGCCACTATTGACGCCACTCAGTGGAAATGACATCACCTCATTTTAAGATAAGCTTATACCAGCTGCTTCCTAATTATCATGACATAAGAGCAGCGAGGAACTCGTCATCATGTCTTCATGTTTACTTGTCGTCCTATGTGTGTGTTTGTCATATTTTCCACAGTGCTCTGTCAGAATTAAAATAAAATATTATTACCAAATTAAAATTGGCATACATTTATTCAAATTTCAATAAAAGTATAATAAAACTTAAAATGTGAGAATTTCTCTTTGAATTCTTGGACAGTCAAAGTAGAGTACTTTGCTTTTCTAGAAGTTGTAGATTGTGTAAAATATTTACTGAACAACAGTGGCAGTGGAAGTACTCGGCTCCTTTACTGACATAAAAGTAGATTTACAAAGTAAAGCCTTCTGTTAAAGATTCAGTTTGCGTGTGTGCATATATTTTAAAGCTAATTTGGACAGCGGAAAACACTGAATAATGATTTAAGGTCTCTTGGTGTTATTTCAGAAATATTATAAAATAAGTGGTGAATCATTAATTTACTCAGTGTTTGTTCCTTAGATATTTCATCCTTATGAACATAAAGACATATTATTTCTGTCCATGTTTTTGCTCCACTTTGTACCTGTGTGTTTAACGTTTCTCATAGTTGTACTGATGGCAGTTCTTTCATGCCAGATTGAAAATTTGTTAATTAACTCCAACAACAACTTACAATGAATTCCTGGTTATAGTAAATTAATGCTAGTTTCTGCAGTGAGTAATTTTAATACTTAATTTTCCGGTGTAGTTTCCTTCTGAAAATGTGTAAAGGCATGTTTAATTTACATTTAGAGTCAATAGGGGCGATTATTTTTTTATAAATAATGTAACAGTACATCTGTTGAGTGTGAGTTAGTGTTCAGATTGATAAATGCATCCTAGATTTGTACAATGAATTCACTGCTCGGTCCTTCCCCCTCAGCTGTCGTCTCCCACAGTGGCCTGGTTCCTGTCACGAGCAGCTGACTCCACCTGCTGCGTGACCACTAGAGTCTGGTGAGACCAACCAAGAAATGTCATCATCGAAGCAATGAAGGACAAAGTTGAAAAGAACTTTTCTTCTATTTTTATTCACATACAGTACTTTCAGTTCTGGACAGATTACATTCAGGAATATCAAAAGAAAATACCTAACGAGTGAAACTTCTCACTGACCCAAGAAGCACAGATAAATGCATCTGGACGTACGATACACAGAGCACGCCTATTAAAAATCTGCCAGCACATATTAGATATGCAAACATTATAGACTACAGCAGGTTAACACATACTCTATAACATGTGCATAAGGTAACATGTGAACACAGGGCCGAGCTATTTACAGTTGATCCAAAACATGTAGTTCCATTTAAGTTCATTTTTTATACATATTAACATGTATGGTATTATTTAGTGGGGAGAGTCAGACCATTTCTTCAACATCCTTGAAATCACACACACACACAGCACAGTAGTTGTTTTAAAAGCTCTCTATGCTCTACTCGACCATAAATAAAACAATTACAAAAATATACCTCACTTCAAACAGAGCCATAGCAGGAAAAGCGCTTACAGCCATGATGGAATTATAAAAAAAACCCAACAACATATCTGTAAGAGTGGGATGGAGAAAAGAAGCTGATAGAGATGGGAGGAGGTGTGGGGTTTCCAGGACAGTTTGTTAAGAACAAGCTGGAATTCCAGTGGAAAAACAGCAGGTTAATGGGAATTTTTGAGGTTGTGGCAGGCTGTGGCTGGTGGCTGCGTGGGTGGACTGCAGAGGTGTGGAGACAGTCGATTTCCCGGCATGTGTTCCCCTTAAAGGCCACCCCCCCGCTCCTCCTCTCTGTAGATGTGTTTGGATTAGTAAACATCAGCGATACAGGAAAGCAGGGGTTAAAATGTCCATGTTGGATTAGTAGTGTTTACATTCACAGGTATATCCCATCATACTAAGGCTCAGGAGGGTGCAGTGTGTGTGTGTGTGTGTGTGTGTGTGTGTGTGCGTGTGTGTGTGTGTGTGCTGCTGCTGCCGCCATTCCTCCTGAGAAGCAGAAGACTAAAAGCGATGCTATTTTTTCTTGGAGTTGACGCTCTTGCAGACCCAATTCATGCCCTCCTGAAAGTGTATTTGAGAGAAATGGCAGCACAGTGAGAACAAGAAAAAAGGGCAGATAAAAACCCAAAGAATTAAAAAGGCTCCACTCACCTGAATGCCCTCACCAGTGAGGGCGGAACAGGACTGGATTTGCCACATGCGATCTCGGATGGTGTGCAGATTGAGACCCTCTGCGATCTCGGAGGCAGGAGCGGCTGTTAGCAGGTCCTGTTTGTTTGCAAAGATCAGTACAGGAACGCCGCTCAACTTCTCTTCATCTAACAACTCTGCCAGCTCCTGCAACACACACATGATTTTATAGAAACAGAGGAGACTGCAGGGCTGCAGATGGATTATGAACATGATCTTGGCCTGATAGCCCAATGGGTTAGGCGTCAGACTGGGATGCAGAAGGTTGCAGGTTCAAAACCCTGTCTGACTCCTAGTCCATCCCCTACCAGGTGTGTCCCTGAGCCAGACACAGTGCTAGCTCCCTGTAAATCGCTTTGGATAAAAGCGTCTGCCAAGCAAAGTAAAGTAATCTCAGTTACTAATAAATTCACCTTTAAAACATTTAAAAGGAAACGTGTAAAAGAAACAGTTCGACTATCCATCAAACTTATTTATAGGCCAGCAGTCAGAGAGCATCCAAGAGTTGAGACTTGACTTGAATTAACCCCATAAGACTAAAAACGGCTCTGATGCACAATTACAATAGTAAATCCAGGCTGAAACTACAAGTTGACTGTCAGAAAATGGTTTCCTTTTATGTTAACTATTTTTTTTTTGGACTGTTAGTGGACAAAACAAGTTAATTCAAACTTAAACACGATGGGCATTTGCAATTTATTAAATTTTATAGAAAAACGAATAATCATTATCATTAATGACATATATACCTGTCCTGTTTCTTCAAACCTCTTTCTGTCAGCACTGTCAATAACGTAAATCTGAAACAAAGGGACAGTTTATTTTGTGAGTATTTTGATAATCAGTTTCACTTTGTGAAAAAAAATCAAACTTGGCTGCTGCTTCAAACAGGCAACTTGTAAGTATAAAAATCCTTAGTCCTAGTTCCAGTAATTCTCTATTAAACAACAACTTAACTAAAAATGAACAGAACAAACTACATTGTGAACCTGTAAAAAAAAAGCTTCCTTGTTGTGTCTGGTGCATCAGGTTTCACTCACCAGCACATCTGTGTTTTCAAAGTAGTTCCTCCAGTACGGTCTGATCTTCCTCTGGCCTCCAATGTCCCAAACATTCAGTTTAAAGCCCTGAGACTGGACACTCTTGATGTTAAATCCCTGAAAACGACACAGCAAATTAAACATTAAACATTTGCACATCATGGAGCAAGTGTAGGATTACACAAAGAGACACTGTTAAAAAAAAACGGCCACACCAAACACTGATTTGATTTAGTTTCGTATAAAGATAAATGATTTCTCTTGAAAGCATCCTGTTGTTACATTCAATGCACAAAGCTTCTGCGTACACAAGCCTGTTCTATGTACCTGTGTGGGAGTGATGTGGCTGATGTCCTCAGATGCCAGCTGTTTGAGCAAAGTGGTCTTCCCTCCGTTGTCCAGACCCAGCAGCAGTATCCTAACCTCCTGGTCTGGTGTGCTTTTTAGCTTGCGCAGGATCGACAGCAGGCCCTACAACAAGTAACAGTCGAGGGACATTACTTTTCCACAGGGACAGGGGAGCACTGTTGGAGCAGACCTCCATCCACCCGGATCCTCACTTACAGGCCGTGCCAGTACATTTCCACTCAGATAGTGTGCAAACACTCACCTAACTGCACCAATTAATCACGATAACAACAATTTATGTGTATGGGTAGTCACATCATCTTGTTTGATTTTTATAAAGCCTTCTGTATCTGCTAAACCGCAGGGCACGCAAAAGAGAGCTAAGCATAGCTAACGTGCTAAGCTAATCTCCCCTGATAACTGAACGAAGCAACAAGGCAGCTTCTGCAGTTTAATGTTTTTTTTCTCCCCGCGAGGTACGGACATCGATATATATTAGATTAGAGAACAACTAAAGTGAGCGACAATGAACATTTAAATATATGCAACTTATTAGTTTATACAACGAACAGCTAATTCTTAGGTTAAATTCAACTCACCATCTTGTTGCCTTCTCTCTTGGAGACGCCGCCGAGGGTTACTAAGGGGGGTGACGTCAGACGCACAGATACGCACAGAACTCGAGCTAATGAGAGATTCAGGGGCTAACGGTAAAATTATGTTCTTATATTATTCCAGGGTACTTTACTCTTCTGATAACATTTTAGTCTCGGATAAAAAAACTAAATGAGCTTGTGTTTTTCTGCCAGTTCGTTACCAAGTGAAACCAGAAGCAAACAATACATTACTCATAATAAAATAAGAGTAAATCAACTGCAGAATGAACTCGGGGCTGTTGAGTCCAAAAATGGTGTTTCATTTATTGATTCTTATGCACTTATGTCACATGTTATGTCTCTAAAATGTGACCCTCTCTGATTACATCCAGAAAATCTGGCTACATTGCACCCGAATGTTTGATTTTACTGGCTGTAAATTAATGTGAGATATAAGGTCTTTCTAAAAATCCTAAACAGAAATGCTTCGTCGTATGCCGTCTGATCTTTTCACCCAATGCTCTCCAGTCTAAGCATGCAGGGCCCCTGTCTGTCTGCAAAGTCAAAAAGAAGCTAGATGGGCTGTTTGTGGTATAGCCTTTTATTACTTAGGGAAGCTTGATGGTCTTAGTGCATGTGTAGTAAAGGTTTGTCCTAATTTTAGCTAACTTTAGTTGTTAATAATGGCACTCCTTTGTTATTTCTTCAAAATAATTTAAGAACGCACAATTGTTATTGATAATATTGTTCTAATCTCCTTATGTAGTTTAGTGTTTGCGGTTTATTGCTTTATTGTTACATCTTGGTAACCTGCTGTGATTATTTTTATGAAAACCACTGCATATGTAACTCCACGACCCTTCATGTTTAAAAAAATATATTTAAGTAGAGACAGACTTGACCTAACTTGACCGACAATACATAAAAGCAACATGAACGTTTTTTTTTTGGCACCCGGTGGCACATAATTACCATGCTAGAGTTAGGCCATGAACGCAGCATCAACGCTACTCATGGAGGACGCGTTTAGTTTTCTGCATGTTAACAGGTAAATGCTCACTCTGCAGTTTAGTGCAAGAAGTAACTCAACGTGTCTGTTTGTGCGCCGTTCGTGTCCGTTACATTAAGTTACTACGCGTACGTTTATTTTCCGCATGAGTCGACGTAACGACTTATAAAACAGGGAAGTTAGCTAACTGGGCTAGTTAGGTAGCAGCAAAGAGAATAATATTATACCACCCGCTAGCCGTGTGTCTGTGTTTTTATTAGTGAACAGCCTCGGGTGTCCGGTACTCTCCGGTAGGACCTGCCCGAGCATGCGATTGGTGGACGGTGTGCCACGTGCGCACTTCTCGCCGCTCGAGCAAGTTTGAGTTACCTGGCAGGTTCATTTCCCAGGAGTTGGACCGGTCTCCCTGAGGTATGTTTCCCGCTCCCGTGGCTGCAGACCACGGGCCGTGTGTCTGTGCTCTAGCTCGAGTTTGTTCCGTTATTTTAGCTGGTGCGGAAACCAGCGGGTACCCCGGGGCATGTTGCATCATCGGTGGCGGACATGGTTCGACTCTTGTCGCTGCTGCCTGCTCGGTAGATTCAACACAACACCGCGAACCGTGCGACGTGTTTCTCTATTAGTAGAACTCTGAAGCTTTAAGAGGAGAAAATGTTACTATCTGCTTGTCAACGAGCAGAGTGAGTTGTACTGATACGTTCAGGTGTTGGCTTTGCTCTGGCCTGCAGATCCAGTTTGTCAAGGCTCATTTAAACCAGTAAACAGCTTCTGTTTAGCAGCGGTACAAACTCACTTTTAACTGTAGTACAAGTACTGTCTACACTGTGTGTTTATACTGCATCCCATATCAGAAGGAAAACTTACTGCACTGTATGACATTTGGATTTGCTAATTACTTCACAAAACATATGGAAAGTTAGTAAACATCAGATCAAACTAATAGTGTGCACTGACACGGTGCTGTAACATATTCACACACTCTTAATCTGTATAATTACAGATCTGAATACAGTATTTATTCTAGTAGCACATCTTGTTTCCCAGTTAACAGAAACGTACAGAAGCTTTCTGAAACGGTTTCACCTGTATATACTGGTGTTTGCCCACCTACTTATTAGTCTGCAATAGCCACATGTTTATGATGAGGAATAATATTGATATCTCCGTCCAGCGTGTTGCCCTTTTTTTCTTGCCATACTGTTTGTTGGTGTCTATCTTTTATTATTAGTACTGTAGTACCGGATTTATTTATTGTCAGTGCAGTTGCACATTATTAGCTTTCTTTTGGTTGACAGCTCTACCAGCCTCATTCCTCCATCGACTTAGTGAGAACACATCATTTTACTGCTCAATAATCAACATATTTGTTATTATTAGTCCTTATATCAGCTGCCTGGTATTACAAACTGTGTTTACTTTAAAGTTTAATGACCCCGTCTGTCCTCAGGGAGCTTCATTTAATGCATCCTTCTCTTTGTTAGGTCATGAATACAGCTAGGTTCACACTTTGCTCATGTTCATTGTTCCTCACGAGGCTCAGCAGGACTTTACAGCTTCAGAAACAATCCACTTCCAGCCAGGATGAGCCTTCAGAGAGCACTTACTCTTCACTGCTTTTTATCTACTTAATGTTAAAGAACACAGGGAAAGTTACTGTTAATACCTACATTGAATAATTAGTGATATAGTGCTGAAGATGTACACTGGGATGTCTGGATATAGTGAACTAGTGGTCAGCAGATTTAGATACCTCTGATTCGCTAATAGGAAGCAAAGTGCTGCAGCTGCAAAAACCCACAACGACGATCTGTGGAACCATTTACCAGGAGGTGGTCAATGATTTGTAGTGGAAGTTTTGGCCTTGAGAATTTTTCAGAGAGGAACAGGAGTTTGTGTTTGCTCAGGGATATGGTGGGTTTGAACCCAGTAAACCTTTGAGCAAATTTAAGACTATATCCATCATTGATTAAGCTGCCCTAATTTTTACTTTACTTTGCTTGGCAGACGCTTTTTTCCAAAGCGTCTTACAAGTCTGTGACACACCTGGTACGGGATGGACTAGGAGTCAGATGGGGTTTCAAACCTGCGACCTGCTGCATCCCTGGTAGCTCAATGCAACCCATTGAGCTACCAGGCCGCTCATACATTTTTGCTCGAGTTTATGAAACCTCATGTGAAATGTGTAGTAAATTCTGTTTTATTAATATAGCTCCAAATCAGGGGAATGTGAGTTCAAAGTTAAGTGTGTCTCTCTCTGACCTACTGAACTAAACATCTGTTTATGCCGCATTGATCCTGGCTGATGTGACCAGAAGGAACCAAACATGAACATTCATATTGTTTTCTGTTGTTTTTTTATCGTGAAGGTTACGACTGAAGCTGCCGTGAAGCCTGTCCACAGACTTGCAATATTTTGATGCATTAGGCGGGAATTTCTTTTTAAACAACCACGATGGCTTTAGGCTCATTTGACATTGACGCACCGCGATGGGATCAGACCACTTTTATGGGCCGACTTAAACACTTCTTCAACATCACCGACTGTCGAACCGCGCTCTTACCTGACTCGCGCTTGGACGAGGCCAAAGCTTTAGTAGACAGCTGCAGGTAAGTAGGTGGCCGCAACAAGCAACACAGTAAAGAAAGACTGTTTGTCAGTGTGCAATGATTTTTTTGATTCTCCACAGAACAGGATCAATTCCTCCCGGCACCACAGAGGAGCAGCTCCACTATGCTAAAAAGCTGTACGACTCGGCCTTCCACCCAGACACAGGAGACCGCATGAACCTCATCGGTCGCATGTCCTTCCAAGTCCCCGGAGGCATGGCCATCACTGGCTTCATGCTGCAGTTCTACAGGTAGTGACGGGCTGTATTTCACCACATCACACAGTTTCATCAAAAACGAAGCTTTGGAGGTTTGATAATTTGTCTGTTTCTAGGACAGTTCCTGCTGTGGTGTTCTGGCAGTGGGTGAATCAGTCGTTCAACGCCCTGGTGAACTACACAAACCGTAACGCCGCCTCGCCCATCACGCCAAAGTAAGATTCAGGGAGGTTACAGTTATGTTGGTTGTTTCCTAAACTGAATATAATCCTAAAACATCAAATTAAAAGATGCCCTGTGGAGGTTTAAAATAAAATCCTAAGTGGTCTGAGCAGAACCAGAACCAGTGTGTTATACACACACTAACTTACATACATTTCCCTGAGGTATGAACAAAGTTCATGAGTCCTGAATCTGCTTGTATTTAGAAAGTCAAAGAGATTCAGGACAAGAACTTGTGCGTGCGTGCGTGTGTGTTGGTGAAGTTGAGCGTGTTAAGTACATTTTACGCCTTCATTAGTGGAACTGAATGTGATTATTGATGGCTCAGTTGTTGTCCTTTGTCACCGTTGTGTCCTTCAGGCAGATCGGAGTCGCCTACGTTACAGCAACGAGCACAGCATTAGCAACAGCTGTCGGCCTCAACCTCTACACAAAGGTACAAACGCCACAGAGATCTTTGTGTGTTCTTGTCTAACTGAATGAACTTGCAGTGAGAAGCAAACGTGATTGTTTCTTTTTCCAGTGTTGATGGAGATGCACATCGCTTTACCTTAAGTTCACCTTCCCTTTACTAGTCGGACATTCTCAGCATGCGACAGGTGCTGCAGCCTTGGATACTGATTTTCTTTAAATGTATTTTTTTACCTTTTCCTGCAGAAAGCTCCTCCTCTCGTGGCTCGCTGGGTCCCATTTGTAGCCGTGGCAGCAGCCAACTGTGTTAACATTCCCATGATGAGGCAACAGTGAGTCCTGCTGTGTTTCTCTTTAAACTCCTCAAATATGTGGAAGAGGGGACTTCTGTATGTTACAATGTGCTCATTTCATAGGTGCTGTGTTGTGTTGAAATCAAAGTGCCTTTGTCAGCAGGCGTCATGAGAAACCTCAATCACAACACAGTGTTATTTCCTGTGTTAGATCCTAAAAAAGCATTCCTACGTAGTAACTGATCTTCAAGTCGTAGTGACACTTTTAGCAAGGGAATATTTCACACATATCTCACATTGAATCTATATATTTGTAAATAGCTGTTTGTGCAGGATGACGCAGTGTTGTTTCTAATGTGTCATAAAAAAAGCAAATTAATTATAGGTATGGCTAAATAGAGTTCCTCAGACGATGAGACAGGAAGTGTTGACTTGTATTAGACAGATGCCCGGTGTTTGTCTGTGCGACTGGCTCCTTACTGGACTTTGGCCTGTTGTTAATTACTGCAGTGGATTAGATCTTTTTTTATCAATAATAATATTTGTAGGGATTTACACTTAGCTATGTTAAACAACATGAATCAGCACGTCCTATATCAGATTGTAAGTGAGCATACGTTTTGTAACATGTTAAACTGAGCAACAAAGTTTTGTGGCTCATGGAAATTAGCATTCAATAGCTATAGAATTTAATGTTACTCGTTTGTTAACACTGCATAAGATCCACAGTGAAACCATCCACTCTGTAACATACTTTGCAGCAGATGGTGATAAGAAAACCTCAATGTGTCCTGTTCCTTGTCATTTTCTCTGCGTTTCTCAGGGAAATTATGAATGGCATCGCAGTCACAGATGAAAATGGCAACAAACTGGGCCACTCTAAGGTCAGCAGTCTGAACACATTTACATTTCATAATGCACAAAACATTTTCCGTAATAGTTGTTTTTCAGATTCTTTATTTATCGCCCCTAAAGAAAGCTGCAGTAAAAGGCATCACGCAGGTGGTCATCTCCCGTATCACTATGGCTGCACCAGGAATGAGTATGCATGGACGTTTAATTTTACAAATAACATGTTGACCCCTTCATGCTATTCTCTCCATCTTCTAACTTTTCTGGTTGCTCCCACTCCTCTCAGTTATCATGCCTATCATCATGCAGAGGCTGGAAAAGTTCAAGTTCATGCAGGTTAGATGTTTAACCTTCAGTATCATCCTCCAAGTCTACATCTGCCATTAGGTGTGAAAATAAAGGGATTCTCTTCCTTTTCTCAGAGAATCACTTATCTCCATGGACCCATTCAAATTATGATGGTTGGAGTTTTGTAAGTAGAGATGGTTATAGAGCTTTTATATATTTCAGTAGAAAAATGATATTTAATTTCATTAAAGAAAATGACTTTGATTCTTTTAATAGTTTGATCTTTATGGTGCCGGCTGCCTGCTCCCTGTTCCCTCAGAGATGGTAAAGTATCTGTTTCTGTTCTTTCACTTACCAACATGTGTAGCTGCAGTCACATTATTAAACATGCTGACGGAGTTTCTAAGAAGTAAATCATTTCAAACAAAAGAAAAAAAAGCTTGATTGTTTTACGCAAAGTTAAGATTTCAGTGCCTGATCTGCAAATCGATTTGAAAATAAGACATGAAACGTGTGAATAGAGGGCAGCAAAAGACCTTTAGTCTCTAATCTACTCTGTGATCATTAAAATATAGTTTAAATCATAAGTCTGTATTTATGTAGATCTCATAAAAGAGTGATTTGATCACAGTTGCTCAGCAGCAATGGAGATCAAGTTCAGACACTAGATGGTCTATAGACGGTCTGTGTTCCTGCACGCTATAGTTAAAATATATAATTTTTTCAAATATCTAATAAATTATGTGTGAATTAATGACACATTTAAATGATTATTACATTTATTTTATTGTCCCTATCCACACTCCATATATTTACTTCCTAAAGAATAAACTTATGTTCTTATTAACCAGGACTGGCTTGTTCTTTCACCCTGATTTCTTTTTACCTCCTGTTCACAAACACCACCTTCTCCATCTCTCTAACAGCTCCATGGCTGTGTCGAAGCTGGAGCCTGAGCTGAGAGACTCCATCGTGTCTCAGTATGGAGACGGCGTACGCCGAGTTTACTTCAACAAAGGCCTCTGAGGCTGAGGGAGGAGGGTGATTAGCATTATCTATGTGATGCACAGGACAAGATGCATCATTTTCCTACCATTGATCATAAAATATTAATTTCTTGAAATATAAACGGTGCTTATCAGTGGTACCTCGCAGTGGGTTTTCTTATCATTTCTCCTTCTCTAGTTAAAAGGTGAATTACATCTGTTTTTTTACATTACATATCACAGATATAGGGGCAGTGTGTGCTCCTGCTGGGAAACCAAATGATCTCGCCTCAGGAACACCGCATTTCTTTTCCATGTTATAGATCCTCTGTCACTGTTTTCTTTGGCTCTTTATTGTCAGTGTTGGGGACAAAATGCTCTTGAGCAGCATCGCGCTCCTTATGTCTGCCAAGCCTTGTTAAAATCTGTGCCTTTTACAAAATGGCAGGAGCAACAAAGCAACAAAGCTGCTGCATTGTCTGTTTGTTTTTTAATATATATATATATATATATATATATATATATATATATATAT
>JAUMTR010000011.1:11064642-11131509 GCA_032270685.1 Microctenopoma stevenorrisi | reverse complement strand
CACACACACACACACACACACACACACACACACACACACACACACACACACACACACACACACACACACATGCACACCTTCTCACATATGTCTGCTGTGTAATCTAAAAAATCCCTATGAAAAAGTCCCCTCCCAAAACACACTGTCAGAATAATAAAGGATGAAAATAGTCTTGGCAGCTGTAATTTGAAGTGAGAAAATTACAGCTTTTAGCAGCTTTAAAGCTCCTGTAAATAGAAACTAATCAGGAGTGGATCTGTGGTGAAACCTGGTTGCTTTTTATTTCAGATTCAGTGAAATACAAAGTGTGCTGTAAAAGAAATGGTAATAATAAAAAACCCCTGCTGTTTTCCTTTAAACGTGCTGCTTCTGTTTTGTGCACATACAAACATAAACTACCTGACAGACAGACAGACAGACAGACGGATAATCAGATGCTGACCTGCAGGTGTAAACTTCCAGGCAGACAAACATAAGGTTGGTAAAGACCAGCGGCGTATCCGGGGAGTCAACTGTTTATGTTATTATGGGTAATGATACGCTGCTGACTAAAACCCTCGGAGCCTGGGAGTGACCTTGTCTGCTGCTGGAGCTCCAGCAGATTGTAAACGTTCATACTGTATCTTTTTGTCCCTGCTCAAAGTGAGATGACCGTGAAATAAAAAAAAAAATTTCACCATGAAAGAAAAAAACACACCAAAGGGGAATTTTTTTATTTGTGACTCAGTCGCTGTTTACGACCTTGTGGCTCTTTTGCTTTCACAGATGTAATTTTCAGCACCGCAGCCTTTCCTCCACTCCAGTGTCATTAGACATAGACACCACTTTTCTACCCTTGAAGCAGTTACGATCAGTTTTTTAATGTTGACATGGATGATGTAGTAAATCCCCGGAGTGATATCTCCTGACTATACAGTCTCACTCTGCTTTATAGAACATTTTATCAAAGTTTCAGGGCCACAGCTTTAGCCTCTGGTCTCACAGCCTTGATTTTAGTCACAGCAGGCAGCCGTTTAGAGGTGAAAAGCACTAAAACGTGTTGTTAGGAAAACTTGGTTTCCAGTCCTGCACAGCAGATGTTATGTTATTTAAAAACAAAAACATATTTATTCTCTCATTTTCACTCTGAGAGTTCGGTAGTTAATTAACATCAGATTATGTGAACGTGTCAGATTTAGCCAAAAGGCTGAAGAAACAAAAACAAACAGAATGTCAAATTAGGTTAATGAAAACCAAATGCAGAAATGTACAAATCATTAGACATTAGTGCAGCTCTGCATAATTACACACACATGCTCCCAAAAGAACAGAGCAGGTGCAGACTTCAGCCAGCATTGTACTGCATGTCCACTTAAACCTGTCACAGAAAAACAAACTGAAATGAACATCATGTTGGAATTCCTGTCTTTTTAGTTTCCTTTAAAGATAACACTTTTTTTTCCAAATAAAATGAAAGTAGCAAATGTTATTTCTATTTACAAATCATGAAATAAACACCACTTCACAAATGATGGATCAGTGTCAACACTTTTATTGTTTTCTAAAATATTAGAAAACTATGAATCATAATCATAAGTTGCTGACAGAAGCCAATATGGCTTCAAGAATAATAGATCAACCGCCCTGGCACTGATTGATCTCATAGAAGAATAACAGAATGTATGAAAATGTAACAGAAAAAGTCTTTAATGTGGCTGGTATTGTGTGTCAGCAGCAGAATGAAATATGAAGGATCGTGATGTCATGCATGTCCTGGTTTTCCCATCACAGACAGCGATGCACCCGCAAACACTCGCCCCTAATTACATAGAGTTGTAAGAAATGGAACTGCTGAAGCCAGCATTTCCTCTCTCTGACTCTTTTTCTTTTCTCACTAAGTAGGACTTGAGCGCTTGGAAAGAAAGTTAACTTTCTGCAGAGCGGGGCATTTTTTAAAATGATTCATCTTTTTCTTTTTCTTTTTTAGTTTGAAGGGTTAACCGTTAAAAGAGCTACTGTCAAATGTGAGTCGGCCCCGAGGGCATATTATAAAGAGCTCAACATGTTGAGAGTTGCTCTGCAGACAGATGGTGACGAAGTGAAGAGGACACAGCCTCAACAGATCTGTAAACTCTCACTGATATAAAATTGTTGTGTTTTGACTAGTGTCACTGGTATGAGACAAAACTCCAGCTTTTCTCAAGGACAGGTGATTTGTTTGGTAACAGAGTTGATCATTTTTACCACGAATCTCATCTGATGTTGATGAGAATGATGGATGTTTGATGGACGTTATGAGGAACATGTTGTTTTGTCTGCACTTTCATTGTGAGGCTTTTTATCTCACAATAAGTCTCGCTCCTTCACAGGAAAGGCCGAGGCCGGCGGTCGCATGCATGTGACCCTGTGTGATTACATCATGCTCTGGGACTCTTTGAGTGCCACCCAGAAGAAGAGCCTGAGCCAGCGCTACCAGATGGGCTGTGACTGCAAGGTAAGACAGTTCATTTGTATGGTTCATCCCTAGGAGGAGGGGACTTTAGCAGTTCCGTCTCGGCTCCTCTCATTAAGTAACCTGCTGCCAACAACATACAGAATATGGTTTTCAGTAGATTTTGATAACTCATTGCTGTTAGGGCAGAAAGCAGAAAGTAAATATTTTCTGTTGTAGGAACACAACAATGATTTGTACATGAAATGGTACTAGAAGCCTTCACCAAGGCCATCGTGACCGGCACTGGCAGTACATGTAGCAATATAAAAAACTGAGATTAAGAATGCAGTACAGGGAGATTATTTTGTGTGTTTTGCAGATTGTGCGCTGTCCTTCCCTGCCCTGTGAGATCTCGGCTCCAGAGGAATGTCTGTGGACAGACCTGATGATCGAGAAGCAGGTGCACGGACGTCAGGCCAACCACTACGCCTGCGTCAAGAGGGCGGACGGCTCCTGCTCCTGGTACCGCGGTGTTGCACCACCCAAGAAGGAGTTCCTCGACGCAGAGGACCCTTAACTGAACGGCACACCTGCCTGCACAGCCTGATGGAAAATAAATGTACATGATTCCATTGAAATTAAATATAACATCAGGCACGGAGAAATAAGTGAATATGACTGAAATTATCTGCTCGTCTGAAAACAATCTTTAGCCTCTTTGTATTTGTTGTCTGTAAGCATTTCAGTCAGAGTGAGCAACATGTGGCCACTTTCAACCTCAGCATTGCTCAACGTTAACCGACTCTGAAGAGACTCAGAGGTTGTTCTCAGACACAGCGTCTCTGTACCAACAAATAAAATAGCATCATGAGACATAGACTGGTCAAGTGATGATGTAACTTCCTCCTGAGGCTGGCGTCAGGAGGATATCACTCCTCGATGAGACAGAGCACTTCCTGCCCTGCAAAGCTCTTTAAGAGATTTGTTCTCCGACTCCACCAATCAATCCCCGAACTATTGATGGTCATTCTATACACATTGTGTTTCTACTTTTATTACCTCATTCTCCATTATTATTCCAAAGCCAAATTCCAAGTTGCCTTTTTTTAAATGATTGTCTCCCGTTTTAATTAATGCTTCTTTCATCTTCTCTGCTAAGAACTGGTGAAGTCGAACGCCCACAACACACTGTTTCTTTCAATAAGAGCGTGAACACTGCTCAGCTTTTCTGGTTTTGTTAGGCGAAAGTCTTTCCTCGTAGCGATTCCAGCAGCTGTGTGTGACCGTCACGGGCCTCACTGGACCAGTCTATGCTGTGTGAAGATGAGTGCTCTAAATTTAAACCTGCCTGTGAGGTAAAACAACACCTCTCCACGGCCCCGCAGTCCAATCACAATCAGAATCCTCCCACATTTCCATTTCTTCTTCAAATCGTCCCCCCTCTCATCTATCCCCAGTATGTAGCTGTAGACTACCTATGCATATACTTTTGTTGTTACTTGATAATTATTATTATTTACTGCATTAGAACTAGATTTGCACTTTTTGAGGATGAGTTCCAGTAAAGACAAGAGCCTGAACACTCTGATGTGACAGTTATCGTTCGCCCAGACCGACAGATCCACCTCAGGTGCAGATATTCTGAGTGGTTTTGGTGATCTGTATTCAGAAACGCAATCCTAATCACAACAGATAAAAACAGTACTTACAGTGAGAGAAAAACGAAAAAGTGGCGTGTGAGAGGTTTGGTTATAAGGGATCTTTTTGCAGACTTTATGTGTGAAAGAGAAACAAAAAGAGCTTGTGGGATGTTATTTCAGTGTCTTTGTATTATCTGTTGATTGTAAATGCAAACAGCAGTTTCGTTTCATGATTTGCCAATATATTTTCGCAGACGGTTAATTTCATGAGTATTAAGGTTGCTTAATGTTAGCTTTGACTCGTCTTTCCTGCTCCTTCCAGTTATTATGAAAGCTTTACCGCTGTCCTAGAAAGCAAGCTACTCAATTGAAGTTTACAGTGCTGTTTTATACACCTCAAGCTACATTAACAAAAAAAATATATATGATGGAGTATTAGATGCATAATTTAAAAGTAAACTCTTTCCATTTTCCAATACTTTGTATTTTTTCAGTGTTATTGTTACACTTGTCATAATTTTTGTGTGTTTTTTGCTGTCTTTGTCTATGATGTCTTAGCTTTAGTGTAGAGCTGAGAAAGTCCTCTTGCGCTGGAGTAACGTGAGAGTGAGAGAGATTAATCCTTTTGGGAGAGGTGTAGAGAAATGAGAAATGGGTTTGTTGTGTGACTAGAGGACTGTGCATGTGTTTACTGCTTTGTGTAAGTCCGAGCAAAGGACAAAATATTCAGTATTATCAAATAAAAACCACATGTTTGAAAGAATAAACGCTGCCTGTGTGAGTCATTTTGGCTGAAGATGTTTGCTGATACGGTGTGAGCTGCAGTGAAGTGATTTAGGTTTTTTCTCTTTTAACATATAATCACATTTACTCAACCTGATGAAGTTGGAACGTTTCCCCAGACTGTATAAATACAATAAGACTGAAAACTGAGGATCTACATATATGTCTAGGCACAGGTCACATGTTGACATCGTTAAATTATTTCAAACAACACCTCTAACTAATAAATTAACATTTCTAATTACTGTCTCTTACAAACATATGGCTTTCTGCTGTGTTCACATGTGCTGTTCATGTGATTAAAGCAACCATACACATATAGGCATAATTTCAACCCCCACCCGTCAGTTAAATGTAAAGAACCCTTTTGAATGAAATGTCTTTTAAGAACCTCAGACAAGTTCTAAGGTTGTTGTGAGTTTCTGTATGCATTTTGAGTATATTTGTTGTACTTATGCATCTTTTTTGTTATGTTAAGCTTCGAGATTCTCTGATTCTTGGGCCGTGCTTAGTTCAATAAACCCTCCATGCTTATATATGTATACATTTTCACTTCTCTTTACTAAAATTCACTTGTAATGATGTGCACTTTTTACTGTGTGGGTTCTTTGGATAGTAAAAGAGAGCAGAGTCTTATAGTAGCTTAAGGCTTGGCATAGTTTCTTTTTGTATAAACCTCCAAAGTTTTGTAATGAATGGCATGCTAAGCAGTCAAACTTGGCCTTCACATGACTGCTGCTAATTTCCCACAGAGGCTGACAGGGTGTGAGGGATGAACTTCAGATGCAAAAGAGTAGAGTAGAGAGTCTGTGTTGGGAGAAGGGCAGACAAATACTCTTAAATAGATGTGGTAATCGACTCAACTAGGAAAATATTTGAGAAATGTGCAGGCTGAGCCCAGACTGGGCGGTTTTGTCATCTCTGTTCATTCTCTCCTCAGTTATGTCAAACAGGATCTTAATAATCATCCAGTGTCAAACGGGATTTCACCAAGCTTTAATTTGGACACTGAGGCCAACTTCTTATTCATTAGACACCATGTAAATTCAGTTATAAGCAGGTTGACTGCACTGCTCGGTCTCCACAGTCCTTTGTCCTTTGTCAAAATTTGTTTGTGTGCTAAACCAATTGAGGAAGTTCTAACATATGCAAGCTCTGCTTTGCAATCCTGGTTGCTCAAGATGACGAGAACAGACACGAAGAGACACAGAACAACCTCATCAGCAACACCTCAAACCTCTTTGCTATGCACCGTCGACATGGGCCAAAAGAATGATCCTCCCATCTATACACTCTATTACACATTGTCATATCTAAGTAATCAAATTACTTATTTCAATGTCAAGGCGGAACTGTAGACTGCTGGAGACAGTGATGGAGGTATAACACGTGTTAAATGATGACATTGGTCAATGCAAAAATACTACACCGAAGTTCAATACAACAGTTTCCTTAATCCCTATTAATAAAATTTGCACCAGTATGATTAAGTAAAACTACACTGTGACGTACCTGGTGTAACTAATTCATATACAGAATTTCACCAAGCACACTTTTCTTTGTAGTTGTGATGCCATCCAGTGGCCACCAGAGGACACAACAGCATCTTTTTTCAAATAAATCTTCATTTTGCAGCTGTCACATTACACCAGAGTCCGCATTCAACAGAAAAAAATAAAACCAAGTCTGTACACGGTGTACCAAATTTTCCATAAAAAGCAACTAAGCATATGCAAAAAGAAGCCCTGTGGTAGAATCTATATAAGAACAACCTGACACACACCCACACTCAGCGAGAGTCATTTAAGCTAACATATAGCTCAGTCTAACACAGGTGTTTAAGACAAGTTCAGATCATTATAAATCCTAGCATTTTGTGCATGGCCAATGTTAGTTTGGATCAAGCTCAACATGTGCACAGTCATGATGTTACAAAAGTGAATACTTGCTGCTGGAGGAAGAAACGTCCAGAATTATTCAAGGTTTTCTGATAACTCAAACAACTTGAGCGCAATCACAGCTCAAGGTTGCATCAGTACGCGCAGATCACTAAAAGAATTTACGCAAGAATAAGATCAAATATTCAAGTGAGGACGCATAAATTAGATCACTTTGTATTGTGGTCTATGTCAACAACTAATCATGACTTTACTTTGATAATGATGTCTCTCTAAGAGCGAGGGCACACTTTATGAAAGGTTTTACCAAGGTCTTTCACAAGGTCCTTTCTCTCCGATTAAGTTTTTTAACTTGTCTATAGAAGAAGAAACATGACTGACACAGAAAGTGCTCATCGAGTGATGATTGCTTGTAAAATTGTCTGCGATGTTTTATCAGAGGCTCGTTCTGTTAGATCCTCACAGGACACTATGTGCTGCTTTAAACGCTGCAGATTCTTCTGAAAGCACCTGTTCTGTCAATCATATGAAATTCGAAACGTGTTCATTTTCTGTTCATCAGTTTGAAATAGTTCATAGATAAGGAAACGTATCTGAAATATATGCTGATGTTAACCTAAGCTGTTAATCCTATGGTAATAATGGATCATACATGGATCATACATGTGTCTCAAGCTTCACTACTGCTGCTTAATGAAGTTAATTCTTATATAATTGTAATGGCAATAATTATCAACTGGAATAAATTATTTCTGTAAAAGAAAGAATACTGTTGATTTTGAGCTTTTTTTACACGGTAGCAGATGGTGCCACACAAGGAACTTTAACCCAAGTGCACAGATCAGATATATATAGTATAAAAATGTTTATTTGTATGCAGTTCATCAACATCACTACTCAGTAGGAACAGATCCTCTTTTTTTTTAACTTAATATGCAAATCACATAAAAGTTCACTGGGGCTGCTCACGTCATACCGCCTACTCTCTCTCTCTGTTTTCAGTACCACCTGCAACCTGGGTCTTGTGTGTGTATACATCCTGAACTGGAAGTGTTTAAAATGGTTCTAACGTGTACATCAGCCAATGTACTGTACAACGGCACATTTTATCACAGGTGTGATAAAAATGTATTTTAAAATGTGAAAAAGAAAAGCAATTAAATAAAAATAAAAAACAGAAATCTTTAATTTCCTTTTAATATTGTGGGTTCATCCTTTTTGACTGTCATTTTGTTTGTGCTTGTTCATTATCTGTATTTGTATATGTTTTCTGAGAGAGAGAGTGAGCAAACAGCAGCAGCTCTGTGAGCGGAAAGATCAGCACAATGTGCAGCGATAAGTGGCACAAAAAGTTCAAGAGTAGATGAGGTCAAGTGCCACAGAAAGAGGTCAGCGCCACAGAGAGTGGAGGGGAGAGGATCAAAGACACAAATAGACTTAATGAGTGAATGGGAAAATGGAGTGCTGCTGGCGAAATGTCATGAACAGGTTCAATGAAGAATAACAGAGAAAACTCAAAAACAGCCTGGAAGGTCAGTTATATCACACACACACAGTATTCCCATGCAAAAATACTGTCACTGGTCCTTTATGGCAGGCGCAGCAGCATGTGTACACCAACACTCCCAGTGGCTGTTACTACTCCTGCCAGAGCTTTTCACACATTTTAAGTTGTTACATCACAAATGCATGGTCCAAAATCACTGTCATTTCATGTTTATACTGAGGCCTACTAATTCTACCACGGCCAGTACTGTTAATTATATTGTTACCTCTAGTACTGATGCTTTACTCAATCAGCTGAATTATAGATTTCATCAAGTGTCAAAAGTCAAGTCAAGTCCATTTCTTTCTAAGCACATTTAAAAAACAACACAAGAACTGTAATTATCAGCTAGTCTAAACAAATCATAATGATTTCGTAAATTTTAGTTAACAGATGGTACTCCTATGACAAATGTATAACTTTATATAACCTGTCAATGCCCTTGATGACCAGTAGCTTTGCTTCATATTTGCTTATAGTTAAAGGGGTATTTTAGTTTTTATTGCACTTTGTGATAAATTCTTCCTGATGAAACTTCCAAACAAAATACAGTATGAAGACATTTAAAGTTCACATGTCATAAAAGTCCTAGGGAGACTGGTAATAGCCCATTGAAGGGCTTGGTTGAAAATCTCTCCAGACCAACTGCAGTTTGCCTCTCGTGCTTCAGCTCTCTCTCTCTCTCTCACCTGGACAAAGCAGACAGCACTGGGGGTCATGTGATCAGGCGGTCAGCAGCACAGGAACAGATTAGGGGACTGTTGTCCCTTCTTCCTTTTTCAACCTGAACATCTCTGACTTTCAGCAGAGCACAGTCTTATTGACTTATTGTGAGGAACTGTACGTGAGTGGTGGTAAGGACAGAGGACTGAGGACCGGTGGACCATTTCGTGAATTGGTGTGGGAACAATCACCTGACTATAGGAGACAAAGGAGGCGGTCATGGTTGTGGACTTTGGCATCCCCAGAACCAACTTATCAGTGTATCCGTTTTGGGAGAGGAGTTGGAGGTGGTGGAGAGGGAAGGACCACAGCAGAGTCCACTTCTGAAGTAAGCTTATGTCCTTGCCATATCAGCCTTAGAGCCTCAGTGACACTAACAATGTGACCAGACTGATCAGGAAGGCTTGGATGGTATTTCTTGTGCTTTACTTATAAAGCATCTAAAATGTATTCCACCATACATGTGCAATATAAAGTATTTGTCTGTATGTATGCCCCGCTCTGACTAAACTAAACCAGGCTCTGATGTGTGTGTGTGTGTGTGTGTGTGTGTGGGTGTGAAACAGGAGGATTTGAGGTTGTGTTCAAATGTGTACACATTTGTCATCACTTCCAAAAATACTTTAACTGTTGAAAGTGACACAGCAGTGGATGAGTGTTAATATGCAGCTTGTGTTCTTTTATGTATATTAGTGTATGTGCACAAAGATCTCAAAAAAGGTTTATCCAATAGCAACTGGACTTAGTAGGTTTCTGGACGACGTTTCGCCCTTCTATCCAGAGGGCTTTCTCAAGTCGGACTTGAGAGCTCAAGTCGGACTTGAGAAAAAACCTTTTTTGAGATAACCATGACCTGGATGACTGAGAACCTTCACACAGATGTGCACAAAGATGTTTTTATTCACCTCTGTAAAACCTATACACATGTATTAGTGAGTGTTTTTGTGTGTGTGTGTGTGTGTGTGTGTGTGTGCTCGTAGTAGTGTTGTAAATGTGTGAAGCCGAATTCAGAAGGGAGGTCAAGCTTGTCAACTAGAGCGAGGAGGGAGGAGAGAGAGTGATGGTAGAGAGTGTTTCTCTGAGAGTCTGTCAGAGTCTGGCAGCAGACAGAGGAGGAACCACTCAAAGTGGTGAGACCACAGCTTGAGACTGTTGCTGATTTGATCTCCGCTTAAGACCAGAGATGCTGAGAGGATGCTGTTAGCCTCGAACACCATTTTGTCTCAAACTCTTGGGTACACACAGTGATGTGATGGGGACTGTGAGTGAACTGTGTGCCTCTAGTTTCCAGGCATTTCTATGTCCTTCTATACGACCGGGAGCACCTGCTGCAGCTACAGGTTAGAGTTTTTAAGGAAATACACATTTCAGATGCATATTTGTGAGTTTATGTGTAATTGTGACGTACCATGAAAAGTCAACAACATTATACTTATTCATTAGAAGCATTTTCTGTTTGCTATTCATGACTGAATATTGTTCTCTGAAATGTTTTTGTAGCATTACTCATAAGTAGACTCAAGCTGTGAAAAAAATGTTTCAAGTGTTGATGTGGTGCAGTCATACAATCTATCATTTGTCATTAACCTCCACCATGAAATTCTTTTACATATTTGTGTAACTATGAAACAATGCTTACACAATGCTTGCCTATATATGCTTTATCGGTGCTTATGATTATAGAGTTGCTCTGCAATATTCTGAGTTAATATAATGAAACATTTGTCAAATATTTGGGGTTCCTGGCAGCTTGATATTTACTATTTACCTAATGAGTAGTCAGAGTTATAGTTGAGCTGAGAGTTGAAAAAAAAAACAAGACATGTGGAGTAAGACAATAAACGTTTACACAAATTAACCAAAATCAATCTGGAGCGCTGGGAGTTAAATAATTGTCTCATAAAATCATCAACAATCATAAGAGTCATTGCTTTTATCATTATGAACATTTGCTGGTTTTACAGTATGTTGCTTACGTACTTTTTATATGACTTTGTCTTACATCAGTGACAAACAAACACTGAGACATGGAAAGAAAGACATGGCACAAAGTGCTATCAGTGTGCAGTTGCCGTGGTGATTTTCAGTTAAGTTATCAAGACATAAAGTGGTCTGTGTGTATGTGTGTACCATGCTGTGTTTCTGACATTTGTGTTCACGTACACGCATGAGTCAAACAAACTGTGTGTGTATTTGTGTGTTTGCGTGAGATGGTGGGCTTGATTTGAGAACATGACGCACACTCAGCATCCTCTGGTCCAGGATCCTCCTCTCCAGTGGGTGCAGGAGTGACATAATCTCCATCGCTGCCCACTGTTCTCCCACTGTGCAGGTGCTTTCACCAATGTGCTCATTGAAAAGTGACTCGTATGCAATGAAAGCAGCACGCCACTCAAGTAAGGTTATTTCCATTTGGCTTACATCTTTTTATGACGTTAAACGTCCCCCCTCTTTTTTCACAGTTTTCATTTTTATTATATATATACCTTACTCCGCAAGGGCTCTGCAACAGTGGCACTTAAGCTGTGAATCATCCACTCATCGGGCTATACAGTAGTTTAATTTGACATTAATATCTTTGCATTCTTCATTTATCTGACAAAGTATAAAAGAGTTGATTCATCATCTCACCAATGCAAATAGTTATGGTTTCCTTGATGCAAGTTTTGCTTTGTTTTTTGATTCTCGTTACAGAAAGAAAATCCTAGTAACTGTTTTCACATTTTTACAAAAGAAACAGTCCTCCACAGATAACATGTCTTTCATATTTGAGTGAACTGACCCTTTAAACTATTAAATTGCAGCAGCTCTTCCTTACCCTTCCTCAACATATCCTGCTTTTGGTGTGTCCAAACTATGAATAAAGCATTGATTCAAGCGCACAGCTGCATCTTTGCTACATCTTTTCCCCCGCCCTATCTCCGTCATTCCCTACATCCTCTCCTCTCCCTTCCCCTTTCCTTCACACACATACCATCTGATGCCAAATGTGTTTCCTCACTCTTCACAACCATTTATATAAACATGTCCATCATAATCACCATATTAGATATTATTACTTCACCTTAAGTTAATTTATGTTTCTCATATCTTGTTCAGTCTGCTTCCTGCCTGAAAGTAGAGAAACATGTGTTGCGGCTTTATTTCAACAGGGTGGAGTGCTGAAACCTGAAAGAGACATTTACACCCGGGCCAAAAAACATTAAAACAGTTTTATCAGCTTATACACCCCTGCATGGATAAGTATTAAATTCAGGAAATAATTCAATAATTCAATGCATTCCAATAAACTATTATGTGTTACTATGTCAAAATGATGATAACAAGTTAGAATTATAACTCAGTATCTATAATCATAATTATGGTAAAGATAGTCATATTGTTAACATAAAATATCTAATATCTGTCCTAATCTGCTTTAAATTTAAATTCATGTCATCTTACTTACTTTTACTCTATTTATATTTCTTTATGACACATTATGCACATTCACATTTCTTTTACTTATTTAATAGTTAGTACTGTACAGCTATTTTCCAATTAAAGACGGCTTCTTTTTGTTCGTTGACTCAAGTAAAGCATCTGAACATAGGCATTGTGTGTGTCTGCCTACATATATCTTATTTTAACTTTAAACCACAGACTATGGCCAGACTTTTGCACACAGCTGCTGGTGAACAGACAGTAAGACAGAGGTTTCTTTGCCGCTCTCTGATTGGCTGCTGCCGCTGAAGCCACGCCTGCGTCATCCTGCCACAACACCGGCTGTCTCTCTCTGCCGACAGTTGTCACTAACTGCCTTTTTAACGGTTTCAGTACGAACAAACAAGGACATATTCCTACCTTTAAAGTTACGTCAAATTGAAGAATAATCGCTGTTCTCGTAGCAAGCGTTGCCCAACAGCGTAGCCATGGTTTTGAAGTCGGAAGACGGAGTTGGTAAGTTGCTTGCGTCTCTTTAACGTTAGTTATACTAACTAAGCAGGGCTAACCTACACTAGATGCTAGCTAGTTAGCATCTCTCGTAACCCTACGTTAACTGCACGAGTCTAACTAGCGTGTCAGTCTTATATAGTTCGTTTTGTTTTGGCATTTAATTTCTTATCAACAAAGCGGAAGCATAACATTCTCATCTGCTTGATTTGTTTGCTCTTTGGGAGTCTTTATTAACTAGCAAAAGGCACAAGGGATTCATTATTATTAATGTGGATTGAGGCCAGACCCCATGGGGGTTCGTGCTTGTTGTGCATCTCTTCATACGTGCGTCTATAAATACAATCAATGCACCCATTTACTGGTTGGAAATGAGGGAGCCGCCCTAAAAATACCCCTAGTTGATGAGTTAAATTGGCTCGTCAGTTTCACACCTTTTCGGTGTTTTGGAGAGACAAGTCACTACAGAGTGACACAGAAATAGTTAAGCCTGCTTCCTCACAGCTGCACTGCACTGGTGTTTCCTCTTATATTTTGAGCCGTTATTACGGGATGTTCTTTACAATGAGGTGTCTAATACTGCCAGATAGGAATTCTAAGGAGAGACTTATTTAGGATAAAAACTAATCTATTAAGGTGATGAATTAGAGAGTAACAGGTGCCAGGTGGGGAAAAACTAATCAAATCAAAAGTAAGGTAAATTAGAAATATGAACGTTCCCTTTAGAATTAGTACTATGTTATTTTTCAACACAGCGCTGTTTTCCACCTGATAGAAACATAACGTAAAGAGAATACTCTTAATCATTTCCTCTTTGTCATATAAATGTGTTTATGTTCTTGTGGCAGAGCACATTTTTTTAATTGCTGTTGGTCCCTTTCTGTTGGGTTGTTTTCTCCCTACTTGTTTGACCTTCAGGCCTCAAGGCTGCATGAATGCGATCAGTCACAGGGAGTTTACCATAGCCACAGCATTAGTTATCCTCAGGCAGGGAACACTGAAACAGACAATTATCGGCTTGTGAATAATAAAATGGACAATTTAGAGCTTGTGAATGACGCTGAAACTCTAAATCTTTCAAAACACAGACAATTTTCTAGTTGTAATTAAAAGGCTTTGCCTAAGGTCTTTAGTCAGCTGCCAGCCTGTTGTTTAGTAGTTTTTATTTTTTGGGGGGTATTTCGGTGACCGGAAGAGAGTAGAGAACTACTGCACCCTTCTCATTTCTTTAGTTTCGAGAACTCATGAAAAGCTGCACCTCCCCACCCTTTTTCTCTTTCAACACCAGTGTCCACGTGGGGGAGCTTGTGTTGGTTGCTGTGCTCATTGAGGGAGGGAGGAGTTCAGATGGACAGAGGGTGGGAGAGGGGAGAGGGGATAGAGATGAGAGTTCAAGAGTTTCCCCCTCACAAACACACTTGTCCTCATCCTCATTTAGCTGCAGGTCTGGTCCCCTCCTCTCCCTTTGCTGGATGAGTGTCTGAGGATTAAAGAGGCAGGGAGGCTGGATCAGAGCACTGGGATTGGGATTGAAACGATCACACAGAGCTGGATTATTGTTGCTGTTTGAAACACTAAATTGCACTGCAAGAAATACTCTGTTTCGCTTTGGAATTTGTGGCTAGAGTTGTGGACTTGTGAGCTGATGCTATAAACAAATCTGGAGATCGAACCTTGACTAAACTACAGAAAGGTGAGTGTTTTTGGCTGCCCTTCTTACACTGGGACTGGTGGTGAAATCTTTCGACATGGAGAACATTATTGTTTTATGAGTCTCATGATTATGACGCAAATGTGTAGGTGTTAAGTGCGTCATCAAAACCTCTGCATTAGTTATTCTGCAGAAAGTTCTCTGGATGAGTGTGTCGTCATGTCTTTCTCTGAAACCTTACAAGAACCGGAAACCTAGCCACATTAGGAAACTGCTGAATGATTCTTTTTTTTGCACCTCCAGAGAATGTGACGTGGAGCCTAACTTACAAATCAGAAGTAGAAGGTCAGAGAGAGAGCAAGAAGACTGGCCATGTTGTATGTTTTAAGCAGCTGGTCATCAGCAATACTGCTATGACAAGGTGTCCCATTACTCGCCAACACAAACGCACAGTTGGTAACCTCGAGGCTATAGAGCCACAGCAGCCAGTTGCAGAGCCTGAAGATGCATGTGTTTATCAGAATTGTGTGTTTTTGTTTGCTCGAGAGAAGGACAATAGGATAGTGTTTCATAAACCGTAAGAAATGCACTTGCTGTTATTTCCCTTCTTAATGAAAAGCCAGAGGGAGGAAGTGAATGTGAATGGGTTTCACTGCTTCTCTGTTCAACAATGGTGTGTTATTCTTGTCCTTAGGTTTATAATAGGAGCTACCCTGGCCTATTTAAACCTCTCTCTCTGGACGAGAGCAATATGTGTGTGTACTGAGCAAGTGTGTCACTGTCTGTGTGTTTACAGTATGTAAATGATCTGAGTATCCAAATCTGCAGCACCTGTCATGCTACACTGGTTTAAGGTGGAGTACTGTAGTGAAAATATTGAGGTTTCTTGTAGATGTTTTTTGAAATTCCCCATTTGTACACACATACATTTAGTATCACTATATTGTGATGAAATGGCCTCGTTTTCTCATCTTACAAATGTCTCCAAAATAATTACTTAATCTAATTTTTAAGTTCTTTAGCCATATGAGGAGTTTGGTCTCACGTAATTAATTCCTTCATTTTAGAACTGCAACTAAGTCTCTTTAGTTCAGTTCGGCAACTGATTATTTGTTTGAATTATCAAATGTCAGAAGATAGGCAAACCTCAAAATGCAGGTTAAACCAGTGAAGTCTTTACTGTTTGCTGGAAAAAATATAAATTGACTATTATCATTCCTGGTCTGAATTCAAAGTCAAAATTAATTTCTGATAATTTAAACTAAACCTTACAGCCCTGCTTCCTTTGTTTCTTCTTCCCTGTGTTTGTGCAGAGGTTGACACTGAGTCTTTAAGGCAAAGTAAAATGAACTGTTGACTTGAATGCCTCAGTGTGACGCCTCTAATGAGGCGACAAACAGCAGCAGCACAGCTTGACCTGTCTTATGTGGCTCCTTGTTACTCTGCATCACTTTTACCTTTTTTTTGTAGTGGAATGACGACTATAGGTTACAGAACAGGAGTGATCTTTAAGTAATATGCAGATCAGCACAGTAACTCTACAGTGGTGCATTCCCTTACTAGTTACTGGAATAGAGTCTTTCTCTTTTTGTCAGTTACTGACAGATCTGCATTTCCCTCCTCACCTTATCATTCTTCTGCAGATAAAATTTGTGTCTGTGGACGCATGAGCCTAAGTTCTATCAGAGTACACACTTGTACAGTGATGGGTGTGTTTTATATGAGGGATCTTGATAGGTCTTGATAGGGTTAATATTTGAGCTTAACACTATGATGTCTAAGAAGTCTAATGTGCTGTTTTGTATTTAGAAGCCTGCAGTCTACCAGTGAATAATGCAAACTTGATATTAGTCATTCTTCTAGCCTCAAATGAGAAATTGTTTAATTTGATTGTTTTAAATTCATTACGAATTCACTGTTAGTCAGAATAACAAGACATTCAAGAAATTGTGACAGGCATTTTTCACTCTTTTGGTTTTATTGATTAGAAAATATTCGTCAGAATAAACAATTATTAAAATATCTCTAATTTCTGCCCTACAGTTAATAACATGGGTGCATAATGTAAAAACAGTACAGTAATAGTGTGTGTGTGTGTGTGTGTGTGTGTGTGTGTCTGTGCGTGCCCCTCTGTGTAAAACAAAAGGGTTGATTTTATCCTCCAGTTTGAGGTTTGGATGTTGGGGTGTAATATGATGGATGAAAGATGGTGTTGCCATAGTGACCCACAGCAGTGGGACTCTCAGATCTCTCTCTTCTTTCTTTCTATGTGTGTATATGTTTATGAAGTAAAGGAATATAGTGTGTGTGTGAGTGTGTGCGTGCATGTGTAAGAGAGAATATTTGATCTTTGTATTTGAGTGCTACATTCAACTCTCTCTCCTCAGTACCTGATGACCTCAGTCCAGAAGAGAGACAGGAGCTGGAGAGCATCCGCCGCAGAAAACAAGAGCTACTGCAGGACATACAAGTAAGAACAGAACTCCTCCTGCCTCTGCTGCCTTCCACTAGGCATGTTAAGTATTGGTACCAGTGTTAGTAATTTGTATTGTTCGCTTTGATTAAAATGAATACAAATGCAATTTTGAACTCGGAGACTGTACAGTGCAAGAATATTGCTCAATATGAAATACATTTATTAGTGTGTGAATGTGTCTTGGTTGCACCAGTGGATTCGTTCTGTTCTGACACATGATAATAAAGCTATGTCTGATAGCAAAGACCAGTGTCCAAAACATTCAGAAAACAGCCTGTTATCCTTAGCTCTTGGTCATTGTTACTTTTATTGACTAAAATGACAAGCATTGCCCAATTCTAATTCTGTCATTAATTTAAGGCAGACAGAGAACAAAACTGTTTGTGCTGCTTTGTGTGTGCTCTCTGAAAACCAGTATCTCTAGTCAGACAAAGATAAAATAGATCGACAAAATAGACAAATATAAAATAGTACGTACCCAGCGCAAGGGCAAAAACTACTTGATCCCTAACTTACACCTGACTTTAAGGCTACGACCAATAGAGCGTTACTCTTCGCTCTGATGACAGAGCTCTCCTTCTGCCACTGAATGATTGCTCCTCCTTGGACCAGTTTTGGTAGGTACTGACTGCTGAAGACTGGAACCCCGAGAGACATGCCGTTTTGGAGATGCTCTGACCAGTTGTCTATTACTATCAGTCTTATCGCCCACCTCTAACACTGTGGCATTTAGAGCTACAGCTAACATCTTTTGATTTTCAGTGAAGCTGAAATGGTTATGTTTTTGTAACGGTACAAAAGTCTATGGTCAAAAAAATCCCCTTTAACTCTTTGTGTTTTGGTTTGTCTTGAAAATGGAAATGAAATCAGTATCAAGCTGTTTGTTGACCTCTGCAGGGACTTAAAATGTTTTGGGAAACTTATTTGGTAAATTATGCGTTTTATTTACCATCAAACCATGACATCTGTACATCTGAAACTTCGAAAGAAGAAATTGCATTAGTAGTTTAACTAAGATATTGTCATACCCTGTCTGTCGAACAAAAATAGTCAGTTGGAGAATTCAAAGAGTTACGATACATTAGCTTAATTCAGAACAGAATTCAGATTTAATAAAATGCTGCCAGCGTGGTGGGCATCTAAAACAGAAACACATCCTCAGGACAGCAAAGCTGTGTAAATAGACTGATGACGTTTACTGCTGAGGTCGACTCTCTTATGATATTTCTCTCTTCTACGTCTTCCCTGTTTGGCCATGAGGGCTGATGTGTAATGAGGAGACAAATTATGCTTTTGAGTTAGAAAAGCATGTAACCATGGCAATGCACATAGATGGATTCAGACAGCTGAACTTGCTTACCTTTAGATTAGGGTAATGTAGCCTCATTTTTACACATCGGGAAAATAAAGCAGTGGCATATTGTTTTCCATTATCTCAGTTCAGTATCTCTTGTGCTGGGCTCAGTGTATATCCATCTGTTTCTCCTCTGCCTCAGAGCGACTCTACTTGGCCAGTCTTTGAACCTAAATATTCCTGTCTCCCCACCAGCGTGACTCTCAGACACACAGAGGGTGTCAGCGGCGGTAGACTGATAAATCTGGGTCAGCGCAGGGGAAGGGTGGTCAGCTCTGACCCCAGAACAGGTGCCACAGATCCCATAGAGGATTGTGATTGTGATGACTGCGGCTGTTGCACATAAATCCTGCCGAAGAATGAGTTGGAATAAGAGAGAGAATTAGTTCTTTCTGCAGAAAGAAGCGATTATCTGAATTTCTTGTTTTGTGTGTTTAATGCGTTAGACTAACGATGAGGTCAGAGGTTTATGTAAAGGCTCATATATAACACAAAAATCAAATGTGTACATTTGTGTTTTTTTGCTCTCAGAGGCTGAAGGATGAGATAGCAGAGGTGACCTGTGAGATTGAAAACCTGGGCCTGACTGAAGAGAGGTAAAGTGTGTCTCAACAACCATTTTTGTGCTTGTTTGTAGGCAGGTATAGTGCACTTATCGTTTGCTGTAGTGGAAGTGTATTCATGAGGAAAGCCAGTCATTCTTCTGCCTTGTGGGATGTTGGACTGCAGCTAAAGATTTACAACTATTTATGTCATATCAGGAAATACAGAAAAACACTTCCAAATGTGGGCACTTATTTTGTCTGACAATCAGGCAATCCAGCAATATAATATAGACATAAACAATGTATGGAAAGCTCCTGGACCATCCTTAGAGGAGATAGGACAGTTTGAATTTCCGCAGGACTGAGCATAAAGGCCATGTTTTCTTTGTTTTGTGTATCTTTTTTAGGAAAAGCATGCAGAGGAACAAACAGATGGCCATGGGTCGAAAGAAGTTCAACATGGACCCCAAGAAGGTGAGAATAGTGTTGCAGTTCCAGATTAGACTGTAACCTGGTCCAGTCTTTTGAGGAATTTCATAAACATTACATTAGTATTTCTAATGTATGATGTTGATTGTCTGTTCTATTTCAGGGGATTCGTTTCTTGGTTGACGGCAACCTGCTGAAAAACACCAGCGATGACATAGCTCAGTTTCTCTATAAGGGAGAAGGGCTTAACAAGACAGCCATTGGTGACTATCTGGGGGAGAGGTGAGGGATGCCAATCAAGGAAAAAGCATTTTGACTTGTCACAGCAGGAAAAAGCATTTTGACTTGTCACAGCTCAGGTTTGTGTTCAGTAACCCACTAAATCATGACTTAGTGTGATAGATCGCCAACTTGCACAATATTCGGACCCTGAAACCAATGAAAAGCATTCATCCATCATTCATTCATTTTTATTATTTATATATACACATGTTCCATGTTTGTGTGAAAGGACAAATCAGGGCTCATGCTATATTATACTGCATATATGAGCTTGTGATGCATTTTCAGTTTTAAAAGATCATCCATTAATCTGTTTTTATCTGATTCATCACATATCATCCTGTAACTGTATTTGCTGCCAACTCAGTGAGCCAAACATTTTTTTGTTCTGTTTAGTCTTGTGTACGTGCTCATGTGGGTGTGTGTGGGATTGTTTCTTGTCACGCAGAGATGACTTCAACATCAAGGTTCTGCACGCCTTTCTGAACTTACACGAGTTCACAGACCTGAACCTGGTTCAGGCTCTCAGGCAGTTTCTGTGGAGCTTCAGGCTGCCCGGTGAGGCTCAGAAGATCGACCGCATGATGGAGGCGTTTGCCCAGAGATACTGTCACTGTAACCCTGGAGTATTTCAGAGCACAGGTACACGAGTGTGTGTTTGCAAAATGGAGGATAAAACAGAGATGGTGACAGCTCAGGCTGACCGTAATAGTTCATAGTTGTTACATATTTGTTTTAGCATCCCACCACCTGCTGTCTCAAAGGAAATATTCTTATAATAAAGTATTCATTATTATATAAACTATTTATGTCAGGTTTTAAATTCTAAACACGTATTTTGTCTGTTTTACAGATACTTGTTACGTGTTATCGTTTGCTGTGATCATGCTGAACACCAGTCTACACAACCCTAACGTGAAGGACAAACCCTCTGTTCAGAAGTTTACAGCAATGAACAGAGGAATCAATGACGGAGGAGATCTGCCAGAGGAGCTACTCAGGGTGAGGGAATTACCTTCCTTAAAGCTTATTTTAAGAAATGCAAACAGCTCTTTACTGAAGTATAATACAAGGTTTTATCCATCTGGTGAAGAAAAATCCCTCTTGTCCTACTATCCCACCAATGCAGCTCAGCAAGGAAACATTGTCTGGGGAAACGGTACACAAAATGTAAAAGGAACACAACTCAGACTGTTGGACCCTCTTATGACTGTTCTGTATTTTGTCCATTGAATTCAGTGACACTAAACCAAAAAGCCTGGACTTTGGGGATGTTCATCAGTCTTTCTGGAATGAAACTTATATTACTTATGTTAATACTCATATACAACCACAGACCATTTCCAAACCTTGTCTTTATCTCTTATCTGTGTAGAACCTGTACGACAGTATCAAGAATGAACCCTTTAAGATCCCAGAGGATGATGGGAATGACCTCACACACACCTTCTTCAACCCTGACAGAGAAGGGTGGCTACTGAAACTTGGTATGTGCGTCCATAATGTCACATTACCAGTCAATGTGGATTAGGGAAGACACAGCGAGCTGGAAGGACATCTAGTGGCCTGGCTCTGTAACATTATCTTTAAATAATTAGGACAAAATGAATGTTAGAATTTAGAGACATCCAGTTTCTGTGACACTGTTTTTCTGACATCCTTCTTGTTTGTTTGTTTGTGTTTCATGGGTTTTGACTACAGGAGGTATGTACCCTTAAATTCCCCAGCTTTAATGCACTGCTTTGCTCCTTAGCTCCTCCCTCCCTGCCTTTACTCCTACTGGCTGCATACAAATATCAATACATCACATCACAATCGCATTCAGAATAAAGACAGATTATTTATCTGGTTTTATCTTGTGCTCATTTATGAAAAAGCTTTTTTACATCTGCTTCTAACCTCCAGACTCCCTGAAACAGCCACTGACGCAGGTTTTGCAGTTTTACCTGCTCTAACAACTACAGTGCTGTGTAAAAGTTTTCTGTTTTTCCTTTTTTTGCATACTTGTCACACCAATATGACTTGGATCAAACAATTTTAATATTACACAAAGATGGCACTACTAAATACATAAGGCAGGTTGTAATTGAGGAGATGAAAAAGTCCAAACCTGTGTGAAAAAGTAATAAACCTACTAACAACCCTTGGTGGCAACAACTGCAATCAAGTGATAACTATGGAGAAATGTTGGCTTTATTCAAGATTCAAAACACTTTATTTATCCCAGAGGGAAATTGTTTAAAGCTTAGTAAATTAAATCGTCATTTAAAAAAATACATTTTGTATTTACTTGAATCATGTGTGAAGAATATGCAAAATCAGGCCGGGGCTAAATACGTTTTCACAGCACTATACAGTTCTGTGATGAAGTTGTCACTTATCTGTGTCTCTCTCCTCAGGTGGACGAGTGAAGACCTGGAAGAGACGCTGGTTTATTCTCACAGATAACTGCCTCTACTACTTTGAATACACCACTGTAAGTCATTTTTGTTATGACTGCTTGGCAGAGTAAGAAGAAAAACAGCTTTGAAATTGAAGGTTTAAGAAGTTATAATTAGAACCTGGCAATACTTGTATGGCTCTCACATTGTAATTTATTTTCTCTCTGCCTCGTTTACAAGGATAAGGAACCAAGAGGAATTATTCCACTGGAAAACTTGAGTATCAGAGAAGTGGAGGACTCTAAGAAACCAGTAAATTCTCTTCCTTTGTCCATTTTCTATCATTATTTCATGCTTTGGTTTTTTCTTTGCTCTTCATAAGGTGTTATTTCCATAATCATGTCAGGACAGAGATACTTTTATTTATTTTTATTTATATACATATACACACACACACAGACATGTACACATATATATATATATATACACACACACACACACACACACATCTACACACACATACAGAAATATATATATATGAGAGTAGTGGTGTCTAAAACATTCAGTTAAAATGCACTTTCAGTACATCCATCTGAAACTAAAGTAATTCAGTATCTTTAGTTTTGTTTTTTTTGTTCTCCCCTGCCTTAAACACACCATTGCACATTTCGGATGTTTCCTGTTGACAAAAACCTCAATGTTTGTTCAGAACTGCTTCGAGCTCTTCATCCCTGACCACAAAGATCAGGTGATCAAAGCTTGTAAGACAGAAGCAGACGGTCGTGTCGTCGAGGGAAACCACACTTTTTACAGAATCTCCGCCCCGACTGCAGAGGAGAAGGATGAATGGATCAACAGCATCAAGTGAGTCACATTCAACCTCTCTGCATGATGATAAAAGTTTCCTGAAAGTCTTAAAATCTGCATCTTCTTCATGCAGAGCTGCCATCAGCAAAGACCCATTCTATGAGATGCTTGCTGCTCGGAAGAAGAAGGTGTCGTCTCTGAAACGGCTGTAGAGCTGCGAAACATCGAAACAATGAGCACATTTCCCACTTGTCAATGCAGTAGACTGGAGATGGACCTGAAACTCTGTCTGCAGTGACACGAGGACCTGGCACAGAGGATCCAGCTTTAAATAAGCTGCTTCTTTGGCACTTTTTGGACCTTTGCACCTTCAGCACCAACATCCTTCTCTATACAAGTTTGATCTGTTATGTTCAAAGTTTAATTTCCCATTTACAGTTAATTTAATCATGACCTGATTTTTTATCCCTCAAACACCTTCCTTTAAAAGTTGTGCAGTGATGTAATCATGCAGTACCCTCTGGTTAAGAATCCAGCGCCTGTAAAGTTCATCTTAGACCCACTTCATACAGAATGTTTGTGTTTAGTACACTAGCCTCAGCTACTTGGACATTTCACTGGATGGAAAACGTGAAGAGAGCTGGAAATGTTTTCGGTCAGAGTAACCCTGAAACATTAACGGCAGTGAGACAAACGCTTGCTGATCAACTTTTGTACACGTAAAAGAAAAACAGTTTACAGTGGAAGGAGTTACGATAAAATAATAAATAAAATGCTGGACAGCTACTGGACGAATCACGTACCTAAATGTGATACAGATACATTTATAAACTTGTACATTTTATGTTTACAGACTTTATTTTGACCAGTTTTCCAGATGTGGATTAAACCCAGTCCCGTACTAAAACACTCAATAAATATATTTACTGGAAAAACAATTTGTTCAGTTTGCCATATAAATGTTTTTCTAAGCCTGTTTTCTTACTGTCGTCAGATCAACGTTAATGGAAATGAAGGCAATGCATAAACAGCTAAATATTTATTTATCCTGATTTCTTATAATTTATTGTTTTGTTTTGTTCCAATAAAGTTTGCCAACCAGTGTATCAGTTCAGTTTGTTTTTCATTTCACTTAGGAAACAAATTACTTAACATTCTTTACTGCGATTGTCATAAATTGTTTGCTCTGTTCATTTAGTGTAATCAGGATTCAGGCAGAACTTGTAGGTTCATACTTGACCTTTAAAACACAAGAACATTGAAACTTGGAAAACACCAAATAACTGGACCTTCTGATTAAATGTTTTGTAGACAAGGGTTGTCTGTGTGTTTCTGAAAGTTTTGCTTCTCTTCTTTAAAACAAAAAATGAAAACACATTTGTGAATTATTTAACTTTTTTTATTTAACAGCAAGAAAGCGCTGTTTTCCCCACACGTATCTGAAATGGGACTGGGAATATACCAGATTTTTATTGTTAAACAAATAACTTGGGGGCAGAGTATACAAACTGAACAGTGATATATACATAGCTCTGGAAAAATATGACACCACTGCAAAATTACCAGTTTCTCTGATTTAGCTATTCAAAGACATAACTTTAACCAATTCAAACAAGTTCATATTATTACACATTGCCAATGTTTTAACTAAGGAAGTGTTCAGAAATCAATATTTAGTGGATTAACCTTGATTCGAAATCACAGCATTCATGAAGTGGTCTCTTAATTTTTTCCAGGGCTGTATATGAAATAAAACCAGTGGGATTATCAGTAGTTTAACGGTGTGGACCATAAAAAAACAAAACAATGAGCAGTGATCCTCTGTAAATATAAAAATACTGAATATTGCAAATGTAAACAGTGTTTTTTTTGTTTTCATCAAAACTTATGTGTTCTACTTGAACTTTCAAAACAAGAAAGGTGCTGTTTGTTAATGCAGAACAACCAAACAAACTTTAATGTTTTGTCTTTAAGATAATAACACTTAAACACTGTACAGGTACAGGAGACATAAACATACTGAAAGAGCTCTTTTTAAAGCTCATTTGGGAATCACAACACTTCACCACACCCTCCTGTTTTTATCACAGCCTTCATTACACCAGGGACACTAGAAGTCTCGAATGCTCTGTATACATGCAACATGTACTTATGAAAATGTAGACAATTCTGAAATGTTGTGACACTAGTAGACGTTTCCTGAAATGCTTGTACAGTAGTTGCTTGCAGAAATCCACAGTGTGATGACATCTTGTGTTGATAAATAATATCTGACGTAGTAACAGATGTAAAGATAAACCACAAAATAAGATTAAAAAAAAGAGGATTCACCTCTTGAATTCACCACATATGTGCTCGTGTGAGCGTGAGTCACTGATGAGGGTTTTTAGCCCAGAAGAAGCTGAAGAACTTGACTCCCAGCAATCCTGTGATAGTTGCATCTGACTGTCCTGTCTGCAGGAACTGACAGACCTTCAACCTTCAGCTTCGAGGAAAACCAAAACCTCCAGGCTCCTGATGAACATGAAGACACAGAGAACTGCTCAGTATGTTGACAGATTGTTGTTCCTACCACAAGTGGCATGAAGCACTGTTGTGGTTCAGGTTTATCACAAAGAACATGATAAATCAATGGCTCAGTTTGTGTCACACTGTAGTCACTAAATGTATTTTGTTTGAATAACAGCGGTATTTCATAAACTCAGAGAGTCACTAAGAGATGTAATTTGTGTTTGGCAAAAAGATGATTATATATTTATGTCAAAAAAGCAGAATGAAATTCAAATTTTAAAAAAATGTCCAAAATCTCTCACACGTCCCTATTTTAATTTACACATTTCTGTGCTAAAAGGATTGTTATGTAGTCATAGTAGTTTAATAAGTTATGTGACATAATTTGTTGTTAAAATACATAATGAATCTAAGAAAAAGTACTGTATATAGCTAAAATGTGAATGTGATATTGGAGCATGAATTTAACAGGCCACAATACATATCTAGTGACTCACATGAAGATTACCAGACCAGAAAATAAGAAAACCAATTTGCTTTTTCACTCAGCAAATAAGCTAAAATTACTTACAAAAAATATTTTTTGCAATGTTCAAACCCCTGCAGCTAATTCATTTCTAAATAATGTCAAATTGTTTTTTTCTAAATCAGTTCCCAGAACCCAGATGACGTTATAACCCAGTCTCCAAGAGACTCAATAACAACAAATTTAGCTCCACAAACAACTCAAACTTTAACTACTGCTTTCCAGGCACACACTGAGGTTAGTTCGGTGTCTTAAACCACAGTGGGAAATCGCTGTTTTACCACCAGAGGGCAGTCAGATTCATCACAACCATGTCAGCCTGTTGAATAAGTCTGCATTTTAACCCTCACAACAAACTGTTCAAAGGTGAAAGAGAGTTTGGAGCAGCTCCAGCCCGTCAGACTGTGCTACTGATAAGGAATCTTGTTATCAATTTAACCACCACAGCTATTGTTAGAGGGCTGTGTTTGTTTTTTCCTGTCAGGAGAAAAAAAAAAATTAGATAAGCACTAAAGTACTGTACTGTACACACTTCACAATGCAAAACTGCATTTTGTATTTACACATATTATTAAGATTTCTGACTTCACAATAAAAATGTTTGTGATAAGCAAACAGCAAAGAAGGCATGTCACACATATTTAGTTAGTTAATTTCATCTTTAAATCATTTCCTAAAACTGTGAAACTAGCGAATGTTACCCTAACAACATACAGGATAAATGCTGTATTTGGAGGAAGCTGGTTTCTGCAGTGCATTAATACACATTTTGTGCACTGGTAACTATTTCCTGCTGCAGCAATTCAGTGGAATGATTTACAGTAATTTATCAGACTACAAGACAAAGATAGATTTCTGGAAAATGCAAAGTTTATTTAAACAAGAATGGAACAGGAAAGTGTCGTATCCTTAACATGAGCATATCTGTGTGATTATTTTTACTGCCGTTTACTTTACATAGTTACGTAAACATAGAGTAGACAGCGCACTGGTGCCAAACTACATCTTTCAAAGCATCTATATACTATATGTGATGTCCATCTGTTTACTGACCCTTTAGAAAGCCTTTTCCCTGCTTCGGTGCAAATGAAAGTGATAACAACAAGTGCAATGAAGACGCAAGAAACAAGACAACTTCCAGAAAGTTCATGGTTTTGCATGTCGCAGCCACAGACAAATGTTTTCTGTGTTTCGCTAGTGTCACTACTGGTAGTATGAGGCAGTGCTTGCAGCCTAATCATCTTGGCATATGTCGATGCATGGTTTATTGTTTCTTCCAGCACAGTCTCGAGAACATGGAGGAGATACGTGGACCTCCAGCAGCCTATTGAATGTTCTTCACAAAACTATCAGCAATTGACTGCATGAAGGTGCCATGAGGGCCTCTAGTCTGACCTGTGCTCACAGCCCAGCTCCACGCAGCCTTATTGGTATTCACCCAACAACATCTGAAGCGTCAGGTGACTGGTGCCCTGTTCTCTTCACAGGTGAGAGCAGTTCCACTCCGAGCACATGTTACTGGCGCAAAGGTGTGTGGTGAATGTTATGCTGCTTGTTACAACATTGTGTGCAACTTGTATGGTGGTGGGTTGGTAATGATCCGGGGAGCCGCACAAACCTCCATGCCACGGCCAACGATACCCTGACTGCTGTGGCTTCAAACATCGGTAGGACTGTGCAGACTTTCAGACACTTTCTGCTTAGAGATGGTTGCACTTGGCTGCTCACGCGAAAAGTGAGAATCAAGCATATAAAAAATGTGAAAAAAAATACAAAAGCAGAGCTATAGGGGAAAAAGCACCTGGCAACCCAAACCATTCGCACGCAACAGTCCTCACAACCTGAACCAAAACTATTAAAAATGTGGCTTAAAATAGCAGATATAAAGAAAAATAATAAAATCATTAGATCAGCCCCCAAATGAACTTCTGCCTCGGTTACCGCGGAGTTGTTTGTTGTCCAGAGTGTTGACAACTACAGTATTTTGTAAGCCAAAGTATCAGTGACATAAATGATCGAGTTTCAAAGCTTACAGTCTTTGTATCTTTGACACTTTATACCGTCACCTACATATTTTTGTATTTTTGCCTGAGGCCACTGAATCGTCTCACATGCCAATGCTTGTGTTAGCGCGTCATTGTGTTCGTAAGACGAGGATTCCCACAACTTCTTTCGTTATTTGGCGACAATAGGCCTAAGTACGCTCCTGCTCGGTCATTGTTAGAGAAGTATTTTCATGTCAGCTGCGTGCATATTTGTGAACAACACACAAACACTGAAACATGATCTATTTGCGGCTGTTTCCTCCTGGCACCAGATGACTTAATTTTCTTTTCTTTCCGTGACTCTATCCAGGTAGTGATAAGACACCACCCATTTACCGTCATTTTCCAGGCTGTCACACCTCCTGTTCTGAGAAACTAACAAAAAAAACTGCTGAGTGACTTTTCCCTTAATCTTCAGCTGTGATCTTCAAAAGTTTCCTGTTGGCTGGCGCTTGATATTATGAAATGACTACCTTTCTGAGTGAATAGTTTATCTTTTACTGTATCCCTGCAGCTATGTCCAATAAAAACTATCATCACAAAACTCCATCTCTCCTAACTCTGGAAGTTTTCAGTGAGCACAAGTAGACTCTTGGCCCTTAAGGGTCGCTGAACTCTTTGACTCCCTAGGTCCTGACAGGACTTAGTGTAACTCAGACCCCGCTGACAAATCATCACAATAACCATCACCACACTGACTCACTGCTTGACGGGAGTGAATCAGCCGACACTCCGTCCCTGCTCTTACTTTGGTGATTTAGGCTGCTGGAAAGGCAACGATGGGTCCTGGACTCACCACAATGACTGCAGACATTTCAAAGAAGCCACAGCCTGTTTTACTGTGGATGTGTGTTTCTGTACAGTATGTTCAGGCCTGTAGTTTGTCTGCTGGGCGAAATATGCTGACAAGTAAAACGTACAAGTTCCAGTTATGTCAAACGTCCTATAAGATCAAATTAAACACGGTACTAGCCAAATAGTATTTCAATATTTGTAAATTCTGAGCCTCTGTGCAGCTCAGATAGTTTTAAATGAAGCAGACATTGTAAATGAAAAGGTTTGGACAATAAGCTGCTTAGCTGTTTCATGGCCCATTGTGTGTTGTTCCTCGTTAGCTGATCTACAAGTAGATAAAAAGGTCTAGGGCTGATTTGTGTGGTGCATCTTTGTTAAGTGTCAGATCTCACGATCTGTCGATGAGGCGTAAAGGCTCATCAGAGATAGAGATAAGCAGTAAAGGAATCAGAGAGGGAGTAGAGACGTTAGATGTGGTCAAATAAACCATTGTGTGTATTCTTAAACAAAGGAAACGCCTACAATCACCTGAGCGAGGCCCAGCTCAGCTGCCAAAACACCCCAAACACGATCAAGCGGTGAAGAGAGCTTCAGTAAAATCCTGTCGGAGCATCACCAGAGAAGGAGCAGGTGACGTCTAGAGGATCCAGACTTTAGACACTTACACACACAGTCTGGATTTAAACTGTTTAATTTTGAATCCACCGTGATTTAGTTCGGAATATCATACTTCCAAACACTTAAATATATATATATGGACGTGACGTAAAAAAAACAAAAACATATGACTTCCTTTTTGGTTTTGTGTTTGGATGCATTAATTAAGGGGGAGAAAGTGTTCCTACAGGTCAAGTACAACTATTATTTTAAATGTTTGTGTCAGCTCAGGTTGCCAGTGTCTTATGTTGGCATGTTGTTTTGTTTGTAAAATGTTGAAATGTTTGATCCTACTGAGCGAGATTTTGTTTTTCATCAATATCAGCTCTCTGTTTAAACGTAGACACTTTGTCAACTGCATGTGGAAATCTTATAAAATATAATACTACACAAAATAAAAGCACTTTGTTCCCATCAGGATTAAGTCAAACAAATACAGTTTAACAACAACACGAGAGACCCATTCACAGCACCTCTCGTTACTACTTGTTGGCTCGGTTTTGCTCTCTGGAGGCACATATTTATCTGTACAGCAGCTAAACGTACCACTGTGTTCATCAGATAGTTGTTAACTGTGGTGATCAGAAAGTCTTTTTAAAGCACTTTGTTGGATGTGAGGTTGGAAATGGTGAGAATCAATCATAACAGTGGCTGTAAAAGAAAAAGAACTGCTGAGATGTTCATGGGACTTGTCAAGGGACTCATTTCACACCATTACACAGTCAACTGAGCACTTTTTAACATGAAAATATTGGTAGGAGCCGATTGTCTGACTGTTCATGTTTCTTGCACAATTTTTCTCCTAAAAACAAAACACAACCAGAAGCTGCAACAGATTCTTGTTCTAACAAGTTCTCCTTAAGCAAAATAAACAGATTCCAGCTCACTTCATGTTTGTGGTTTTGCACCTGATGGCTTCTCAGAAGAAATTCTTGATGAGGGGAGTGACTAGTTTCACCCACAGCTTGACGTGACGGTCCGGCCGTTCAAATGTGGAGCCGGACACCTCCGTAGAGCGCTGGTACAACATCTCCTGCTCCTGGGAGGCAGAGTTTACACACAGGTGTGTATTCAGTAAAGAGTTACTCAGACATTCGTCATCATCATCATTTCTGCCTGTGTTTAACGAAAAGAAAAGGGGGCAGACCTCTTGCAGCTGGCTCTGCAGCTCCTCGTTCTCTGTTACTATGGCGATCTGGGCCTCCAGGTCACGGTGAACTGAGCGGTAACCGAAATTAGGGGAGCCAATTAGAGTGAGGCAAGGCCGATCCTGCCCCTGGAGGTAATACCACAGACCTGTAAGAGAGGAAAAGTGGAGCGAGCCAGTGAGGAGGTAATGCTTCAGAGAGCCGCATCCAGCAGGGATTTCTGTCGGCCCAAACCACAACTAAAAGGAAGCGCATGCAGAAATCCCCAGTGTCGATCCAAAACCCTGAAGTATGAGAGTGAGTGAGTGTACATCCATGTCCTGAGGCTATGACAGGATGACTGTACAAGTCCTCCTCTCTCACGCTACATGCCGGCATAGCCACAAGAAGAACAACGCAGCACGGAGAAGAACAGTTAGTGTAGCGACATTTTATTATTTTCACCAAAGCCAAACAAAACTAATCTGGGTGGTGAGCCTGTGCTTATATAGCAATATTTCATAAGACATGCTGTTGTGTAAGTCCTAAAACAATGGGCCTCATGCAACATTTTCCTATTCTTGTTCTGAATTTCTCTTTCTTTTTTTATGTCAGGCAGAGGGGCTCCAAGTTTTAAATCGCTCATTTCTGACTGATAAACACCACCTGCCGATGCGTGTTCATGAGAGCGGATCATTAACATAAACTACACCTCTGAAACTGTCACGTAAATGTTCCACTTCTTTGTAGAGATGCGTCATTGAGAAAAGGTCAAATGAGAAAAACTCACTTAGTTCAAAGTAGATCTGTCTCCTACGTACTGAATCGGTTCCTCCGTGAGGTCCAGTGATTTGAATAAACCACATAGATAATTAAAGTCAAAAGATTGAAGCAAACATTTTTCTATGCTTTTCAACAAAAAAAATAATCCCTGGTGTAAGAATTTAGCTTCACTGTAACTGACTATCATTGGATGATCGAAGTAAATGATGATAAGATGCCACGCAGAGCATTGGGAACTCAGGACAGGCGTTTTTCACTATTTTCTGCTGTATTACTAAACAATCAATCGGAACAATCAACACAATCTAAACAGAAGATAGATAAGAGCAGCCCTACAAAGGTCACATCTTTTGCTGATAATAAGAAAATGTAAAGACAATGCACAACACATCGTATTCTAATGGATTTATATATATGACAGAAATAATAAATTAAGATAATGTAACATTCCTGGTGTGTGCTGGGACTATTTTGCTTTCTCTGTTTAATATAATTGAAAATTGCTTGGGTTTCAGACTGGTGATTACAGGAAATAAGCCCTTTGAAGACACCACCATGGCCTCTGAGATATTGTGAATGAATAATCAAGTAGTACTCAACTAAAGAGTGCATCTCTGAGTCAGTGTGTCACCGCACCTTTGGCGTGGAACGTCCACTGAGGTCTGTGAAACTCATGCAGGTGCACTCGCTCCTGCTGACCCAGCTGGCACACCTGGTTGTAAAACTGTCGGGCGATGTGGATGTAGGCCGCAGGAATCGCTCCGGCGATGCCCTTGGCTCCAAAGAACCCATTGACCTCAGGGGAGGCGGTGAGGATGCGGTAGCTGGCGCCGGCCCCGAGTACTAGCCGCATGTACGCCCGGGTCAGATTGAAGTAACCCGATGATAGAAACACAGTGGAGTCTGTGCCTGCGTCTGTCAGCAGGCGCTGCAAGTTTC
This sequence comes from Microctenopoma stevenorrisi, assembly GCA_032270685.1. Classification (NCBI taxonomy): domain Eukaryota; kingdom Metazoa; phylum Chordata; class Actinopteri; order Anabantiformes; family Anabantidae; genus Microctenopoma; species Microctenopoma stevenorrisi. The sequence goes on along the minus strand of JAUMTR010000011.1, from coordinate 11,099,265 downwards.
AGTTAGAAGCAGAAAGTGAAGAAAGAGGAGTTACAGACACGTTTCTTATTCCCGACACTGTGAAAAAGTAGAACCAATTGCTGCAACATTAACTGGAACCAACAGATGGTTACTGGTGTTTTATTACTGCTGTACACATAGGGCTCATTATAGGGCTCAGCAAAATGAGCAGCTATCTATATTAGGATCATTAGTCACATTGACTTTAATAATAATAAGATTAATTACATCTAACAATATGCTGCTGTTTAATACTCCAGGACATTACTGCCCCCCCCCCCCCCCAAAAAAAAAAAAAACTATCAGCACCCCATAGAGACTGTGCCTGCTCCCCGTCCGGCTAAATTATATAAATCAAAAATTAACAGTCAGGATTTAGAGTAAATCATAGCACAGAAACGGCACTTGTCAAAGTGACCAATGATCTCCTCTTAGCATCTGACAGCGGACATTTCTCTGTACTTGTCTTGTTAGATCTTAGTGCGGCTTTTTGACACTATTGATCACAACATTTTATTACACAAACTGCAACATGTCATTGGGATTAAAGGAACAGCACTAGGCTGTTTAAATCCTATTTATCTGATAGATCCTAGTTTTTTCATGTTAATGGTGAATCTTCCATACACATGCAGGTTAAATACGGAGTCCCACAGGGTTCTGTGATTGGACCCATTCTATTTTCATTATACATGACTCCCTTAGGCAACATTAAAAGGAAACGTTTAATTAATTTCCATTGTTATGCAGATGATACACAATCATATTTATCCATGAAACCATTTCCTGTAATTTTCTACTCCTCAACTTTTTTCTACACTGGATGACTTTACACTAGCCTTAGGGTTAGGAATCTTTGCGTAATCTTTGACCCAGATTTATCATTTACTTCTTACATAAAAGACATATCTAGGACTTCCTTATTCTACCTTAGGAATATTGCTAAAATTAGTCCCCTGTCTCAAAGTGATGCTGAGAAACTAGTCCATACATATGGTATCACTAGACTGGACTACTGTAATTCATTACTGATAGGATGTCCCAATAACTCACTCAAAAGCATTCAGTTAATCCAGAATGCTGCAGCCAGAGTTTTGACTGGAATTAACAAGAGAGATCATATTTCTCCTACATTAGCTTCTCTACATTGGCTCCCTGTTAAATCTAGAATAGACTGAACCATCTCTTAGTTATGCTGCTATAGGTTTAGTCTGCTGAGGGACTTTCCTGACAGTCTGAGCTCCTCTCCTCCTTTTCTCTTTCTTACCAGGACATCATTACACGTTGTTAACGTTGTGTCTTCTCTCTCTCCTAGTTGTGCTCTCTCTCTCTCTCGCTCTGTATCTCTCCTCAGGTGTCCTCAACCTTGGAGCTGTGGTTGCTGGTCCTACCAACCTGCCCAGTGCTTTGTCTGCTGCTCCTTGTTGTTATATGCTGATCTATGTATGCTGTTCTTTCCTCTCTCCTCTGTACACTAACCCCAACCAGTCGAGGCTGATGGCCGTCCACCCTGAGCCCGGTTCTGCTGGAGGTTTCTTCCATTAGAGGGAGTTTTTCCTCTCAACTGTTGCCTCAGTGCTTGCTCGAGTGGAACTGTTGGGTTTTTCTGTATATATTGATATAATGTGTAAGGTGTGTAAAGTGCCTTGAGATGACTTAAGTTGTGAATTGGCACTATATAAATAAAGTTGTATTCAATTGACATTGTATTTCCACACACTCTAGACTATTAAAGTAACTACCAAGAGATGTATTTTTTTAATAAAACGCTGCATCATTATCCTACAACATGTGACTAATAAACACCGAACAAATGTTCAAATATTTAACCATGGTTTATTAGTCACATACTGTAATTCTTTATTAGGCAAGCACTTGTTTTATTAGTAAAAAACTCATTTAAGTGATCATGGTTTATTAGGAAAACAATCAAAGGTCAACTTCAACAGGATTATTCATCAATAGGTTTGTCTTTGTTGGCGTTAATGACTCATCCAATCTCACCTGAGTGACCTGCTCGTCCACCTGGATCCCCAGAGGTTTCATCTGGATCAGAGGAAACACCCAGGTGTCCTCGTCCCTTTCGCTCATCCCCTCGTCCTCTGACCGGTTCAGCAGCTGCTGCCTCACGTGGGCTGCATTGACGACCTCCATGATCCGCTCTCCTGCCGCAGCAGAGAAGTCGTGTCTGTTGCCTGGAGACACAAACGTGGGTATACACACAGACAGAGATGAGTGGGTGGCAGTGGGACAGGATCTCTGGGTCACAGTGTGCTGGGCTCTGAGCGCATATGTCAGCTTGTGCTGGCGAGCATTCAGTGAAAAATAGCAACAGGAAAAAATGGTGAGAAGCTCGTGGGAATTTGTGGAGAAGGAGCTTCTTTTTTTGGCACTGCTTTAATCGCAGTAATAGCACCTGCACAGCAACAGTAAAGTTACTATGAGTCAACTCTCACTGTCTAGCAACAGGCTAAAGGTCAATTGATTGTTTTCACTTGTGAGAGTGCAAACACACCTGATGCACCGCGTCGTCGTGATCTATGCACCATATTCCACACCCTGGGGTCACCGCTGATTGTTTTCTTTCACCGGGCTTTGAACCAGCGAGTTCAGCCAAACATAACAAAATAAGAAGTTGCTCTCCTTCCTCTCAGGGGTCACTGCTGTGACCACACGTGTGCATTGTGTCCATGTAACGCACACGCCCACCTGTAGCCTTAGTAGACGCCGTGCGTGTGCGTGTGCATGTAGGAATTCTTAATGAGCTTTAAACCTCAGTGCACTAAATTAGATTTCATTAGAAATTCATCAGTGTGTGCTTCTAGTAACTGTGTGTGTGTGTTTCATCTTCCAGCAACACTGTGACATCACAACTCTATTCCTGGTGTTTGTTACGCTGGTGGTCCAGTCCTGCAGACATGATGTCATTCACCCCCAACTAACATCCTGGCAGTCTGTGCTCCCGTTACAGACACAGGAGAGTGTGAGTGCGAGTGTGTGCTTGTGCCCACGTTTGTACAGTATGTATGGAGAAAATCCTGACAATTTCCCATCCGGCTGCACCGCAAGAGCGCTCTTCATCTTCCTCACTGTACACACACACACACACACACACACACCCCCTCTGACTCTCTGGCCATCATCTATCTGCCAGCCTAAGCTTTCAAGCTCCATTAGCGAAATCCATCGGCTCCTCGCGCTGAAAACCAGGACAACATCACTGAAACTGAGCGCGAAGTGTCAAATGGTGTCAAAACACGTTGGGAGGGCAAACACGCGTCTGTGTATACACACCCACATTCGACGACTTACCTTTGTACGGGTGCACCATGCCCTCCTGCATAGTGACCGAGTCGTCGGGCTGAAGCTGCAGGGAAACGTCTCCCACGGCCTCCACCAAGTCAGAGAAGAAGTCGGCGACCTCCCTACAGTTCTCCAACAGCACGTAGCGGTCCTGTCTGTTGGTGAAGTACGAGTCGCTGAGGTTGGCCCTGAAAAACAGAAAGATTTAAGAGGCCAGGGAACAGAAAACTGTTTTTATATGCAGATTTTTATGCCGCTTGACTTAAAATGTGTGATACTGCAAAAACAAAAAACATGTTCCACATCATTAGTCAGCAAAAAAACAAAAGAACAAGAAAACATCCATTGTAATGGATGCGTGACAAGACATCATACCAGCAAATTCAACTCTTTTTTTCATTCCCTGATTCAGAACAAGCACCTTTATTTTTTTGCTGTGTGTAGAACACGCTTCTTTCAGCCGTGCTAATGTTGCTCCGTTATGAGCCCAGCTAACCTAAAAAAACCTGTTCAAGTGGGGCACAGGTATTGTAGCGTGTTAGACCCATGCCCCATTATTCTGGTTTCTGTACAATAAAACAGCAAAAACAGAAACTATTTTGTTGAAAATAGTTGTCAGACAGGACAATACCTTTTCCATTTGAATTCAGTCAGGAAACACAACATAAATATCCTATCAATACTGCCTAAATGTAAGACAATACGTTTTTTCTGGAAAAGCAGATATTCGTTTTGATTAGAGAGAGCGAAAGGAGCCAGTATTCTGCGTTTGTAGGATGATTAAACAGCCTTTAGAAACTTTCTTCCTCCACAACTTTCCTGTGCCGGATTAGGGCGAGTCATAGGGTCGAGTCATTTCAGGAACTTTACAAAACCAATAATACACGCAACACACAAAATGCCATTGTGGAGAAACTGTAAATGTGCAGCAAGTCTGTTTTTAAACACCACTGAGTCTCTCTGCTTTCTGTGACGACATTTGCAGGCAGCTATTCAGATCCACTATTGATCAATTTATTTTCTACTGCATGGATGCTTCCTTTTAGTATAACCAGACCCTCGTGTAACCAGAGTAACATGAGCTCCTACATGATTTTGCATTATGAGTATTATGAGACGTAGCCTTCCTCTGTGTGTTTTATGAAGTTTCCTGGTGTTTTGCCTAAATTGGTCATGAGATGTGATCTGTCTCTCAGCTAGCCGGGATTACACTAAAGGGGTTTCTGGCTTGCGTAACGAATTCCTGGTGAGTAAAAATCAGTCTAAAGTGACTGAATGATCCATCAGACTGCCATGAATTACTGCTGCCAAAGATGATAAGGAACAGACTGAAAAACCTATGGAGAAAATTATTTTGACCACTTGACCTGAATGACAAGAGTGTGTGAAATTTATGACATACTTTAATGTGCGGCCAGTGCGACCAGAATGTGGTGTGCAAGCGAAAAAAAACTTTATGCGGTCAGGGGTAAACAGCCAGACTGTGGAGGCATCAACATACCCGCTGATAATGATGTTGTCGTCAAACAGGTAAACTTTGATGTGCTGGACTCCGATGGTCTCGTTGAACCGCTGAGGGACCAGCAGCCGCAGGAGGCCCCTGAGATCTGGGGTGTGGTACAGAGAAACCCGCATCTGAGACGAGAAGCGCCGCAGCAGTGGCAGAAGTATGGTCCTCGAGTTGACCTGCCCTGCATGGAAAACCCCACAAAAACGTTCAGGACGACGAGTGCGGCGCTCTGAGCAAACCAGCGACAAAAGCTTGTAAAAAAGCCGACAACCTCGTGATCCTCGTGTGTAGTCCAGCAGTATAGAGACTTTTAGTGGTGCACCACTGGAGTCGTGGGAGCGTTGGAGAGCTTCCTCCATACAGTCCACCTGAACAAAAACAAGTTGAATTAACTCAACCAAATTATCACTGTGTGTTTTTAACATTAACAAACTCAGAGGAAAGAAATTGTATGTCAGGGCTTCACAACCATTCATTAACCACAATGCAACATGAGTTTCACATATGCAGTGTTTTATTACTGTCACATGCTGAGCTTCCTCACATCCAGGTGTTTTTTTTGCCTGCAGGTGGATCTGATCCATGGATTGCAAGAATGGAACCGGCTCCACAGAGAGTTTGTTAGACCAAGCAGCTCTTTATGAAACTGTGCAATTTGTGTCTGTGGCACATATTTTATTAGTGTTGTTCACATTAATCAGTTGGCAGTTTTGGACCTCTACACCGAACCCTAAAACGTTAAGTCTTCTAATATATAATATATAATATATAATATATAATATATAATATATATATATATATATATAACATAGAATCAAGTGTCAAGCAGATGAGGAGGTTTTAACTCCACACCCCAAAAGGCTTCGTGCATCTTATATATGTAGCAGAGCTACTGCAGACCTACAAACAAACTTTGATGTGTGATCGGTGGAGTTCCCCTTTAACACGGCACCGACTTCTGCATTGTGGAAAAAAAATGTTCTCAAACATCCTTCTCGCACAGTGGTCGTACAGTGCAGTAAAAATAGTATCTGCCTCCTTCCGGAGTAAACACAAAATTATTAAATTAATCTACATTTAAACTGATGCCCATGAAATGAGCAGCCCTTAATCCAACTGATGGAAGATCAATCTATAACTGTTTATCTTTATTGCCTTTGAATATATCTATGTTCTTGACTGCATGTGAAGACATCTCACTGGTCCCTGGGAACATGTGAAAATACATTCGAATATATTGATTACAGTCCCTAGATGAAGATAAAGATTTGCCAATTTCCTTTGAATCTGTAAGAAAATTAAGACAACACAAAACATAAAGAGCTTCAAGTGGAAAACGTCTGTCAAGAACTTTTTACTTCAAACACGCAGTAACAGAAAGTTTCCTATCTGTAATCACAATTTCAGATCCTGCCCTGTGATACTGTTCAAAAAAACCCCAAACTGAGTTTGTATTTTTTACAGACCGATTTTAGCAGGTGTCATTTCTCACTGTGGGAAAAAAATATGTTCCTCTATGCTTTGTATAGCTTGGTTTTGAGGCCTAAAATATGTTATACTAATATTTATCTATGTATGACATGTAGGTATGGTGGAGTTGTGTTTGTGCTTTTTTTTTACAATTTTTTTAAGCTTCATGTGTAATTGCGTATGGTCCCGGCAACAGATCAAGGATTATTTATTAATTTATTAAATTAATTTATTAATATTAACACTGACGGCCTTTTATTATCTGTTTACAGAGCGTGGGAAAAGCTCCACTAACTACTGTGCACTAAGAGGAAATAGCTTCTCTTCTGAGGACACCGCTGCTAACGAACGTGGAGTCTTTATTTGCGGCGAGCTTGGCATGTGTTCCCCTCCTCATATCAAACCAATGCTTTCCTACTTCAGCTAAATTGTGCATCTGGCGCCCAAATGCATTCATTACACGTCACCCCAGAGTGCCTGTTTACATGCCAGTAAAACATTTATTCTTTCCAGTAGACAACTCAGTGGGGATATGAGCTTCGCCAACACTTCCAGCTCTGGATGTTTCCTCTGGAGTCAATCTGACAATGAGTGGAAGTTCTGTGGAAAAACTGTTTCTCTTATAGCGGCGACACAACATTTAGTTATTATAGTGTGTAAGATTTGCTGAAACACCCAATTTCCCATGCAATTATGAAACCATTTTATATTATTACTACTTTAACTTTCCACTATTATTATATCAATTTACCATCACCCTGTTGGGTTTCTGTCCCTATAACTATTTACTGTTGACCTTATTGTAAAGTGCCTTGAGATTATTCTGATGTTATGTGAATAAAACAAAATAAATAATTGTTAGTTATTTCACATAACCAATGTATCTTATTAAAAAACATCTTTATAAATGTACATATACTGTTTGGATGATGCATATTAAACATAGAAGGTTGCAATAATATTAATTTGGTGTGAGTGATATTCAATTACAGCTCAGTCTCTATCAGTTGACTGTAAATAAATCAGATGTGGTTCGGTAATAATGGATACTGGTTTGGCTACCCTCTGTTTTACGCCTTTTCTGTTAACTGCACTTTAGTTAACGGAGGGAAAAAAAATAAAATATCCTCAGTTCAGTTTTCGCTACAAAGCATCCTGCACAGTAGTGTCTGGGAGTAATTGTGGAACTTAAAATGCCAAATTAGGTTTGAGGCAATTTAGAAAGGCTGTTGGCGTTACTTTATTTTCCCACCAGAGGCTAATAGAAAATGTGTCTAGTGTGTGTAGTGTCTATATAAAAATAAAATTACTATGAGCTGATACTGTATGTTGCTGATCTGCTGTCTGCCTGCAGTCTCCTTCAGCGGAATAGTGCCATCAGCAGAATGTTGATGCTGTATGATAAAAACTCCAGGGATCCAGGTTCCAGGGTAAAATCACACCTGTGGTTTTTATTCGTCGGTCTGAACCACACACAGACACACAACTCGCATATTTTTAAGTTTAGCTCTTTGTGTCCTAATATAAGTCAACCTGCTGTTGAAAATAAAAGTCACACAAACTCACTGGCCTCATTGACTCCCATTTCTAGTAATCCATCATCCTGTGAGGTTACAGCGTTTGGCAGTAATCACAGCTGATTCGAAAGCTTTTAACTGCAATTAAGCGTGTTTGACTTGTCTTTGCCTTTTTCTGTAATTCACCCTCTCTGCTGCTGCTCAAACCATTTAGAGAAAAACATGAAAAACAGCTGAATACGAGCATCAGTCCAGACTGTGGTTTACTCTGGGTTAATGTTGTTATGCTAGGCTTTCCATGCATGAAGAATAGCTGGTGATCACATGCCAGCACTGGTCTCTTTATACCCATAAACCCTTGTATTTTGAGGTCACTCCTTGTTGGTGGTGTGGAGCACATTTCATTCCTTAGGAACCCTACTGCGGTACTCTTGGAAGAGGAATGACTCACATTTTCTGGCATCTGTGACCAGTTGTTTGGCATGTGGCCGTGCTTGGATAGCATTGTTCTCACCTGCCCAGAACTGAAGTAAAAAAAAACAAACTCAAAGCTGATGTGTTTCTCAGATACACGTACACAAGCACCACTTTTCTCACCAGCTCCTGCTCCAGCTGACCTGTTCCCAGATACAAGGAGGCCATCACCACGCGCCTTTTTGCAGTCTTGATATGTTCCTGAAGTGGAAACACAAGGACATGATGTGTACATGTACGATGTATTAGGGAATGTGGTCACAAATATCTGTCACCATAAAATGATAAAGAACCACATCAACAGAGGACACATTTCCTGGTAGTTACACAAACACAGTTGGGACAAGACGCAAATAAACTTTTCTTGTGTCTCCATTTGGTAGTTTTGCTTTCGATAACTTTTTTACATGGTGACATCTACTGATTTTTACAAAAACGTTAAATAAAACTAAGAATGATGATAAACAAGCATGGTCATGTTATTATTGTTGTTATTTTAAATCAAAATTAGGATCAAGAATTTACTCAAGATTGGAAAATAATGTTCAGTAAAATGATATATTTTGTCAAATATAATTAGTGCAGTGAAATAGCCTCCTCTAAATTTGGCCGAACTGACCCTTTAAGAAATGTAAACTCCCTGGGTGAGCATCAGAAAACTAGTTTCTCATTTTTCAAATTGTCTTCTGTGTTGTTTCAACATGAATTCCTTCTGTTTCTGCTTCAGGCGGTGCAAATGTTTGGGCTGTTGTACATACATAGAAGCATGGTGATTATAATTAGCAGTAGCGAGAAGGAAGTACCGGTGTTTGTATGTTTGTGTGTCTTAATACAATAGAAAGAATTTCAGACTAAACCTTCCCAGTTTTTTGTTATCAATTAAACAGAAAGCAGTTTTAATGAAGCACACACATCCACCTACATCATATAACACCAGCTACTTAACATTATATAACAAAAAGTGCTTAAAACATCTTGTGTTGTTTCTTCACTTGACCAAAAAACATTTTCTTTGGTTCAGATTAGAATGATCAGAGGACAGATAAAATCATTCCAACATGGTGACACAGCAGTCACAGAATATGTAAAACAATCAAAGTGCCTGACTTCATAAAGTTACATCGTTTTCTTTTTAAATTCTTTTGACTTGAGTGAAACCATTTCTGCACGTTTTTCCCCTACTAACTATGTTACACATGCAGCAAGAATTGGTTGGATGATAGATATCTACAGGAGATAAAGTCACTCCAGAGCCTAAAAGTTCCTGTAAGTGTGCTTCTCTTTCACGTGTTTCAGAGTAAACAATTAAAGTCTACTGGAAATGTAAGACTTCCTCAATGACCTCAGGCACTTTCTCAGACCTGTTTGTTGTGTATGTGCAGCAGTGCGTGAAAACATGGAAGTGTGAAAGATTAACAATGGCTGACATGAGTCTTCAAGCGCAATTTTACTTCACGTCGTCCTTCATGTCGCTTTGTGTAACAGTTTATTTGGATCACGACACTGACCTTCATGGTCTGGTAGAACTGGTCAGGCGAGGTGAGAATGTGAACGTGGGTGCCTGGCACCCGGAAGGCGGGTACGTGCTCTGCTATCCATCGGAAGTGAGAGCTGAGGCTGCCTGTGCGCTGAGCTCCGGCCGAGCCTGCGGGTTTGGAGACGCGTCGGGGGACTGGGTCAGCTTCAGCTAGCAGGGGGGCTAGCAGCAGTACGGAGGAGCTGGAGGAAACAGGGAAATTGCAGGGAATTACTGTTAATGTGTTCAAAGATTCACCCCTCCACCCCATGTTCACTTTTAATTTAACAGCGATGATGTCCCACTGTCATCAGGTCAGGTCACCGCTTTGCCTAATACAGAGCATTCCTTCATTTTACCTTGAAAACACAGTTTATTGCTCTTTGAGTTTTTAAGTATCTGGCTGAATCCGAGCAGAAAAACTAATTAAAACTGTATTGTGCTTTTTTTCCTTCTTCCAGGAAAAGAATTAATCGTCATAAATCACAGTTGTTCTGAACAAACAACAGATTCCAAATGCAAATACCAAATTGGCAGCATGTATAAAAATCAGCACATCACAAAATCATTACAATAACAAGATGTTTTATCTGCTGTTCTGGAGCTTTCGATCATATCACACATTCTTCCTCTGCAGATGATTCCTGTGATGATGTTGCGACATCAGATCAAGAATTAATCAAATGAGACTGTAAACTGTAAGTGTACTCCAAAGTGCATTTGACCGAAAGCCCCAAAGTATAATTAGAAATTAAAGAAAAAAGAGACACAACTGTGGATGTGTTTCATTTTTAAGTCACCTGGGGAGACTGGGTCAGACTAAAAGAGTCAGTTGTGCCGTGTATCGCTGCGAAACAAAGGTTTGACAGATATGCTGCTTTGTGCTCTCTTGCAGCCGACAGCAGACTCTCGAGTGTCAGACGTCATAAGTTCCCATCGGCACATGAAGTCACCACAGTACTGAGGTTACAACAGTCAACCTGTGGGAAACACAGGAACGGTACCTCTTTCTAAAACTAAGGCCGTGTTCACATGACCCTGAAGTGGCCTAAATCCAACTGTTTGTCTTCTAAGTGACTCAGATATCATTTGTTATGGAAGTGTGAACAAACCAAATGGGTTTTTTTTCTAATATTATATCTGGGCCACCTGCAAAAATGTTCCTTCAGATCAGATTAATTGTTATATCATCATTCAGAGTCAGCAGCTCACGTGGTCATAAATTTGAAAATGTAACAATGCTCTGTGGACAAACAAGGATATATCAGGTTGGCTGAACCATCGTGGAGACGCTTCTTTTCAAGCCAAATGTAAAGACACATTACATAACCAGGCAGCTTCTGAGGAAGTTCTAAAACTTACCTGTGATACAAATTCCTTTGTCGCATGAAAGTGGCTCATGTTCCTTACATCTTTAATTGCAGTTTAGTCAGTGACACAGACGGAAGATAAATGTGTGGAGTGCAGTGCTGTCACTCATTCCGTTAAATCAAAAACACAAACACTGCTGCTCCACAGACCGCAGAAACAGAACAGGTGTTGAGAGGACTCCAACTACAGACAAAGTCAAATCTTCATAATAAGGATTTAATGTATTTATATTTAAATCTGTAACATGACTGGGAGGCCGTGTTCTCTTTGGCAGTATCCTAAAACTCACCCAAACACCACAGCCCTCTTTCTTTTTGTCCACGGCACATGGTCAAAATCTGGTCTGATGTTGCAGCCACATTAAATAAGACAGGGTGGAGTGTTAACCTCAGACATGACTGTAACCCTCAGACTGATTCCCATAAGTCATTCTACTGCATTCTTGTACATCCATGACCTACATTTAACCAGAATACACACAAACACATTCAGTGGTTTATGTTTAGGTTCAGGTTTTGTCCACAGAATCCGTCTTACAAAAAGTGGTAGTCACATAAAAATAAGGGTTTCTCTCCAATGCCACCGTGCTGACTGCGGACTTCTGGAGAAAAACACCGACACGGGCGGATTTCCCTCCCATTTGTGATTTGATACCTACGGTAAACACACACCTTTCAAACAAAAATAAAAGAACAACTGTTGTGTGAAAGACGACTTCCTCCTCTGACTTTTATAGCGGAGCAAATTACAAATGTTATCTCAATGTGGTTGGCAATAAGATTATGTAACGTGATGGTCATCAGCTGCCCTCCAAAAAGCCTTTGTATTTGTCTAAAGAGGGAAAAGATAAGAGAGTGTAACATGCTGTAAAGGACACTCTCTGAAATCATGTGGCAACTGTTCCAGCTTTTCACCTGAGGACCGAGGCCGGCAATATGCAATTAACTAATACCTCAACCTGCAGTGAAATACAGTAAATTACAGCATCCATAAAGCAAAGTCGAAGTTGGTTTCTTCATCCTGATATACTGGAACTTATGCTCAGTAGAAGCAACTTACAGTTATTTCATCATTACAATGAACATAACTCAACTGAAACTGGTATGAAGTTAACTTCCTTATAGCTAATGAGGTTAGAGAGAGAGGCATTAGGTGGTGACTGCAATGAATAGAAATGCTGTCTCTTCTGGTATGTGATTGTATCACATCCCTCCTGATTGGAAGCATGTGAGATGACAAAAAAAGCTTTGTCTTCCTCATAATTCAAAATTCCCCTAGTGGGAACCTGAAAAATCACTTTGCAACCTATCCTTTCCTAATTATTTTCAACGGATCTATATTCATTCGACGAACTGGAACAGCTAGTTTTTAATGCTGCTCTGTACACTTTCTTTAACTAAACAATGGTAGAAATGCACATAGTAGGTTTAAAGAAAACAGGGTGTGGTGCACATTAGAAGTCTGAGGTATGTTGATGCAAACCTGAAAATGATCAGAAACTCACACTAAGACATGAAACCCACAACTTCTTTAAATCAGAAATCTGATTTTAATTGGCACTGACTATTTGATTTGCTTTGTAAGTCTTGAATGCTTGAAGTGGGTTTTTAACGACTACTCCTCAGCTCCTCCTCCTTCTGAAGAAACTTTTTGTCACCTGAGTGATGTGTTCTTTATTTAGCAATGTTATATTTATGCATCGGTCCTCTGATGATGTGGCCACTTCAGAAGTGATTCTGTTTCCATAGTGTTTAATGGTTCCATGATCTGACCCCTTAGAAACCTTTAGTCCAGCCATGGCATGATGTGATGAGAAATTATCCCCACTGTTACTCAGAAACTTCAGAGCAGTCGTATTTATATCGTAAAAAGCAGCTGCAAGTTGATTTAATGTCTTCTGCATTTTACATCATTAGCGGTTGCATTTTTAAATTCTTCAATATTTCTGATGATTTGTGTGAAAACATCCAGATGTATCATGTGGCCTCACACTATTGAATCATACTTTCTTCTCTATTCTACGAAAAGCACATTCAATATACATTCACACAGTATGTGAACTCTACATATGCGAGTGCTTAATATGTCTGAAAGTCTCAATAATAGTCACATTTTACTAGGGAAACTCAGTTCAGTACTGTAAATTACTTTATCCTTCTGTACTATTCAGCATGCTCACTATTGCAGTCCTGGTGTTCGTGGGCACACAGTACTGTGTGTACCAGTTTTGGGGGGCATCATTTTTAAAATTCCCTGCGGTATTTCAATTTGCATTTTTATTTGCAAATACCCATAACACTTAGAGACTTGTTTGTTTCACGAATGTTATTCGCCCACTCTCACTTCCTCTGCACACTTCACTGAAGCCCTGTTTGTAAACTGCACTCTGTAAAATTGTGATATGGATTTGAAAATTGTTCAGAGGTGCTGAGTGAATGGTTACGCTTTCACACACCGAACTCATGACAAACACATAAGTATTGATCTGAATTGGGGCACAGCTGCATTGACATGTTTAATATTGCTACCAACCCAAACTGCTGATGATCTAAAAGATCAAGGTATGTTGCAGCGTTAAGACTCAAATAAGTAACAAGCTGCACAGATGACACCACTGTGCTTTGTACTGGTAATGACTCACACAGAGATCAGTTTAAATTTCAGCGAAAATGATACAAAACTGTCACAGTATCCTAAAGATAATAGAAAATATGTTGAATGACGAAGTCTTACTTCCGTATTCAACCTGTCACTTTGCCTAAAATTGGTTTCCTCTTCAGAAACAGGGACATGACCCAGAAACAGAACTTTGTTCACACAGTGTCTAGATATCATCAGGATCCAAAATCAACAACAAACAATTTCCCTAAACATTGGTGACAACAGTGTCCTTTACATTCGTTTTCCACAAACAGTATTCTGACACATCAAAGCAGGACAAATACAAGTGTAATTAGCAAAATGAATGACACTTTAACTTGCTGGGGCGTGTTAGCCTAAACCTTCACTGAGGGGAATGAGGTGGAGGTAATTAGAAGCAACAGAGCCATGAATGAAGGAGTTAAAATGATAAGAATGGTGAAGAACCTGCATGTATATGCGGTTAGTTTGACAGTTTAGAGCAATAACCATTAACATGGCCTGTAAACCAAACAATTATGTACCTGGGATGTTTAGATATGGATTGCTACAAATGAACCCCTGGTCATTACGTAGTTATTTAGTGTGATAAATTATCTGTCTACTAAAAGACTGGTTTGTTCCTACTAGTGGCAAGGGCCAAATTGTGAGGTGATGGATCGTCACATTTATAAGTCAAGTAAGTTCAAGCACCAAACTGGTGACAGTCAGGGCCGTAGTTGCCCAAGACTGACTGATGCTGGTTAGCTCTACGTGGGGCTGCATAGCTACAGACTGATCTGAAAGCATCTACAGTGGAAATGAGAGTATCAACACTGCACCACAGAGAAGAACTGTGCCGCACTGTGTTCTGTAAAACAAAATAAGATGCTTGTAAATATCAAGTTCTCCACAGATTATTTGAACAGGTCCAAACTATTCCTGTAAAGTAGTCGCAGGTTTACATTACACGTCTTTAACAAGACATCGGTAAAAGTGCTGAGGTCAAAATAACAGCTAAAGTTACGTAACCAGAGGAACATCATGTGCATTTCTTCAGCTATGAAAACCTCTGCTGTCCCTCAACGTTAGCTGCTGTTCATTAAGCTGCTAGCTTTTTTACGCCAACTACCGGAAAACTCGTTAGTTTCAGCTCAAATAAGCTACAAGTTTATGGGGACAATGTGTTAAAATATGAAATATTTGCACCTTTGGAGTCGCACAAGAGCTTAAAAACGCCAGTGTCCGAGGAGCGACAACATTAGCATCCTTAACACTAAACAGATGACAGCAGGTTGCAGGCTGAGGTGAAGCGACAGAAAACACACTTTTATACTATATGTCTGAGTCTCTGTGGATGAGCCGCACATCTTACCCTCGTCTTCTGTCCCGTGCACGGAAGAGTCGGTCTGATATTCTGGTGAAAACCCCGGCGATGGCCGGTGAGTACACATAGTACACCAGCCTCCTCCATGACATGGGAGCCGCCATTGTTTCAATAGGGAGACTTTGAATAAACTTTATCGACACAGTTTCGTCTTCACGGACACACTTTATGTACATTTACTCAATTACTGCGCTTAAAAGCAAAATTTAGGTATTTTGTATTAGTAATTCAGTATTTTGTTTTCATGAGACTTTATAACTTTTATCCCACTGGGATATTTCAGTGGTTAATATATTATTTCTACTTGATTACATTAATTTAATAGCTGTACAGACGCATGTTACGAGTATGTTGTGTAAAAGATTAAACTCCATAACAATATATTACCCTGTACAGAGCATCAGTAAGGTAATATATATTATGCATCAATGCAGTAGTAGTTAGTAATTGCCATTTTTTTATTCATTTTGTGTGGACTATTTACTATTATGTAATGACAGTGATAGGGAGTATTTGAATTGGTAAAAAACAAACAATCAATTAATTGAGTGAGAAAATAATTAATTATTGGATCCAATACTGCATAAGAGCTTTAATAGCTCCACCCCTTTACACATTCATGCAAGAGCTATAATAATCTAATGATAAGTCAAATTAACTTTTTTATTTTAAGAAATACATATTAAATACAAAAACGGTGTGGCTCCAAATCACAATAAAGTAATTCTAAATCTATACAAAACAAGGTAGAAACTCTTTAATGGAAGAAACCTCCAGCAGAAAAAGGCTCAGGGTGGATGGTCATCTGCCCCTACTGGTTGAGGTGAGAGTTGTTTAAAATGTCTTAATGCATGAGTAGAGGACACTTTTAGGTAAATCCAACCATTTACTATTTATTTATTTAAGTGACAACTTAAACTTCACTGAGAAACGTTATTATTGTTACCTAATGACTTATGAACAACTGATTGCTGCTGCTTTATGGACGCTTTACTGCACTCAACTCTGCACACTGCACCGATACACACACACACACACACGCACACACACACACACACACACAGTCTTGTCTTTCTGTCTTGTTACAATTTGTCTGTAATTTGTCTTTAATTTATTGTTTATCATATATTTGTTGTTTTTTTTAACTGTCCCAAAGAAGCTACAAACGACCAGAAGCAAATTCCTTGTGTGTGCAACAAACTTGGCAAGTAAAGCTGATTTTGATTCTGATTCTGTGTGTTTTCTATGGACGTTGGCACAGGTTTTATGTCAGATGCTGTTTCTGAATACCCTGTGATTGACCTAAAAAACTTAATTCCATTTTACTGTGCACAGCACTGTGCATCAGCCTTACCTGCTCTACTGCTTTACATATTTATGTCTTGTAATGACATTTTTGGTAGCAATAACTGATCATTGCCCGTCATGTTACCTGTCAAAGGTGTGACCGCCACACCACGGAGTTCTGAGTCATGCAACACAATGTATTTAGTGTATGTGTTTACTCCAACCAGCAGGTGTTTTTGTGAATGAGACTCCATAGCACGTGGAGATCTTCAACTTACTACACCCACAAAACTGGTAGGGTGCTGATAGTTTTATCATTAATAATGTTGTTATCGTCATTTTATTGGTGCCCATACACACAAACAATGCTGTTATCTTTGTTTACTTTTATACTATCCTCCCTCTTTGATAGTGTAGGAATAACTTGTGCTGTGGTGTGATTACTTTCATTATGAGGTACTGATAGTTTACCCAACTGCGCATTTAAATGTAATAACAACAGTAATCCTACAATATCATTAATATGTGCTAATACGATGCAGGCAGAGCCCACTCTGCATAACAAGTACACTTACTTATAATAGTTACAGTGTATGTTGTTTATAGTACACACTTATAACTAAGTAAGACTTTTGATTGTAAAGGTATTTCAGGTCAGGCTTTGTAGAGCAGCTTACCTGGTAGTTGCTCAAGAGCACTTACAGTAAGTTGGATGTTTCCTGATATGACAAGTGCCTGAATGACTTTATTCCTTAAACATTACCCAAACGAGATTGAGTAAAATATGTTATATTATCGTTTTTACTTATAAAGTTCCATCTCAACTTTATTTTATGACTTTGAATGAGTACTTTTACTTCCAACACTGACATACACTTGTACACTTGTATGGGTTCTCCATACGAAACACCACTTACTATGGTCATACTCCAGTAGGACTCCACCACCAATATGACCTCAATAATAAACATTTAGTAAAATTATCTTTCCTTTTTTTTTACCTTTCTGTGAGTTTCAGCAAAAACCGAACTGTTACACCTTTGCATGTAAGAGTAAGTAAAATTCCTGGCGGAGCTGTTGTGTTGTATTCAATTGTAAAGGTGAACCTAATAAAATGGTCAGTGAGTGTACACAACACATATGATCAAGGCTGGAGATGTACCTGCTGTTGCTTGTCATTCACTGTGTAACTACATTGTTCAAACTTCGTTCCTCTCTTTATGCAGCGACAAGTGTTGGAAGTTAAACTATGAAAGGCAAGACTTTCATTTCGAACCACAAAACTAAACCAGATGAAACAGTGACATCAATCTACCAGCAGAACAATTGTAAAATCAACATTGGATGAATATTTTCAACTATGAATACAGACTCGGTTACACAACACATGTGTCACTTCCACCATCAATACAGAAATATGCTTCGTGCACACAGTTCAACTTACTGTAAATATGACTTTCTTAGTCCAACCTTCACAGACCGTGACCAGAGGTGGTACAAATACGACTCACAACTTAGTTAACTTTTTAACTTTTCTTAAGTGAAAGGGCTAAAGGATTAGCAACAGATTTACTAAATGCACCAAGTGTAATATTCATTGTGCAGAATGATTCCTTCCAGAATCATGCAAGTTGCATAATACCCACTGATACCTTAATGGTAAACATCACTAGGGCTTTGCAGCTGGTAAGGGTGGAGCTAATATTAACTACTCCATGTACCGTCTTGTGGTTTTTCCATAATAACGGATAGTGATGATCTATTAGTTTGCTTAAATTTTGTAATACGAACCTGCATGTGCAAACTTTCTGAAGACTAACAAGTAGGATGCAATATTTGCATTTTTGAGTACATTTTTAAGTACAGGTCTTGGGAAAGTGTTAATAATTTCCTCCTCCGTCCTTTTTCTCTAGGCTGTTGGTTGCTGGGTTTGTGCTGTAGGTGAACGAGTCTCCCACCTGGATCTGCATGTCACGGCTTTCAAGAATATGTCACAATTTAACATGTTATTATTTTATGTGGAGTCATATGTCGAGCTTTTAACTTTTCACCTTGTCGAGAAGGGAACCCACCAGTACCAGGAAACAGCTCGACAAAGGTCACGCTGATTATTTATTGGCAATCTGCCAAGACGGAGCGCGGGCACGTGCGCCTGTTCTTTGCGTGCGTGCGTGTGCACTCGCACGATCGTGCGTGTGTTTACTGGAAGAACCTCTGAACGGAGGAGGTGGAGCCTTACGGCTTTACTCACTGGAAACAACCTCCAGTAACCTTCCTCCACACACCGACAGGGTCTCTCCGGCGAGATACCACTGCCGCAGCATTCCTCTGCTGAGGAAAGGAACCCACACACTCCTGGATACTTTATTTTCATTTTAATGCCTGAGCTAATAAGTAATCTAGCACTACTCTCGGGTAGTTTGCATATTTTTTCCTTTGGCGACGAGCGGCTACGGTGCGGGGCTGAATATATCCGCAAGGTAAGTTAAAAGACTGAAAAGGCACCTAACGCGGGTCGCTGTGCATCATCAAAGTGGGCGAAAGGACAGCGGAGATGTGGTTACGGTGCAGATCCAGGCACAGCAGCTGGTAATGTGCAGCCCCGTCTCCCGGCGCAGTGCAGCCGAGGGTGCTGGAAGTGGGATTTTTTTAGGGGGCTTGTTTCGCAACACTGTGACTAGTGGACCGACTTCCTCACCGGAGGTTCTGTACCGTTACGGCGCCTCCGGCGTCAACTGAGCCTCCGTGCTGCGCTGTCCGACTTTCATTCTTCTAGACTTAAGAGGACCTGATCGGAGAAAACCGAGGCAGACGGGACAGCTTTTCAGTCCCAGTGAAACCGGAGAATGGGGCCTCTGTGGCGCGGCCGAGCAGGGAATAAAGAGTTATTTAGCGAGAGAGGGGAGGGGAAGGGGGGCGAAAAGCGCGCCGGACTCTCTCGCAGTGACCCCGTTTCTGAAATCCCTTGTAGCGGTGCGCTCGATCGAAGACAATTGAAAGCAATCAGGATCCAGTTGCTGTCTGGCTGCTCGGTGCAGCAGCGTTCATCTAAACTAAATATAACCCGCGTGCTCGCTGCCACGGGCGCAGTAAATGGACTAAATGGGGGTAAACCGAGAGCTCCTGTGTGGCAAAGTGGTGATTTGTATACGTCGCTGTTTATGAATGAGCGTTTTTTTTTGCATGTGTGCATCACTAAAGGAAAGATCTCCTCTGCTCTCCATCCTCTCCCTGCATCCCGTCTCTCCAGCTGTGTTTAGGTGCTCTCTCACAGCCCCTCTCTGGATGCATCAGACTCCTCTGCCCCAGGGCCCTGGACCCGGTGTGTGATTCATCCTCACTCACCCCATCCCCCCTCCATTTCCTCTCCCTCTGCCCCAAACTCCCTTCCACCTGTCCTCCTCAATTCTCCTGTTCGGGGCCCCCTGCCTCTCGACCAGCGGGCGGAGGCAGGGGGCCATGGCGCCATGGTAATGTTTGGTGGACGAAATCTCCTCGACATGAGCAGCGTGCCCCCAACGGAGGGCAGTGTCCAGGGGTCCAACTTTACCCCACATCACTACAAGCCCTTCAGTTCGCATGCACACTACCAACAGGTGAGTCACGCTTGAGTTTGTGGAGGAATGGTTGTCTTTTATTAACAAGTCACCTAATACAGATTTATTTATTTTAGGTGATGCATGCGTTGCATAAGCTCCAGGAGAGTGGGTTTTATTGGGGGGCTGTCGGTGGGCGGGAGGCCAGCTCCCTGCTGCGCTCTGAACCACCCGGGACTTTCCTGATCCGGGACTCCTCGGACCACCACCATTTCTTCACCCTCTCTGTCCAGACGGCTCGAGGTACAAAGAACCTGCGAATCCACAGTGAGGGAGGCGGCTTCTTCTTGCAACCAGACTCCCAAAACACCCAAGAGCTCCCGCAGTTTGACTGTGTGCTCAAACTCATAGCGCACTACATGGGAAAAGGGCCAGACGCTGGAAGGAGCAGAGAGGGAGCCTGTGGGGGCAATGCGGGGGAGGATGAAATGAAAGGGCAAAGCGTTTACCTGATTCACACTGGCGGAGAGAGGATCCCCCTGGTGTTGCGACGGCCACTGTCGACTTCCCTCTCGTCCCTGCAGCACATGTGCAGGAGAACCCTGAACAATCGAGGCCTGGCGGGGTCAGAGCGAACCGAGCAGCTCCCACACACACTTAGAGACTTCCTGGAGGAGTATGATGCTCCTATATGACTGACAGGAGCCGCACAGGTTCCACAACATGGACCAGGCGCCTGGACGCTGGCGTAGACCAGTTCTCAGTGCATACGTGAATATGTGTGCCATCAGAGACTGGCGAGGGTCAGCCTTAGATGCAGATCCTTGATCGGCGGATCCACAATCCGTTTCACCACTGATGGACACCACGGAACTGGGGTCTGGGATGAGGAGCGTGATTTGGGTAACCAACGATTACCTCGTCCGTCCTCCCTTGATAAAACTGACCACTAGTGTGAGTGGCAGATGAAGCCAGAGGTCAAAGGTCTTATGAGACTGACTCAGACGCAGAGCAGAGCCTCATAGAGGATTAACCTGATTGGTCAATAGTAACAGTGACAGCAATGGTGTGATCATTATGCCACGAGTGATCCCTGTGGCTTTAATGTGCTTAAGACGAAACCCCCCCTTCTCCTTTATCAGAGTGACATTTCCGACACACGGAGAAAGGCAGCGAACAATGCGAAGGAACGACAACTTGCAGAGAAAAGGCAAAAATGGGGACCAGCAGCGAACGAGTGTGTGTGTGTGTATTTGTGTGTTGTGGTGGTGCACACGTTTCCATTGCTGATTCCCGCAAATGTTGCATCACAGAGGGGAGTGGGGCAGTCATGCACACTAGCTCCACACACACAGGTACAAGCCCACATGTATATTTTGTTAGCATGGGAACTAAACAAGAATAGCTGTGCAAAGCATCTTTCACTCTGTTTTTTTTGTTTCTCCACCATTACCTGCTTTTTTTTTGTTTCAGAGGTGCCCGTGCGCTTTGACAATGACAGAAAACAGGCAGCTGTGGCCAAGACAATAGCTCGTTACTGAGACAAAAGCCTTGGCACAGACTCCACAATATATCAGAACTTATTTTTGTCCAGACTGGCTGGAAAAATGTCAGCAACACTGTAAAGCTCCTCTGAGAATGATGACAATGATGATGTCTATCCTAGAGACTGGGGGAGGGTGAGAAAAGGGATTGAACAAGGGGCAAAGAAGACTAGGACGCGGGATTAGGAGGAGGAAATTGAAGAGGACAACGGAGAACTGTGCAGGGGGCTGGGGTGGGAGAGAGCGGGGAGGAGACATTACTGGTATACAGCTAAACAAAAACATTGACGTGACTGATATCCCAGACTTAGAGGAAATGATACAGCTCACAGGATGCTGTTCCTGTAAATATAAAGCCAGGTTTGCCAAGAAGCCCGGCTGGAAGTTCGTCATTTAAACTCTCACATAGTGATTTCTTCTTTACATTACCATCTGTGACTTTCTTTTTGTGAAAACATGTTGGTGTGTTTGAGTAACTGTCTGCTGCCCCGCTCCTGGATTTCCTAATCGACCACTCGTGAAGGAGGTAAGAGAGGAAATTAACCGCCTTCCATGGACAGTTGGGGTTTGTCCGTCTGAAGTTGAGGAAACATACAGCACCTCCCTGAAGTTATACTTTGAAAGAAAAAGCCTTTTGTAAAACAAAATGCAAGACTTGGATTTGATCAAAATGTTCCTGTCTGTGTTTGACCAGTGCTCGTACTAACCTGTGATCCATATTGGAGTGGTAGCCTTTTCAGAACATTTATTTGTGATCTCATGCCACTTGAGACAAGAGCGCTGAAATACACCATAGTGATGCACATTTTTGGTCAAATCTCTGTCTTATTGTCTCACATCAACACCAAGCTTTTACATGTGTCGCACCCGCGGACCACATGTGCGTGTGAGTAATTTGTCTTTTATAAAGACTCCTCTTGCAAAAGGCTGGCCACTAGTCTGGCAAAATACAAGCTGTAATATCTGAAATGACAAAACATTACAAAAAATAAATGAAAAGGAACATTGCACATATTTATATTTCTAAAATATTTCAATAATTTATATTAAAGAGCACTATTTTTACAAAAGTCAATGCATTTGCCCTGTGTGTTACTTCACTGTTTCTCTGCCTTGTTCACTCTGCCTGACTCCACTGAGTCAATATTGACTAGATAAGCTTCAACTGGCCGTAACATATTGTAAGGCAGTCTGTATTCCAGCAATGCGCTGCCTTACAATGAGATTATTTACTGACAAATGGGATTTCCTAGTTAAACAAAGCAGTGTTTATTCAGGCCTTTCAAGAGCCGCGCCAGCTCACTGTAAGAGGACGCGCATTCATCTTAGGGTTAAAGTTACTGCAATCGGCACTTCTCATTTTCAGTTTATATAGGACAGGTTCTACGGGCATCGGAAGCATTTAGGGAAGGGTGGGGACAAGATTTTGTCAGGCGTGTCGTGTTGATGTATACAACACGCACACAGACACAAAAGGATTCCCAGAAGTTAACGCCATCACTCACATGCTCACATGCACACACGCTTTGACACAGCAGTTACTGTGTAGAAAGCGCTCTTTGGGCTGGACCTTACTGGAAAGGAATGCACAGGGTTTTATACATCCTGCCGGAGGGGCTGAGAGAGGATGGTGTCCCCTAGGAGTGTTGTGTATGTGTGTGTGTGTGTGTGTGTGTGAGGTCAAATAGGTGAAAGGGTCCACGTGGAAGAGATTTATGACAGCTTGTGTTTTGCAGCCCACGCAAACCTTTGTTCGTCTGGGCTGCGCAAGAGGTTCTATTTTACTGTAGGTAAAATTAAGCAGGAGTTGAGTTTCTTCATTTCTATATTCCCCTCCCTCCCTCCCTCTCTCTCTAACTCACACACACACACACACACGGTTCCCATTCCCTGCATACCTAGTGTTCTGTCTGAGGCTGGCTTCCAGGAAAGAGGCACTTTAATTGAGTTGAGTTTTTACGGCTTGCCTGGTGTTAGTGTGTGTATGAGAAGGAGCGAATGAGGTGTCTTTGTATGAGTGTGTGTGTGTGCATGTCTGTGTCTGAGAAATGATGCAAAACGAGCATCAGGTTCATGTTAAAAAAACAAAACAACCTGAAACGTGATGTGAGACTAAACTCCACATATACAGAAAAACACTATACAGATATGTGCGTAATAAACATATGTGACACACAACACTATTCTCCGCACTCACGCCTCCTGGATTCAAGCCAACTACAGATGTCTGTGGAAATTAAAGGACAATAATAATAACTGTTTTCACATCTTACCTCAGCGCACGTAATTACAATGAATCAAATACCACAGAGCTTTGACACTTACAGGAAGAATGTGTGTGTCCAAAGTTGCTCTTTGTACGGTTGTGTGTTATAGAATATGAGTCGGTGACACTATTTGTTTATGAGAGGGAGATTGAGTGGGCACTTAAAGACAAAAGTGACGTAGTTCCAGAGACAAACAGAAATGACTGAGCTTTCTTCCCAAAATCCAACCAGAATAATCCAGTTTTACACACAAACACACACACACATTGTCCAAATAAGCCAGCTCAGCTCAGTGTGACTCATTTTATGTTCCCCATAGTTGCTTGGTTAGCGGCGCTGGAATATTTTTCCTGTATCCTCCACTCCTCCCGTGAATCTCACACACTCACAGAAAGTCTTTCCACCATGATTCATTTTTCGGGCAATGACTTGCTGTGTCCAGCTCAACAGTTGTCAACAGTGTCCCGGCCAAGTACAACACCCGGTTCTTAAACAACTGTGCTCCATTCTGAGTGTTTTTTTTTTCTTTTTTTCAATAATCAAAACATTTGCACCACAGTTTGGGCACCACCCCTCATAGCTTTAAGATGGTGTTTTGATGCAGTATGAGGAAATGTGAAGCAAGTCAAGTGGGGAGAGTTTTTTTTATGTCTGATTAGCATCTAGCTGTTATTGACAGTTAAATGTCATGTTTGAGTTCATGCCAGTGTCGGTGATGTCAACCACAAAAGGTGGAAATAATATTAAATTGTTAGGGATGTTATTCTGCAATGGGCAATGCACAGTGTTCTTCCAGGAAGGCCCTCCGTTTTGTTGATTATTTCTTCCAGGAAGGCTTTTCGTTGGCTGATTGGTGCTTATAGGAAAGATGTTGGGTTGGCCCATCAGCTGGATTATTGTCACAGCCGCTTCTGATAAAGCCAGACCAGCTTCCAGGAAACCAGAGATTTACCCTCCAGCATTCCATCATTCCTTCACCGTCAGTGCACACAGAGAGAGACAGAGAGAACAAGAAGGAGCATGCAGGGTATAACAGGGAAATGGATCAATAAAAACCATATGGGAAGCATACGGATAATCAAATGCACTCAAAAAAAAACTTGTGCATGTATGTATGTGCGCGTGCACAAGCCTGTAAAAACATACACAATTTTGCTTTACACTCACTGACCACCTCACTGTGACACACACAGACACATGCACTCACTCAAACCACAATATTTTTATAAGCCGACTATTCAACCCCCACCCCACCCCCCAAACACACACACACACACACACAAACACACACACACGGTCTCTGTACAGCATTTGAAACTCATTGTGACTAATAATATTTTCACTCAAATCACTGCTGAAATGGTTTTCCCGTAACACCTGGACAGCCCAACGGATGGGCGTGCTTGTGCTGTTACTGGCTGGAGGAACAAAGAAAACTACCTGGAATGACCTGAAAACAAAGCAGGTTGAGAAAGACGATTCGGAGACACGCTGCATTAGAGAAGGTTACTTTTGTTACTTAGACTTGTAGGAGGTGGATTTTGTTGCTTTCATTACTCTATTCTCAGCATTGCAAGCATAGCAGCATTGGAGCTTGGATGCCAAATGGCTTAGTGTAACAGCATGGACTCATGGACCAAATCCTCTCACACTCTCAGGTGTCACTCTGTCCCCTCAGCCAGCAAACGAGACTGCATAACAATTGAACTTGAGACTGCAGTAGCACAAACGCATATGCACATACGTACTGTAGTGAATTAGGGGTGTTGGGTCCTGACAGTGCACAAATAAGAACTTACAGAGAGATTTTTATATCTGAGACCTATGTTAAAAAGGTCCTTTGTGTCAAGTTTATTTCAACTTAGACACAAAGGTTCACCAACTTTTTTTCTGAGCATCTTCTTCACAGCACATGGAGTCGTTAACCTCTAGCCAGGTCCCGTGGTCTAATTCCAGAAGAAGCTGTGATGCACTCAAGAACTACAGGAATAGTTTTCAACTGGAAGCTAAGTTAAGATTTCTGTTGACATGTATTTGAGTTCATATCGTATCTGCTCACATCATATTAGTCAGTTAAAGGAAGGCATTTGAAACATGTTCATTCACCTTGTTGTTTATAGCCAGTGTGTGGAGAGAGACTGATCCCACTCCAACGTCTCTATACTAAAAAAAGTAAGAAGATGGCTAATGTAGCTTAGCACAAATACAATGTGGAAACATCTAGCTACTGGCGAAAGGTAACTAGCTTTCTTTTTTTCCATGGACTTCTATTGTTGTTTGAAAACTATTAAAAACACATCAGTGATCCACACCAGTGCACTGGGTGTTTCCACTGTAAGTTTAGACCCTGAAGTAAAGAATAAAGTCAGTGCACAATAGTTAGTAATTTTATATACAGTGCATCAGTGCCTTTGTGCCAGTGCAGGTTATACATGTAGAGAGTTGTCCTGGGATAAACACCGACCTGCATTAGATGAAACATTTGGAACAAATTGTGGAACCGACAAATAATGTACAGACATTTGAGTTAGTGTACAGTACTTACAGTAGTTATTCCCATGTCTGTATAATAACAATAATAATAATAAAACAATAATTCTGTTGCACACACCCACTGCCTTTCTAAGTCAACAGCTGAATTGACACCAGTAGGAAAAGTGTGTGGGAGGGTGTTGGTTTCTAGCTGTCTGACAGTTACATAATAAAAAGGTGACTAACTTCAAAAAGGCTCCGCTACCATTGGCATTTCTTTATCTATACCCTCCTGCAATCATTAACCGTGCTTATTCTTCTCTCCCCAATGCCACACTTGTGCTAAAACTAGGATATTCATGTCAGGTAAGCACCTAGATAACTTTCCAAAAAGTCCCGGTGTTCTGTGAGCTCTTACCAGAACAGCTTTTTGGGCTTTGTTACAAATTAAACACTAGATTTTATTGCAAATTACAAACAACAGACCCTTCAATGCAAATTAGAATATGAACAGCAGCCCTTTTCTGCCAATAGCTGACAGGCCCCTCTGCTTAGTCTCAGAAAAGATCCAATTGGATTAAACAAGCCCCAATGTTGAGCACTCTACATCGAGCCCATTCTGCTGTTGGCCTGCCACAGCATGCAACCCCCCCGTAACATAAAACAAATGGTACTGCTCAAGCCACAGTGTTTGTGTGCACATACCTAAATGATTTCACCTTGTGAGAGAAGGCTACTTCTTAAAGGCTAATCAGTCTTCTACTCTTTTCACTGCAAAGGTGGTATTCTGGCACGAACCCACACACATGCACACACACACAGACACACAGTCCCCCTCTTTGTTTTTTTAAATGTGATGGATCACATTTGTTCCTGAAAGAAGAGAACAGGGGGTCGGCTGTGTGTGCGCCCAGCAGTGAACAGCACCCCAATGCATGAGCCAATCAGGGAGCTGCATAGACATTGAGCCCCCAAGTACTTCTGGTTTATAGGGCTCAGCTTCAGAGAAGTCACATGACTTCCCAGAGAGAGATATTAAGAGAGAGAGAGAGAGGAGTAGGCAATGTGGGAAAGGATTATGAAGAGGAGGAGGAAGAAGCAGTGAAAAGAGGGTCAGGCGGGTGACAGGATTGCTGTGAGGGGTAAAATGAAGGTCTGGTAAAATAATGGAGGAGAGAAGGTGAAGAAAAAAGAAAGCGATGCAGCTGTTCTCGAAAGTGAAATTGTACAGACTGGTCATGGTCTATAATTACAGCTGAATGAACAAACTGAGAAATGACTGACTGAGAAGAGATGTGGCATGAATAAAAGATAAAATTAATGAGTACACACAGGCAATAGTGGTTGCAGTTGATTACTACAGAGGGTAATCGTGATGGTCTGGTTAACCTCGCATCACACTGTAATACAACAACTATCTTTGCCCCACCAGGGTATAAATGGACAGAACTTTACAAATTCTTTTCCACTTTTCATTCATGAATCATCGTTTTTGTGCAGAGCTTTGAGATGGGAGGGCTACAACACAAGTACACTGAGTTTTGCTTGAGCACTCAAATCCTTTGTGTCGCCCTAGAGGCAATTTTTAAATGATGAGATTGATCCCCTTGGGGAAATTGTTGTTGGACAGCTGCCAGGCAGTACATGTTGGCACTGCTGCAGGCTAAAGACACTTCGACGTGTAGGCAGGAGAAACCAGGAATCTAACCACTGACACAGACAGCTGCTCTACTGACTGATCTCCCAAAGGCCATAATATACACTCTTTGCCATGAAGAGTTTGTAGGAGCTACTGATTTTTTAGAGAGACATGTACAATCTATGGTGACATTTTAGACAACAGTCTGCTTTCGCTTCAGTTTAACTAAACAAGATATGTGAAATCAAGACTTTTTTCAATCAATCAATGACCGTTACCTACAGCCCTTTAGAACTTTTCTGGTTTTCACAATTATAAAACCTCATACTCAGCACAAATTCCAATTCCTATTCATCCCATTGTGGCTCATTGGGAGAAAATCCCAAATCTAGTGAAGAGTCTTCCCAGAACAGATGAGAGTATGAGTTCAGCAACCACATATGGGAGAAATGTTCAGATGTCCAGATACTTTTACCGGTATCTGCATGGTTAACTATGACTAGACAGGCATTAGAAAGCAATCTGGGTTTTTTTCTAAACTTGGAATAACGTGCACTGACAAAACAGTACAGAGGTCTGTCCCCATTCTGCTTTGAATACAAGGAAAAGAATTTACACCACAGAGCCCCCCAGCTTCTTATGGGTAACGTATCTGGTGTATGCACAGATAAAGTAGAGTATGTGCACATGGCCTATGACATACAAAGGTGGGGTGGTTGGTGTGAAATATGAAACAGATGTTACTCTTGTTTTGTAGGCACTGATGTCGACACCTTTGCACCACTCATGGATGTGTGTGTGTGTGTGTGTGTGTGTGTGTGTGTGCGTATGTGCATCTCTGTGTGCTTATGAAAAAGCTCATTTGAGGGAAGGCTTCCCATAAACACCTGTTTTGTTCCGGTTAATATCTCTCGTCATGGTGAAGAAATGATGGCCTCAGTGAAAGAGGAGAGAAAGAGAAAAAGAACAGAGGGAGGGAGGCAAGGGGGGGGTCACCTCCATTCCCCTCCTTCTGTGAAAGAGAAGACCTCATGTGGGATGAACACATTCGTTTATTCATTCGGCCCGTCTATTTTCAGCCCAGTGGGTTTATGGTTATTGGAAAGGCGTTGCCGTCTCGCTCCTTCCCAGAAGGAGTCAATATTTCTCCCTCTCCTTCATTTCTCCGTCTCTGCCTCTTTTTCTCTAATTCAATATTTTCTCCAAAACACCACTCTCCCCTCTCCACGCACAGGCAAGGAATGCTGGAAGGCATTGGAGAGAAACACAACACAAGCAAAGACATAGAGCTTGTACACGCACACAGACAGAAGTGTGAGCTTCCAGAACGCAGTGTCAACAGTGATCCGGGAAAAACTCCTACTCAGGACGTTTCCCACTTTCTCCACATTATCACAGTTATCCATCGCTGCTCTGTCTCCCTTACCAATGCATCTTTATCTGTCTTCGTTCACGGCTCTCACGAGGCTCTCAAGACCGACTGTGGCCGTTTTACAGTGCTGATCTTTGCTAATGACTTTTAATGATGACTTGTTATGGCTCATAAAACCTGGTTGTTACTGGCAAGAACAACTTTAACTACGGCACGGTGCGGTACTGATAACGCACACAGGGACTTTTATCAAGTGATTACAATCAGGCAAGGCACATGAGTATGCCTGTAAGTGGGAAATGTGTGTAAGGGAGGGAGGGAGCTTGTGCTTGTGATGTGTAGTATACACTGTAGTAGACACTTTCTCTCGCTGTGGTGCAGAGAGAGAAAGTGAGTATTGGCGGCGGGGAGAGTTGTTTCTTAAGAAGCCTAATCTCAATCCACACTAGATAAATTGCATTTCTACAGGCCTCCTCCTCCTAATATTAACTTAAGCCCCAAGACATGAGGGGTTAGGCCTTTATTGCAGACACAAAAATAGAACATAGTGCTGTATAAAGCCAGCTTTGTTTAGATCTGAGCCCGCAGCCGTCAAAGCACGGGGGTGATGAGGCAGTGAGCGAGTCTTCACCTCCTCCACCCCTCCCAACGATACGATGAATGGATGTAGCTGAGTTCCTGTTAGAATTAGCCTTTTAGCTCATAGCAGGGGTTAAGGTCAGGCCAAAAGCAGGTCTGTGACCCCTGAGGAATCTGTGGGTGTCACAGCTGTTTTGGAGCGGAGTAAACAGTGTGGTGTAAACATCCAACACACAAATAACGTGAACACATATTTAAAGTTGATTGTTCTGAATATTCTGGAAACACATACAACACAACTAATTTACACTAAACCCTTGATACTTCACAGCTGATTTGTCTTTTTGTGTAGGTACACTGCTTGGTTGGGACAATAGCGCCATCTTCAGGTGAATTCTGTTGGTAGTCAATAATTACAGGTTACTTGTTCTCATGTGCCCTATCACAAGTATACTATACTACAACTATACTATACTATTTTAATCCTTCTTGGGACAATATTGTCCCACTTTTAAGTAAAAAACAAACAAAAACACAATTTTGTGTTTTTTTTTACAGCGACTTTATTATTTGTTTATAATGGTTTATTTTCACAGTTAAATCACTTGTAATTAAACTTCACGTATATTTCATGTAAAAGTAAATGTATTTTTAATTACATCTTCTGTAAACTTTAAGTACTCCATACTTTAAGTAGTCATAATAAAGTATAGGCCTAATGTACTTTTTCTGTATACTTCTTAGTGTACTTCAAGTATACTTACATTCAATTGTGTCTAGTATATCTATAAAAGTACATAAAAAGGAAACAAAAAATATACTTGCTTATTTTTAGTTTTTTTTTAAGTATACTTCAACATACTTATTTTTCACAGCACAGGATCGCCACAGGGCTGTGTACTTTCTCCCTGTTGGTATACGGGCCACGACTCGGATGACACCACCCTCATCGGGCTCTTCTCGAACGGTGATGGGTCTGTATATAGGAGAGAGGGGGACCGGCTGGTGTCCTGGTGCAGCACCAACAACCTGGTGCTTAACACCCACACCTCTCATCCTGGATACGGTCTGTTTGTGTGTTTGGGGGCTACGGTCCATCAGCACCAGAACCTCTCGCCATAAGAACAGCTTTTTTCCCTCTGCAAGATTTACTTTAATGGGACAATAGCGCCATCTTCGGGTCAGTGCTGTTCTGTGCATGTCGATAAATTGACAGGTAATCTATTAGTTTTCCTTCAAGTCAATGATTGTCGATAACAAGAGACGGATCCAAAGTTCGACGGTGCCGCAGCACTGATGGGCGTGAGAGGGGAGCAACATGTCTCTGAGAACATTTTCATGCAGAGCTTTATTCAAACTATTAAACCACGGTGTCGTCGCTTTAGACAAAGCGGTGCAGGCACGAAATGCGGCTGTCGCGGTGCTGGTACGGGGATACTATAACAGCGGGAAGCCCGTGTTTTCCAGCGCGAGCGGGGCGGCTCACGTCCGCGTGGTGGACCTCCGCAGCGACACGGTGACCAAGCCAGGACCGGCCATGCGTCAGGCCATGGCGGAGGCCGAGGTGGGAGATGATGTGATGGGAGAGGACCCGACAGTAAATGGTTAGAGCGGAGAAGTTGTATAGAAAATGATCGTACAGTCACATCTAAACCTTTAGCCATGTTATGAAATAACTTAAAATGTAGTCACAGTTCAAAGTAATAGCAGAACGACAGTCGCTGTTTATTATATTTCTACATGGTAGATGATATACTGGTAGGTGTATAAAGTAACAGAAAACTGCATGCTGCAGCCTCGGTGTAAATGAATGATTAGTTGAAAAAGACAAGCAGGCCTGGGCCAAATAATAGTAGTGTAGAGTTAAACTACATTCTGTGCAAAAACAGGTGTCAGTTATTCATAGATGGGAGATCAGCAAAAGTTGTACATACTGGATATAGAGGATTTCTTTCTGACAAATAATCAAAAAAATAGTTTGGTTACCCCAAAGCATGAAGAGATCATGTTGTTTTATGCCACAGAGGAAATGCCTATTGAAATGACAACAACCCCATACAACATCAGTAAACCACCTACAATCCTCTGCAGAGTTACAGAAAATTGCAGCTGACATGTTTGGGATGGAGGCTGCGTTGTTCGTTCCCAGTGGAACCATGAGTAACCTCATCGCAGGTGAGCTGTGCATTTATTCACAGCGCAATAATTAGCTATTAAAGGCTGGGATGTTCATAAATGTGCATATATTTCACTGTCCAGTGATGGTGCACTGCAGGCAGCGAGGCGATGAAATGATTTTGGGTGATCTGTCCCACGTACACATCTATGAGCAGGGAGGCAGTGCACAGGTGAGTTAAAGTGAACTGAGCTCCTGTATACAGGCCTTTCTTTCCGTATCACCTGCAGTTTATCTTTAACTTGGAGGAACTCAGTGTGTTCTGACATGTTGACACAGCTGGCTGGTGTCCACTCCACCACGGTGACCACCCTCCCTAATGGAACATTTGACTTAGATCAGCTGGAGTCGAAGATCCGCCATGGTTACCCTGACGCCCACTACCCTCGCTCACGCCTCATATGTGTGGAGAACACACACAACATACAAGGAGGACGTGTGCTGCCTCTGACCTTCCTGCAGGAGGTGTGTGGGATTTGTTTTGAAACATAAGTGTAGTCAGGAACCCCAGATCTTGTGTTGAGGAACATCTTAGGGTTTGTTTTCGTCCTCAAGGTGCGTGCTTTAGCCGACAAATATGGTCTGTCAGTCCACATGGACGGAGCCAGGGTGATGAACGCTGCTGTGGCCCTGGGGGTAACTCCATCCACTATACTGCAGCACACACACACAGTTAGTGTGTGTCTGTCCAAGGTGAGGCTGCTAAACACAAACAAGCAAGTTTCTATATGTAGTTACAAAAAAACTAAAGTTTTCAAAAGCAAAGTCAGATTCACTTTATGGTGTGTAACAGGGCTTGGGTTCCCCATTGGGAACTCTGCTGGCTGGACCCCAAGACTTTATATCCAAGGCAGTGAGGTGCCGTAAAGCCCTGGGTGGAGGAATGCGTCAAGCTGGTATAATAGCAGCAGCTGGAAAATTGTCCTTACTCAATATGGTAAAGAGGCTGGAGGAGGATCACCACAACGCAAAAACCTTTGCTAAAGGTGGGGAGTGTGTGATTTGTCTATGAAAATCTGATCATTAACTGTCTGCCGTTATGTTTCTACTGTTAGCATCTTATTGACTGTCTCTACTCCTCCTCCAGCTCTGCTCGAGTGTAACCCTAATCTGTTTGCTGTGGAGATGGCCAATGTAGAGACAAACATCCTGCGGTTCCGTCTGCAGGAGCCTAGTTTGAGTCCCTCTGAATTCTGTGCCCGCATGGGTCAGGTTTGTGAGGGGGAAGAAGCTACACTAGGACAGGGCGTACAAGTTCTCATGTACCCTCATTTTGGAAATTCTGTACGAGCTGTGTGGCATCTTGGGATATCCCCTGAAGACACCCAGCTGGCCATCCAGAAAATGCAGTTTGTGGCTTCACAGTATTTGAAAGAAAAACACAGGTCTCAGTGAACCTTCCCACGATGTGTAGTTTAATCACTGCAACTAATCACAGAATATTTTTACTAATAGAAACAGTTTATAGGAAACTGAAATTTATACAAAATACTCTTTAACTTTAAAAAGTAGATTACTGTTGATTGTATGTAGTTTTTGGTGATCTTTATCAATTAAACAAACTACTGTCAGGTGAAAATGTTTTCTATGTTGTTTTCCACAGTATTTCTAAGACAGATATTCTACTTGACAAAGTTTTTATTAGAACCTTCTGTGGCGAGCAACCCTGTGAAAGCTAATTGTATAGGAATGAGTTCTATATGCTCCTAAAACGTGTTCTCTTAATCTTATTCTCTAGCTATGAACACTGTACAACATAAACACTGTAATTAATTGCGTTAATTTGGAGCAATTTGGTAACGACTAAGTTGATGAACTCTTGCTTACTTTTATGACAATATGCTGATACATATATTTTAGTTTACTACTTTTACATACAGTTTAGTAGTACCCATACTGAACACAAGGTGACTTTTATGACAATATGTTGATACATATATTTTAGTTTACTACTTTTACATACAGTTTATTAGTACCCATACTGAACACAAGGTGGCGCTAACATACCATTCACTGTTATTCCATGCATTACGCAGAAGTTGCCTTATAAAGACCATTTCTGTTTTTCTCTAACTTTTATATTGAAATGTTTTGTATAAACACGAAAAGAGCAAATAAGGAACATAAAGAAAAGTATCTGGCAGCGGTGGGATTCGAACCCACGCCATCGAAATGACTGGAGCCTAAATCCAGCGCCTTAGACCACTCGGCCACGCTACCATGACGTCTCTACGGGTCACAGATCGAATTTTTTACAGCTGCCGAAGAATCGTCCGGAAGAAATGTTGAGAAATGTTAAATTGAAAGCCAATCGCGTTTCACCTTTTCCAACATTTCTCAATTGTCCTCCACTAATTGACGTCTCCGTCCTCCAACATGTTCAACATATGGACCAATCACGAGCGAGAAATGTTGAGGCTCGGGGAGACGTTCACTAAACTTCTGCCATTCTGGTAGTACTGCTATAGTCTCACAAACTCACTGGTTATATATCAATTTTGTTATCGAACAGCAATCATCTGCAACAACACAGGCCTCCACCGTGCTTCCCAGGTGACAACAAGACCGCAGGCTTTCAGGTGTG
>JAUMTR010000011.1:11049603-11064542 GCA_032270685.1 Microctenopoma stevenorrisi | reverse complement strand
TAATGAGGCCAAAAATGAACCTGGACAACTGGACAAGAATTGTTTTATGACTTCTGTATTTTGCAAAAATATAATAAATGCACTTAAAAAACACCAAGTATGACTTATTTATCCCAAAATAATATATATGACCAAATAACCAAAAAAATTCCCAAAAATAATCTCTTTCAGATTGTCAAACATTCTTTGGAACCTTTTCTCTCGACACCACTTGGCTGCAGTATTTACGTTTATAATGACAATATCTTCTTCCTGAAAGAGACAAAGGTATAATTCACAATTAGTAATCCTTCAATGTCAAAATGACTGAAGATGGTCATTTTTGTTTAGATTAGGATCAGATCAGAAGTTTAGTTGCCATGACTAAACTACCAGATAATGACATGTAATATTCATCGGAACGTAGCAGCGCTGCTGTCAGCGTAGCAGCCACAGCACACGAGACCTATGCCCGTAGCAGCGCTGCTATCAGCGCAGCAGCGATGGCTGTGAATGCTGCCACTGTCGCTACAGCTACGTAGATGAGTACATTGCATACATTATTACCATAACTACTAATGGGACTCTGATAAGTACCAATCCTGCTTGTGCTCACATACACACAACAAACTGTTTTTAGTTAGGATGAATCTCTCAGTGACACGTGGAGACTAATAAAACAGAGCACAAGTTCAAAAACAACAAAGCCATTAATTACAAATCAAAGGGAAAAACTGTTTTTAGCACACATACTCTCACATACTAAAATGCCAAAACAATACTTACCAGTGAAGCATTGACCTGTCGCAAAATCTTTAGCGTAAAGGAATCCGTCTGTAGTCTGCTCGTGCTCCGGGCGGTGGACGCTGTCACAGCTACGAGGGCGCTCTCGTAGCTACGGGCGAGCTGCAACAGCCATTTGTGGCTATGGGCGCGCCCCCGTGGCTATGGGCGCGCCCTCGTGGCTATGGCTACGATCGGAGCTCGGCCCTACTGGCCGGTTAGCAACTCATCCAGGTCCTCTAAAAGAAGAACCACAATTGTCTGGATCAAAATCCTTTAGATCAGATCAATCGTCTGACTAGAAAACAGTGTTAGACACGCCCACTGAGATTTATAAGGTGACATAAAGTTATTTCATGAAGTGCAGAAACACAGACCATGCAATAAAAAACCAGTAAAATACATTTTAAAATTGTCTGAAACTGATATATGAATAAATTGAGTATATTTAATGTATTGTGGCACGTTTCCACTTTTAACAGATCCAACCTAAATTTTCGTCTCTACTAATGGTTGCAAGGCAAATTGTAACTTAACTTTACATATTAAGTGTAAACATTACTCGTGACCTGATGTTGCCCACAGACCGTGATTACATGTGAACTAAATCCACGCTGTTCTTCACCAACACAACTCCATTGGCATTTCATTTCTATTCTTTCGCCAGGCGATCGTTAATTGCCATGGTTAATTCATACTTATGTTATCTAAGCTACATTGTTCAGTTGCTATTAGCTCAGCTAGCTGGTTTGGAAACGCTGTTTTTTGCTATCTACTAAGTTCGGTTTTGTTTGCATTATGTTGTGTTATTCCACGTGCGGATGCACGGTACTTATATATGTATATAAAACCTTTATTTATCGTCGAAAAGTCTGCCAGTTTTCCCATTCTGTGGAAAATCGGGTAGCGGTTCTCCAGAGCTGCAACGACGTAAAGTAATCCGTGCTGCTAAATGTTTTTGGTACATATAATTCGAGGTGGAAAACAGCATTGTACGTGTTAATGCCTGTTTACTGTATCATATTTCCGATAGTTGTGAACGCAGCAGCTGTCGTGGGCGTGGCTATGAAAGAACAGTGCTACGTGCGGCAGCCACACGTCGTCGTGGTGGAGTGTGTCTCGGAGTACAGACCGCTGCAAGGCACCTCCCCGGACCTTTAGGACACACTGGAGAACCAGGACCGAACCACTGTTGCTCGGCTTGGTTGGGTCGTGGAGTGCAGATCGAGCACAGCCGCCACAGTCCTGGCTTTTTAACTTTGAACTGAGGGCGACCGACCGTAGAGGACCGAGGTGGCTGGATACGCTGTCACAGTCTGTCAACGCGGAGATTTGCGACTGTGGCTGCAAGGTTGGTTGTTTATTTTATACGTGCATCTCACGGCAGGTCACAGCAGACCAAACTAAACGCTTTGGAGGAAAGTGCATCGCATCATGTTGTAATGTATTATTATCGGTGTCGTTGTTATGTTGTAAACACATTCACGGTTGCTTGTTATTCTGCTGCTGCATGGTTTCGATGAGAGCACATTGTTCCAGAAGCAGTGCAAAGCTTGATTTACAGATTCACGTAAACGCCGTGAAATTGCCGTTTGACACATTTGTGCAAAAAATGTTTCTAGTAATAACATAGCAGGTCGTTGCATTTCCAAAATATGCTTAAAATATACAAAATCCAGTTATATAATTTGATATTGATTGATTTATTCTTCATTATTCAGATTTCTTGCTGCAGCCACTTATAAGACAACTAAGACTTAGTGGTATTAGTAGTATTAGATGCACAGTTGTGCAGCCATCGTGATAAAGGGTTGTTGTGAACTCATACTATATAACTGCCATTAGCTATCTCCATATTGTCATTGTGTGGCTCTTGTTTTCTACTCGTGCCTGTCTCCTCTCTTGTCAGCAGTAGACATGATGGAGGACGAAATGATGTTCAGCATGGAGGAGTTGGGGAGTGCCAGTAGACCCCATGTCCAACGTGGAGCTCCTAAACAGCGGGCGTCCTCCCTCAGCGATGCCAACGCCAGTGAGGACGAGGACGAAGACCACTTCATCTGTCCCATCCTGGACGACTCATCCAAAGAAATCTGTCATTACTTGAAAAATCTAGTTAACACCCGGCAGCTGTCAAACTCTCTTCCTAAGAGCAACTTTGTGTACAAGGTGAGCTGGTTCCTCTGCAGTGTGACAAAATGTCAGCAAGTGTTGTTTTGAAAGATTGTTTAGTGATGATTGTCAATGCAATGCAATGCAAAACACTTGTACACACTGTATTTAATGTGTTGTGGTTATGCATCATGGGCGAGAACAGCTCTTTGCCTAATAAGGAGATTTGATCTCTGCATGCATGCAGACACGTACTGGTGTGTGTGTGTGTGTGTGTGTGTGTGTATGTATGTAATTGTTTAACTGTTTATTGAAGCTGGTCAGCTACCTCTTAAGAACAGGAAGTACCAGAGTGTTTTCAACCTCGTGTCATGAGGTTTTTGTGTAAACAAAGCTCTCAGTGTTCAGAATCTCACTTTCTCCACACTCACAGAGGAAACACTGCTCTTTGTCAGAGCCTCTGTACACCAGCCAACTTTTGGATCAATGCCCTTTGTAGTATTGAGGGTAGTGTTGTTTAAAGCATCTAGGTAATGAATACTGTTTGAAATAATGTATTCTAATGTGTTTGCTGATGAAAGGCCATTGGTTTTCTTCACCTCTCTAAATAGAATGAAACAGAAACAGTGGCACAGCCTCGGTCATACAAGGTTTTGTCTGAGACCGCACGGGTATGTTACAGATCAGATTATTTCTTCCTTCTCTCCCTCTTCACCAGTGACCATCCACGCCTCCCTTCATCTCATTCCACACATTTTCCGTCTCTTTTCCTTCTTTCTTTTCCATGTAGCAGCATACTTTTCACCCATTCTAGTTTCCTATAGCTATTATTACTCTTCTGGTTGATGTTATGTGTATCCTTATCTGTGCATCCTCCTTTTCTTCAGAATGTACACCTTTAATTCTTTAACCACCAATAGAATTACTTACGCTTTTGCATGCATGCATGTTTTAAATTTAGTTTTAGATGACGGCAGACACTGCAGAGATCTTGTACTTAAAAATATATTCTGAGCATTTGTGACGACAGTCATGTATCTGACGGTACAGCCAGAGCCAAGGTGAACGAGATCTGACGTAAGATGTGTCACCTGCTCCTCGTCGCACACAGACGTGAGCCTAGTTTCTCTTCGTTTAGCCCCTTTGCTCTAAATATAAACACGTCTTAAATGTCTGCTGGACAGTGACTGGTGGTATACGAGGGAGACGTGCTGCTGTGTAGTACAGGTTGGGCAGGGTTGAGTTACTGCAGCAAGCTTGAATTACTACTGACACTTGATTCATGGATCCCACTTAGAAGATATTTCTTGGAAATGTGGTGATAAATTTCATTTCGAAGTAGCAGTAAACTATTTAAATGACTAAGGAATGGGGGCTTGTTTTGAACCCGAGTTATTTACATTTAGTGTACGTGAATGTATATCTTGATCAGTTTAAGTATTTTAAATTATTGTTTACTTTGTTCTTTCTTAGAATTAGTTGTTTTCTTTATTCTTGCCTTCTTCCTTATTTGCAACCCTCACAGCAGTTGCAAAGTGTCATTCTTAGAGCAGGCATTCGTTTACATTGGTGTGTCCTGAGTTGTGTTGATAAATGAGCTGCTTTATTCTTACTTGCTCTAAGCTAAAAACAAAAACCTGAAAAACAGCTTGTAATTGCTGTTGTTATAACTGCAACAGCTGCTTTTGTTTGTTTTTTTGTGTGTTTCGGATGCACACCCCCTATTTATGCATCATCAAAACAAATACACTCAGCTAATAAGATTCATCTTTCTTCACTGGGACAGGAGGCATGGAAACATGCAATACAAAAAGCCAGAGCGATGCCAGACCCCTGGGCAGAATTTCATCTGGAGGACATTGAGACTGAACTCTGCATCCGTTACAGGTGTGAAAGACTTGCTGTTATTGGTTTTATGGGTGTAACAGTGTGTTTATGAGGTTTTCTAAATCACCTAAAGTGCCTAAACAATTATATTTGATTGCCAGAGCTCATTAAATTAATGTGATTTGATGCTTATTGCATGAAAACAGTTTTCAGCTGCATTAATTGACGTTTTAGACACTTGGCGTCTGTATAACTGAGCAAGCAACCACCTCATCTGACCCACAAGTTGATGTGAAACGAATATAAAAGATAACATCCTGCAGTTGGCTCATATCTGGGGCAGTGGTGTTGACAAACTGCCTCTTCACTGGACACATACCAGAGTGACGTCCTTTGCCCCATCCTGTTTTTTTTATTATCTCATACTGTGGGTGGCATACTGAGTGCACGCCCATATTATGGCCAAATAAACATCTTGCAAAATTCTCATAGAAGAATCAAATGGGCGTAGGCATGAAAGCCAGGGGAAAATACTTTCCTTTACCTGTTTGCGTGTGTTATGTAAGACACAGTATAAGGACTTGGAAAGAGGAGGGATAGTCGGGAGCTGGGATTTGCCCTCGTGCTTTTTTTCATGTGCTAATTTTACCCGGCTCACTCCTCCCTCCCTGTCTTTTCCCTGCCCCCGTAGTATGAACTTAGTAGAATGAAAGGGATAGTACAGCGTGTTCCCTGGCTGAAAACAGCATGCTGGCAAAAAAGACTCGGCGTTTGATTTGGGATAAGGAATGCAGCTTTGCTCTTGTGTAGACATGTGAGTGGAGAAGGCGAGCTCAGTACAGTGAGTTTCCAAAGGCGCTCGAGTTTCAGCTGTGAAGACTTGCAGCTGCAGTATCATTAACTCTGAACACACACTCTCACCGCCAAGTCACACAGGCACACTGACCCACATATGCAGTGTATACACTTAATTAGTATCGCTGACTACAGGAGTTCTTCTCAAACAACACACGTTACTTAAAAGCTACTTTAAACCCATAAATTGCAGAAGAAGTGGTTACTGATGAAATAGACTCTGTTTGGAAAGAAAACAGGCAGAACATTTCTGCTTCATTGTTTTTTTTCCGTAGAGAGGAAACTAAGGACTTTGTGTTTCTCTGTGATAAGAATTAGTAATGTCTGTTGACAGACACACACTCACACAGGGTGGAGACTCCTACAGTACTTAAGACATTAGTAGGTTAAAGTTTGATGTGGATATCCTGAGTTCTCTGATCGTGGTGTAACCACAGAGGCTTTAAAAAGGCAGTGGGCTGAGTGCGTTTCACTTCTAATCTGAGTGATTTGTCATGTAACAGGTGAAAAACACAAACAAGTGACCTTTTCTTCCTGCGGAGCAGGGTCAAAGGGTCGGTGATGTAAAACAGTCCACACATGGAAAAGTCCAACACCTCCTCCATGCAAATGCAGAGCTGCAGTAGACCTTTTTAAACAGGAAGACTACTGTATATACAGGGGAAGGAAAGTTATGTAGTTTAGTTTGACTGGCAAAAGCAAATTCAAAAACAATGCAACTACTGTATGAATCATTAAAGTAACAGCACACATCTACTGGTTTCTTTACAGGTACAACGCTATTACAGGAGAATGGGCTCAAGACAAGGTCCACATCAAGATGGCAGCGCAGGTATTACTCTCTAGCAAACAGTTTACAGAGTGTTGTCCTATATCTCTCTTCTAATTAATTTCCCCCGCCTGTTGTCTCACAGCCGTTTGGGAAGGGCGCCATGAGGGAGTGCTTCAGAACGTGAGTTGAAATGTTTTTTCTGTCTGTTCATCCGTTTTCAGAAGCTGTGTAGTTTCTCTTTAAACAAACAGTAGTGCGGCTCTTGTGAATTGCTGCCTCCCGACTGTGCAGGTCAACATTCCTCACCTTGCATGATTTGACTCGGGCAGATAGTTTCTGACGGGTTCAGTAGTTTCAGGGCTAAAGAGTATCCCACTAAACCAGTATGGAGTACAAAGTTTTCCATGATGACAGACAGGCTTTATATTTAGGCTTTGCTTTTGCTGCTTGAAAGAACAGAATGTGAGGTTTCTGCTGTTACAGCTGCTTCACACTGTATGTAGCTTCTGCATGACCTCAGAGATTCAATAGAAAAGGGGACAGGAAAGTATAGTCTAATTGTTCATGTTTCTGTGGGAGGGGAAAGAGAGGCAGCCACCATCCCCCGCACACACATTTTAGCTGTTCGCTGTTGCAATATCCCCACAAGAATTCCTCTTTGGTGACCCCCTGAGTATGAAAATACATCTCCCACAGCCTACAAGCCCAAACAAGTTAGGTCATAATAAAGAAAACCTCTATATCTGAGACGTGGTGTGGTGTTCGATAGGTGGGATTTTTGTCCTTATACACTTCTATCTATTCACTATCTGTGAAACATGCTCACTCACAATCATTCATATGAAATAAATACATACTGGTGAACTATCAGTAGTCAGTATATCTGGAAGACATTTCATTGTAAGTGGAGGATAGTCCACTGTCAGTCAAAGGAAAAATGTGGTAGAGGGCTAGAGGTAAAACCGTTCCTGTTCTAATTACGCTAAATAATATTAGTTGTTATTTTGGTTGTTAGTTCTAAACAATTTCTGCCTGTAGAACTGTAGAACTGCAGTTACTATGTCCTGTTTATAGTAAAATGCCCTGATACTATAACCTGCACTATACTGAGTGTAGTGTTTTACACGTTTTAGATGCATATAGACACAATGTATGTTATATATTGATGAATGTGCATGTTTCACAGGTATGTGTGCAAGTATCTCACAGGCGTGTATTCTCTGTTTATTTCGTAAAAGCCCCCCCATTTTATTCCTGCGTATGTTTAGAGCAGTGGCACGTGCTCGCCCCCCTCTCTCGATCTTTTGATCAATTCCTGTGGGTGCTTTAAGTGAAAAATAGCTCTGCGTTAGCTGTACCCATATGATCTTTCCAGCTGCGAGATTCTATTTCAACCATACAAATAACATTTCCATCTTAAGTTCACTTTTCTGGGAAGAATATGTGACCATCATCACACATCACTCACATAACATTGAGTAATAAAATGACTGATTAAGTAACTTTAAAAGTAATAAAGAGAGTCCTCATTTTATCCTGAGGCATCCGTTGACCATAGACTAGTTGTGCGTGATCAGCCTGTCACACAAGTCCTACGAGTCCTGTTACCAGCCCTTTATCTTGGAATTCCCAAATTAACTTGGTTTGTTCTTAGGAGTATTTTGAAGCGAGAAAATAATCATTATAAAAATAAAATAATTTATTTTAATGGTTCTGTCAGATATTGGTATGAGCCACAAACAAATGCTTTTATATGTAGAATCAAGAGCAGTGAACATGGTCACTGCAGCTAAATTCGAAATGGTCAGAAACCAAATCGTACTGTAATTGTATTAATTTCTTTCCTTCCAGGAAGAAGTTGTCGAATTTCTCACACAGCCACAACTGGAAATCAGCATCCAACTACGTGACCAAGCGTTACATGGAGACAGTGGACAGAAATGTTTACTTTGAAGACGTCAGGCTGCAGATGGAGGCCAAGCTGTGGGGAGAGGAGTACAACCGCCACCGACCTCCCAAACAGGTACAAGAGAGCAGACAGTGTGGAAGAGTGCGCGGCAGCTAATGATTTTTTTTATTATTGATTTATAGTTTATCAGTTAACCATTTGCTCTATGAAATCTTGGAGAAAATGTGAGAATATTATTTAACACAGCATTTCAGAGTCCAAGGTGACGTGTTCGAATGTTCTGTCTGACCGATAGTCCAAAACCCAAATCATTCTGTTTATCATTATACTGTTTGTACACTGTGCAAACAAGATGACAAAAAGCTACAAATTCAGCTTTATCAAATGTGTAACCATGAACACTATACAGATACTGAAATATATTGAAATAAACCAGCTGCTTAGTTTCATTTTGGCTGTGAAAGGCCTGCACTTAAGGTGGGAAAGTTGTTCTTCTCTGTCTAATCAATCAATGCATTCCTCAGGTGGACATCATGCAGATGTGTGTGATAGAGATGCCAAACAGACCGGGCAAACCCCTTTTCCACCTGGAACATTACATTGAGGGCAAGTACATCAAATACAACTCCAACTCTGGCTTTGTGAGGGACGACAACATTCGACTCACGCCACAGGTGAGCGACGGCGCCCTTGGATTTT
Source organism: Microctenopoma stevenorrisi (assembly GCA_032270685.1). Taxonomy (NCBI): domain Eukaryota; kingdom Metazoa; phylum Chordata; class Actinopteri; order Anabantiformes; family Anabantidae; genus Microctenopoma; species Microctenopoma stevenorrisi. Next base: position 11,055,606 of record JAUMTR010000011.1, on the reverse strand, counting down.
GATAGGATGTGTTCATCATTTAAATCCTCACAGTTCATTCATTCTCACTCTTTCGTATCCATCAGGCCTTTAGCCACTTCACATTTGAGCGGTCAGGACACCAGCTGATCGTAGTGGACATCCAGGGAGTCGGAGATCTCTACACCGACCCTCAGATCCACACAGAGAAGGGAACTGATTTTGGAGATGGAAATTTAGGTACTGTTCCTTTAACAATGACAAACAAAAATACCCGTGTGAAGTTTGATTAGAAATAATTCAAGAACCACCACCTCGATCATATCTGTGTTCCAGGTGTGCGAGGGATGGCGCTGTTCTTCCACTCCCACCTGTGTAACAAGATTTGTAAGAGTATGGGTCTGACACCTTTTGACCTGTCCCCGGCAGAGAAGTCTCAGCTGGACTGCACCAACAAACTGCTTGTAATTTTATTTTTCATAGATTAAATAAAGTGCAAACCAGAGTCAGAAAACAGCAACAGGTCAGGCTAAAAATACCTCTAAAGTTCATAAAGTAAAAATAATAAGAAATAGTTTCACAGTTACCATATTTAGGCATAAATCTGACTGTTGTGCCCTGATTATGGAGTTTCTTTCCTGTGAGAGAATTAGATTTTCATCTGAGAATAATATACTATGCTGCCTGAGTACAGAAGACAAGCATGAAAAATGACTCAATTATGCTGTTTTTCAAGCTCTCCTGCACAATTATTATATTTAATTTTTATTTGTCATTGTAAACCTTTGCTTTTAATGTATTTAAATTTAGCAATCTCTTTTCTAAGAGGCACATAAAGTACTTCATCCAGAATGCTTCATCTACTGCCATAATGTTCTTCCTTTTCCAAGCCAGTTTCATTGGTCTCATTTCAGAAGTCAGCCCAGACGGTGCTGAGAGGTTGCGAGGAGCCCTGCGGTTCTCCTCGGGTACGTACTTTGTCTACAAGCCGGGCACCTCCGCTGTTATCCCGCCTTTCTGAGACTTCATCTGCAGACGAGAACATGAGCGACGTAGAGTCAATCCCATGCTCGCCTCTAGCTGCGCCTGGTTCTGTGGGCAAGTCACCTATCAGTATGTACATGTGCACTCCAATATTACTGCAAACTAACACGTGTAACATGCATTTTATGTTGCTGAGCGAGGTGTCCATGTTGTAAGTAGTTCTTTTTTTTAATTGTTCCTGCATTTTACAGGCTTATCCTTTACTGGAATGTATGAACATGAACGACATAGTAGCAACAACAACAACTCAGGAGAACACAAGGTGAGCAATATCTCACTGAATGTGACTCCAACAGACTAGCCTCAGTGTTTCCTGCAAAAATAAATAGCAATTTGTTGTGAGAATTAATCCTAAATACAGTAAACTGCAACAATTAAGACATTTTAATATAGAAGTATGAATTAGCATCTCGCTATCAATGCCGGAAAAGAAAGACCAGCTTTATAAGATGCTTCTCAGCTGGAGAAAACACAGTTGGACCAGTCTTTAGTCCGTGTCTTGTGTGCATCATATGTCAACAGTTTTGATCTGTCGCCAGGTCTGTAGTACTGCAATACTGCAGTACAACACTGATTCTTAAGTTCTGTCTGCAGGATTCTGAAAGCGGTGGTGACAGTGGCTATCCCAGCGAGAGGAGGAGTGAAGGAGATCCCAATGATCACGTAGACGGGGTAAAACTTACTTTTTTAAGCTTCTTGATTAGATTTGGCCAATAAGACAATTTAGTCACATTTGTAAGCACACACGCACATATTATCCTAAACGTTTATTCAGCCTGACTTGTTGAACATTTTATGATGCATTTATTCTCCTTTATCCTTCAGACCTCTGAAAAGCTGTTAATGTTTCTGCGTTGGCAGTAGATTTTATTATGCATGTTGTTGTCACATAGGCTTATCATCGTAACCACAGACATTACTCTGAGTCGGACGAGGACAGTGTCAGACGGGTAAACAAACATAAAGAAAATAGTGTGTAGACATCATCCTCACCTCGATCATAATCAAAGAACCCTTAATCATCTTTGTCTTTCATCTTTTTTCTCATTCACTTGCATAACAATGAAAGAACATCCTCACTTTTCTTCTAATCCAGCTCCTCCTGCTCTTCTTCTTTGTTCTTCCATTAGAGGAAGGTGGTAGCTCCTCCAAGAGTCTCTGCAAACTTTAATTCATGCACTCCTGATGACAAATGGGTGATTACTTGCATGGGCACTTGTAGACCAGGCATTTTCTGTGCTGTGCAGTCAAATTGCTGTAAAGCTATTGCACACCCTTGCTGGAAATGTATCAAGCATGGTTCTCAAATGAAAGCAGTGAATTAGGTAGTTGCAGCTGTTTCCATGTGCACACCTTCTTTACGTTTACCCGATTGAATATAAATCAGTCTTAAAATGCTAAAAAAGACATAAAATTGACATTTGGAACTGAAACACCATCTACCTCTGTTTCATCAACTCCACCATGTTGCTAATATTTCTATCCATTATAACTGTGTGTGTGTGTGTGTGTGTGTGTGTGCGCTTGTGTTCCTCTGCTTTACATGACTTTGCATTCAGTGAGTGACAGGGGTGTACTCCTCCAGCTCTGAGCTTAAGGCTTAACTCGTATAACATTTAAAGCACACTTCTGGACAGGTACACCCCTGGTAGTGGAGGTTTTTTTTGCTCTCGAGTTACCATCATCATATAATTTGTTGTCTGATCGTTGTGGAACAGATGCTGACTTCCTCTTTCTCCTGCTTTCTTCTACTTGTATTGTCATGGTTTGTTCTCAGCTAACAGAAGAGAAGTGGAGCTTCTACCATTCATCACGTGCTCACGTCCACAGACCTTCCTGTGTGGCCACTGAGGTGGAGCGACTAAACTCTCTGATGCAGAAGAAGATTGGACAGTCAATTCTCGGAAAAGTAAGAAAGCTACACACAAATATCACATTTGATATTATTTAGAAAACTATCTGTATTTCCACCAACATATACAGATTATTTTATTGTTCACAATCAAAGGGGAGCACGTATTACAACAGATAGCCACATTATCAGTATATCAGTTGGTAGAAAGACTATGTGCGTGTGCACATTGATAAGCTTTTGCAGCTGCTGTGTACCAATAAAATGCACAAAATGAAAAAGACTTCAGTGCTGCAGAACCTTAGCAACCTCTACTGCACATTTGGAGAACTGTGCTTCCACGCCAAGCAGCTGATGATGATGTCACTACTGATTTACTTACATATGAAATCCCCAGTAAATACATGCACACCTCTTTCCATACAAATTGTAATAAGCAGTAAATGAGCAGCATTTCACATTGCAGTGGTATGCATTCTAATAGACTAGTTGATTTAACTCCATACCCAGTATAATGGAACATGTACACATACATTTCATTAACACCACTGCAAACTAAAAGGCTGTGTTAAATTATCCCTGTATGATTCCTGTCTCCCATCAACAATAAATGAGCCAAGCTGGAATGTAATTAGCTCTGCTTGGTCCCCTTCATGTTTTCTGAATCTCCTTCCGCCTGCGCAGGTCCACCTGGGAATGGTTCGTTACCATGAAGCGGGTCGTTTCTGTGAAAAGGATGAGCAGTGGGATCAGGTCTCTGCCATGTTCCACTTGGAGCGAGCGGCGCTGTGTGGGGAGCTGGAGGCTATTGTTGCCTTGGGACAGTGCTATCTGCAGTTGCCTCATCACATATTGCCTGATATGGAGCTGGAGGTACAATGCACTGCTTGTTTTGCCTTGTGTTGCTCAGCTGATTTGACCTTGGTCTTGTTTACACCTTTATAATCTGACATATTTGTGTTGTTGGCAGGATAATGCAGGAAACAGAATGAAAGGTTTCAAGTATCTACTGCAGGCGGCTGAGGCTGGGGACAGATCTTCTATGATCACAGTAGCAAGAGCCTTTGATACAGGACATAATCTACCAGCTGGCAGGTTAGCAAGGGCTTTTTAATGCCATCAAACCTGACTATAAAGCCTGAGTGCTGCAGTAAGGATACCACTGCACCTGGTGGAATTTTACCTGTTGTCTTTAACAGATTTCTTTAATCTTTCAATTATCCAGAAAGCAGGACTGGGAGGAAGCGATTCACTGGTATGACAGTGTGTTGAACATGACAGACTTCGATGAGGGGGGAGAGTTTGATGGAACGCAGGACGAGCCTCGCTACCTGCTGCTGGCCAGAGAGGCAGAGATGTACCAAGAAGGAGGAAACAACCTCACAGCAGAACCACAGAAAGCAGGTCTGAATATAACTCCTTAATATTAAGGAATTAATACTCAGGATACAGAAGATTTGCTATTGGAATCATCTTTTCATCTCACATCTTCCCTCCTTCTCTGCAGGTGATCTGTTCACAGAAGCAGCAGAAGCTGCCATTGCAGCCATGAAAGGCAGGCTGGCTAACCAGTTCTACACGAAAGCCGAAGAAGCCTGGGCACAAATGGAGGAGTAACTCTGGATACCTGCGTGCATGACAAAAAGCCTCAGTTAATATGTCAGACTTTAAACCAGGTTGTTTTTTTATACATTCAGGATACAGAATACAACCCGAACTGTTACTGTTTACATAGTTTTTTATTACAGAATGTTTTATTCTTGCTGCTGTGCGTATGTGTGCGCGTGCGTGTGCTCAGCCTTGTGTGATCTGGTTTACACGTTTCTGTTTTTCATTCTCTCTCTTTGTGAAGCTAGTCATCCTGACGCCTCTTTCCTTTAATTCACTGTATTTCTTTTCTCTTGGAAGAAAAATAAGGCCTGAAGAATCAAAACAAAGAGTATGGTTTACTTACTTTGCCCCAAATATAAAATCACTTATGTTGAAAGAATGTACTGTATGTAATATGCTTGGAAGTATAAAACTGTAAAATGCACTTGTGTTGCTGTGGTGTTGTCATTATTTTTTATTTCTGTTGGGCTCCTACAGTAAGACTGTAGGCAACTGCAGATAGCACTGTACAGTGAGACTGTAGGAGCCCATGGGTGTGAGTTATTTTCCTGTCGACCTAAACCTAAAAAAACATTGAGTAAATGAGAGGTTGCACATCGATCCACATATTCCACATTCACAATTGATTAAAAACACATTTCAGTCTCAGAACAAGAATGTACCAATGCTCACATCAACTCCTTGTACAAGAACTGTAGTTTGGAACATATTTTTCCTAACAATGGGTAGAATTGTGTTTATTTTTTATACAAACACCACTATGAAACGTGTAAAAGAATATACACTGTCTTTAAGAAAATATTCCAAAATAAGTAGTAGACGTCATTCCTCTAAATTAACAAGCCACAAGAGAAAACGTAAGTATTGATATGACAGTTAATTTTATTTTACTTTTTTAGTAAAAAAACAAAAGCATTATTAAACTGAAATCAGAAGAAGAATTTGTTACACGTCGAGTCTTAAAGATTTACAATATATACATTAATTTACCATAATTTAATTAAGCTAACCAAAGACACTACCATAATGATAAGGTTTGTAAGAATATATCCACACATTTTTAGTCAGGTTTTGTATGGGAACAGAAAAGTCATGTGACAGGTAACTGTTATTAATCATTTCCCTAAAAAGCAAAGATTTAAAGGAAGGCAATGTTGAAACCACAGACAGAAACTGATCATCCCGCACATGGCTCCCACAGGCACCAGCGGCTGCCAGCTTCACCTTAGAGGCTCAGGCAGGTGTGGCCTGAGTTACAGAGGGATGAAATCTTTTGTGCTGAGAGTATGTGCAAGTACAACTTATAATATGAACAGTTTGTGAGTATAAAAGTATCTGAAGGACTGTGACACAGAGGTCACCAATTCTGACAGCTGACAGCCCCTGCCAGATTATGTGACCCCATCATAACTCCTGAAGACAGAGTGATAGAGGGATGAAATCTTTTGTGGAACTTCCTCATCACCGGCTCACCTGTACGATATTGTCCCTTCCTCCACTTGTATAGGGTGTAGTTTACCTGCGTGCACCTTCCTCCA
>JAUMTR010000011.1:10971824-11049503 GCA_032270685.1 Microctenopoma stevenorrisi | reverse complement strand
GGGAAACCTTAGAATACAACACATCTTGCCCAACGATAGACATCAATGGACCTGGTATTGCTTTTATCAATTTCTTGAATATATGTTGTATTGTATATTTGCTTTGAAATTTCGCCCTTGTGTGTTGTTCAAGTGTTAAATAAAGTTTAAAAAAAACAAAAAAACAAAAAAAAACAAAACACCGTGATTCCCCCATCCACTTAACTAAACTTGTAGTATAGAGTACTGTCTTGTTCGTCTTTTTTCTATTCCACCCTCCAACGGTGTTTCCCTCTAGCTCAGCATAGCAGGGTATGGGTCAGAGTCACTATCATCAGCTTTCTTTAGAAGTTTCTTAAGAATATGAACTCCCGTTTCTGCCTTTCCATTTGACTGTGGATACAGGGGAAAAGATGTGACATGCCTGAGGTCATACTGCTCTGCAAATGTCTGGAATTCTCTGCTACTAAAGCACGGTCCACTGTCACTTATCGCCAGGTCTGGCAGAGATGGATTTTACATGTGCTATGGCATGTTTGACAGTAGGGCTGTTTCGGGAAAGTTTGAGTAGTAATCAATGACCACTAGGTAGTCTTCCACAAAAGATTTCATCCCTCTGTCACTCTGTCTTCAGGAGTTATGATGGGGTCACATAATCTGACAGGGGCTGTCAGCTGTCAGAATTGGTGACCTCTGTGTCACAGTCCTTCAGATACTTTTATACTCACAACTGTTCATATTATAAGTTGTACTTGCACATACTCTCAGCACAAAAGATTTCATCCCTCTGTCACTCTTACTTCAGGAGTTATGATGAGGTCACATAATCTGATGGCTGACAGCCCCTGTCAGATTTCTTTTTTCTGCGGCTTTTTTTTCTTTTCTTTTGTTAAGATGGGGAAAAAAGGGGGAGAAGGGGAAAGGAGAAAAAGGAGGGGGGAGGGAAGGGAGAGAAAAAAGAAAGAGAAAACGTGAGCTTTGGTGACGATGTCTCTTTGTTTAATGCATTATTAGCCGCAGAAACAGTAGTTTAACATTTTTGGTACTTTGTTAAAAGCTTCTCCGGGCCTCGAACTCGCGGGTCTGGCAAGGGATGCGTTCAAATGCACCGAAAGCTGTAGGGGCTTTGGCTATTACTTTGGTTTTGTTTAACACACTATATTTATTCTGGATATGGAGCCTTTTTACAAATATATATGTAATTGTACTATTTTTATCAATATCATTATTTATTAATAGTTGTATGATATAATAATGTATGTATTGTATTTATGTCTTATTATTCATATTTCCTTTTCCACCTACCTGATGGAGTGGAGTGCCCGAGGCAATACGTAGATATGATTACTTGGATCTCTCCATGCCATCTCCATATCAAGACACCTATTTGTGAGACCTCCTTATTGAATACTGTCCATTTTTCTGTGTGTGTTGTTTATGTTGGGTGAAATACATTTTGTAAATAACCATTCTTAGTGTTATCTGATGCCACCATCATCACTACACAACTATAATTTTACTAAAATAACTCAATAAAAGCACCCAATAGTAAACAAGATTTGTGCTGTTTGTTGGCAAAAAATAAAAGGTGAGAAAAGTAAGTTATAAAATATTTAAAACTGAACACACAACACAGTTATCAACTTTAATTAAACAATTAAATAATATAAAAATATCTTTAAACTATGTACATTATGTCCTCAACTTCCTCCTCATCTCCTCCTCCAACCACTGCTGTTTTGTGAGGGCCTCAAAATGTGGGCAGTATACCCTGCCACGAAACTGACTGTGCCCTGTCTCTACTGTGCTGGACTGGTCACATTTCTTGCAGGTGTTTGCCTGCACAGTCCTCCTAAGTGGCCTTTTTGAGGCATTTCCGTGATCAGAATGTAATATATCTGTGTAAATAATCAGAATCAGCTTTAATACCATTGGCAAATGTAGTGCTGGTCACTGCTTGTAGCCAGCATGCTCCTGGGCAGCCGGCACAGCTGACGCTTCTGGTTCTGTCGTCCCCTGTGCAGCACCAGCAGGCTGTGCCTAAGTAGGTCCCACACCTGAAAGCCTGCGGTCTTGTTGTCACCTGGGAACAAGACCGCAGGGATGTGGATGTGGAGCTAATTCTCCTGGTACCAGTCCACAAAGTTCTGGGTCAGATCTCTGTAATCCTTGTCGTCCCCATCAGTGATGAGGCCGACTGTTGCAGAGCTGTCAGAGAACTTCTGCAGGAGTGATTCTCACAGTGCTCCCAGCAGTCTCCAGGTGAGAGAGGGGATGATGTAGGAGGTGATCGGTAGTGGTAGATGGCATCATCCACCACTGGCCTGGTAGCAGAGTGGGCTGGGAAAGCAGCAGACCTGGGTTCGATTCCCAGCTGAGGCACCCAGCTCACCCCCCATACCAGATGTGTCCCTGAGCGAGACACCCAGCGCTAGCTCCCCGAGCGCCATGTGGCTACCCACTGCTCCTCTCAGGGGTGATGTGTCAAATGAGGACCAAATGAGGACCAATTTCGTTGTAACATGTAAAAAAAATGTATCAATGACAATAAAGTAAATTCTTCTTCTTCTTCAATGCCAGGCTGGTACGCAAACTGAAGTGGGTCCAGTGAAGAGCTCACCATGACCAGCTATTCCAGGGTCTGGTACCGCACAAGAAGTATGTGAGCACCTACATGCTACGTAACGGTAGCGTGGCCGAGCGGTCTAAGGCGCTGGATTAAGGCTCCAGTCTCTTCGGGGGCGTGGGTTCGAATCCCACCGCTGCCAGTCCTTTTCTTATTGGTATTAAAAATTCATATCCACACATTGGTTGTGCAGCCTAATGATTTAACCACGAGGTTGCACGAAACACCGTTGTTATTGCTTCCACTCGTGAAAATAAATCACGAGAGAGCAGAACGCTGTGCATGCTGGTCTCGGGCACCTCCCCACGTGTCTGTGTTGAGCACAGTCAACATGATTCCAGCAGCAGACTTCAGCCGGAGATAGCAAGAGTTAGATACTACTCTTACACCTCTACCCACCTCTTAACTGAACTGTCAACATACGGATGAGATAGATAAAACTATACCGTGGAGTGTGCAGGTGAGAGCAGAATTTATGTATAGAAGTACATGTGTTAAATGAGGTTCCGAGAACTGACTGAATGTTATTTTAACTCGCACGCCAAGCTTGTCTGCTAATGCTAGGCTAATGCTGACTGGGTACGCTACTTACCAGCAGCAAGCATCCTGTTAGCTAACTTCGTAGTTTACGCGTTTGGTTTACTAGTATAAAGTAAAACGTACGAAGAATATACCTAAGTGCGTTTGTTCAACTTATCATCTGGTCTACCTTACATGTGTTTATTCTTTTTGTCAGAATGAAAAATGGGCCTGTGACAAGTTTCAGAAACGGTTGTCGCTAGCTTGCTAATTATGCTAGGCTAGCCAAATCCAGTGCTTCTTTTAAACAAACTCTTCACGTTAATTGGAAATATCAAGATCTGAAATCAGTGTTTTCTCGTGTTAGCTATAACGAGTGATTATATCTAATGTGTTTGCAATTGGGGCCGTTCTTTATTATATGTTGCATAGTCTTACATCATATGAGGTTTACCTGGCTGTCTCGGTGACAGTACCGCCTGATAAACTCCATCATCATAGCCTTTCTGTCGATAAACCGTGGACGTTTTATGGTTTACCATTTACAATAGGTTGATTGAACAAACACTGTCCACAGCAGATGTCAACACCAGATGCTGTTTATATTACAATTATATTAGAATTAATTTTGATGTTATCTGAACAGGCTGGATCAAAGGTGCTTGGCATCTTTTCTGCACGTTAACAGTCTGGGTGTAGCAACACGTAGTAACAATGATTTGAGTCCATGTTAGCAGAACAAATTCCTAACCTAGCGTTCTTTGTTCCAGGTCGGATCTCTGAGATCTACTGCTTCTATTAACCTCCCTTTTCATCCATTCCTCCCTTGCTTTGCTCATATCAATATGGCCAGCGGGGATGAGGATGACCCCATTATAGAAGAGGTATGTCTGTGTGAAGAGGCGCACACACACGAGCATGAATTCTTAACAACTTAACTTCTTGCATGTTCTTTGTCTTGACAAGTTGGGCTTGATCAGAGCCCTTAGTTTTTAGTAACTAATCCAGAGGTTGGCATTCCTGGTCCTCGAGGGCCGCTGCTATGCTGGTTTTTGTGACTATTTCTGCCCTAAAGCCTTTGAATTGCTGCAGTGCAGTAAAGTCACTAAACAAATTTATAACCTGTATTTGATCGGGTAATCTCAAGACCATGGATGCTTTTGCAAGAGAGACATGCGCACAGCAGAAATCGAACGACACCTAACCGTTTGAGCTATATATAAAAAATGTCCCAATAATTTAAATTCTTGCTTTCCTTTTGAATAAAGGCTGCTGTAGGAAAGATTTACGTCCTAACACCACTTTGTGGCGTCAGAAAATAACACATCTGTTTTCTTTAGATTGATGTGTTCCTTGCCAAAAGCCTTGCAGATAAGCTATATCTTTTTCAGGTAAGGTTTACCTTAGTGCTAGTATGATTGTTTTATGAGCAGTTTAGTATAATCTGGGTGTGATTGTTCTACAGTGTCCAATGTGTCGAGAACTACCAGTGACCTTGTTTTTTTTTTCTTGACACAGTACCCTGTCAGGCCATCCACTATGACCTATGATGATATCAACCACTTGTCGGCAAAGATCAAGCCCAAGCAGCAAAGAGTAAATAAAAGCTTTGTTCCTACCTCACAAATAATCTCACTGTAGAAAATATGAATCTTTATTAGCCTGAAATCGTTTGTGTTGTGTTTCCGTGCTAATCGTTATACAGGTGGAGTTGGAAATGGCCATTAACACAACAAGTCCAAACTACTCTCACAGCAAAGGAGAGCAGATAGCGCTGAATGTTGATGGCACGGGTTATGACGAAACCAACACCTACTCGGCGTATGTCCACTGTCAAACATTCTTTACACTTGAGACCGTCACTAATTTGTTTGCTACTGCCAGTCCGTGTGAGTTTCCTTTTACTCACTGCTTGTGTCTCGTAATAGATCTGTGATAATTTGATAACTCGGAGTAAGATGGATACAATCCTCATATCTGTTGAAAGTAACTACAGCTGGCTGAGAGGTTGGATCTTCTCCTGTAAATCGTGGCAAGGAAGTAGAAGCCTGTTTCCTAAATAAAATAGTATTCTTATTCTCCGATGAGAATGATATATACTGGTTTCTTAGAGACGCAATCAACAAAATAAGAACAGGCATTTTTTTTGTGGCAAATTGCAAAAGTATGGACTGGAATGGAAATTGTTCAAGTCCCAAAGAAGAGCTGCAGAAATAGTTAGCTCCACCAATTTAGAGTGCTGGGCACTGAAAAATGTCTGTCTGACATATGTTTGGGAACAAAGGATGGCTGAAAGAGCTGATTAATGTCTTGTGCAATCACCAACTATAGCTTATTATGATATTGTGGAAATGTGTTTTCTGACCTGTTTAAAGTGTAGTTTAGATAAGTGTTTCTTTCTTTCTTTGTATGATGCTCTTCTTTTCCATCTCTAGAAAAATTATGGACAAGCAGATTTTCTCCTCCATCCAGGCCACCACGAACACCTCCAGATATGCTGCTGCTGTGTTTCGCAAAGGTCTGACCTAATCATCGGTGGGCGGTAGTCCACTGTACCACCATGCATGTGTTCTAACCTTGTAGCTCCTGTGAATTCATAACCATCTCGTGGCCTTTTTATCTGTCTGTATGTTACAACCCACTAGTTTTACTGTGTGTTTACGTTGAAGAATTCCAAAACTGTGTGTCTGTGTATATAAAATAAATCTACAGTCAACCACTGCTCCTATATTACAAATCAAAAGCAGGATTTGAGCTCTGGTTGTTTTATTATTTAAATCAATAGGTGAGCTTCACATCACACCTCTGACAGGAATCCTGCAGATGAGACCCAGCTTCACTTACCTAGACAAAGCTGACAACAAAACCAGAGAGAGGGAGGCAACCAATGAAGGTGAACACTAATATTTGATGATTATAGGCTTCTGGATGTTTATGTAAATATTCCTTTAGAGGACAGTTTCTATATACAGTAGTCATTTTTAATATGAACAATGTCTACACTGTATTTCAGGTTAGAATTTGATGTTAAAAAATCTGCTACTATTTTAAAATATGACCCAACTTTTGACTGGTAGTGTATTTTGTATTTGTAGTTTTATTCATTAAAATTGGAAACATTGTTTTTAACTAGACGACGTTTCACCCTTCCATTCCAGAGGGATTTCTCTTGCCAAGAAACCAAACAAGTCCAGTTGCTTTTGGATAAAACCTTTTTAAGATAACCACGACCTGGATGACTAAGAACCTTTTACAGATATTGTTTTAACTACCAAAACTTCTTTAATTTGCAGGAGGAGACTCGTCACAAGAAGAGGCTGAGGATGATGTCAAGGCCATTACTGTGAGATGTTTTTCACACACTCACTCACACATGGACAATCTCATAATTACACTGATTGCATGTGTCCCACTCGAACCTGTCATGTCTAACATTTCATGAACATCTTCACCTGCAGGTGAGATTTGCTCGACCCGAGTCAGAGCAGGCCCGGCAGAGGAGGATCCAGTCGTACGAATTTCTGCAGAAGAAGCAGGCGGAGGAGCCCTGGGTTCACCTACACTACCACGGTGTTAAGGTGGGGGTGTACTTATTGTTAGGGCATATGCAGTGCTGTATTATTTCGTAGCTGTCACTCTAATATGGTGTTGTCAGAACAGCTTGTTTAGTTTTTGTCACGTTTAAATTCAGGACAGTCGGTCAGAGCATGAAAGGCAGTACCTGTTCTGTCAGTCGGTGGACGCCTCGGAGAACACTGAACTGGTCAAAACTCCTAAGTGAGTGTGAACACATGATATTAAAGTGTTTTATTATTTTAGATGTACACATTCTTTTGAATTCATTCTGTCTTCTGTGGTTGTCTGTAGCTTCTCACATGTGATCATACTACCCTGTTCTGTAGCTATGACATAAATATGTCACTGTTGAGGCATTTAGGCTCAGCCAATTTATATGAATGCGGTTAATTTCTCTCATTTTCCTAGGGAGTACCTAGCGATGCTGATGCCCCCTCTAGCAGAGGAAAAAGTGTGAGTACTCCTCAGTCTTCTAGAGGAAAGATCATGGAGTTTCATGGTTGACGGCTCTAAAGATGAGCAATTACTTCTCTCTCTTTATCAGTGTGAAGCCTGTTGGCCCTAGTAATGTACTGTCCATGGCTCAACTCCGTACTCTGCCGCTTGGAGAGCAGGTCAAGACCCTGATGAAGAATGGTAGGCCACCACACTGAAACTGGTCATATTTAGAGAAGGTTGTGTTGTAGTATAAGGATAGTGGACGACGTTTAGGAGGGCAGTCGGTTCACATTTTTGTGTAATATTTGTTTGTACCATTTGGAGGCAGCAGAGCTTCAGTAATCATGCTGGAGTTAAAACTGTTTAAAATGCGTTGCATGTCTGGGTCTTATTGAATGTAGTTACCCACGGGGTGATTTTGCTTTCAGATGTTCTTTTAATTTTTTGACTAGCTTTAGTTTTACTACCATCTTTGAGTTGTAACCTTAAATTACATGAACCTTCCTCTGACATCTTCTCTTGTCTCCAGTCAAAGTGATGCCGTTTGCTAATCTGATGGGTCTGCTCGCCTCTGGCACAGACTCTACCTCAGTGCTGCGCTGCATTCAACAGGTGGCGCTGCTAGTTCAAGGAAACTGGGTTGTCAAGAGGTGAGCACGACATATACGTAACCAACTTGTATTAAATAGAATCCATCCTCTTGTGAAATCTGCTTCTGCAGTTCAGACTAATTTTATCATGAGAAGTGTTACTGAAGGTTTTGCATGAATTAAAGTTAGTTTGAGGTTACACAAAAAACAAATGCAAAGCCTGTGCACTTTTTAAAATGTGATATTTGATTTTATTAAGGGTATGCTGGCTTGGCAGTTGAGTGATGCTTTCGTATTTATTTTTCAGTGATGTTTTGTATCCTAAAAACACCTGCAGCGCTCACAGTGGTGTTCCTGCAGAAGTGCTCTGTCGTGGCAGGGACTTTGTGGTGAGCTGCTGAAATAAAGTCTCGATGATATTCTTTTTCTCTTGTTCTCATTTAGTTGTTTGTTTCTTTTTAGATGTGGAGGTTCACTCTCGAGCGCTCTGTGATGCGAAAGGAGATTGCATCTATCATCAAAGTAGGGATCACCGTGATGTTTTGTGTGTTTATTGGGGGTTTTCTACTCGCCTCTCAGATTCAAGTAGCTGTGTAAAACTTATTGTTTATTAAAGCACATGGTGTGAGGATATGTGCTGCCTTAGAGGTTAATTTCATGGCAAATCAGTCCCATGGGTTATATATCCTCCAGGATGTTGTTTTTGCAGGTGTGATCGTTTCTCCACTAGAGCCTTTAATATTTTATGTATGAGACGTTTGATGGTTATTCCTGCTTACAACACAGTTGATTCCTGCTAAGTCTTTGGCGTTGACAAAAACAAACTCCTTCACCTGGGATGTGCTCTGTGTCACCTCAGTGCTTTATGTTGTGTAGGCAGGAGTGCCAATGAACTACACGTATTTGCATTCATTGAAGTGAACAGAACTCACAAATCTTTCTTTTTGTCTCCTGCAGCTTCCTCCAGAGGATGTGAAGGAGTTCCTGGAGCATGTGGCAGCTCCTCGGATCAACCGTGGCTGGGAGTTCCTGTTGCCTACTGATGTAGACTTTATTAGGAAACATCCAGATATTGCTCACAGGCAGCACATGCTGTGGCTTGGCATCCAGAGCAAGTAGGTTACACTCCTACTTTCAGGAAATTTTCACCATATTATTAATATTAATAACTGTTGAAGGAGGTTGGTTAGTCAAAAATAATCTCTACAAGTCTTGTCTTTTTTTTAAAGGTTGGAAAAGGTCTTTAAATTCTCTAAGGAAGACTTCATGCCAAAGAATTCCCCTCGGCCTGGTGGGTACTTACTTGTATATATTGTAGCCAGATGTTAGAACCCAGAACACATTAAATATTCAGCAGGGATAAGTCTCATTTGAAGTGACATTTGTGTTGTAGAGCCTGTCCATATCAGCGGAAAGCAACGCATGCAGATGGCTCAGGAGCAGGCAAAGGAAAACCAGTTGTCCCTACAGAAAGACCTAGATGCAAGACGGGCAGGATCCAGCGTCCAGCGACCTGTCGCTAACAGGGAAGACGAACCTATGGACATGTCCTCGTCCATTCCTAACGGTTCTGTCAATGGTTACCTCAGTGCCACCTCTCCTGGCTTTGATTACACTAATGGCAACGGAGGGGGTTCTGCCAACACTCCGTCCCAGGAGCTACAGGACTTCGTCATAAAGACTTTCAGGAAGCATTTTGTACTGACACTGAATGAATTAAAGAGGCTGTTGAACCTCCACGTGGCTTCCATGCCGGCAGGGGAGCCCGCCTTCCTCTCCATCTCGGACCACACGCTACAGGACGCCATACTGCTCTGCTCCTGCAAACAGATAATGGTGCCTGTGAGTACTGATGGAGGGCGTCACTCAAAATTAAGGATTTGTACAGTTTTTGGCTTTAGTTCATTGATACTGGACTCTCAGATTTACCTCTCATGTCTTCTTCAGTCTATATCTTTGTGTTTCCACTTTTACGGTTCTACAAACATGGAAATCCAGTTTAAAATATTATCAGGTGCCAAAAGTCTGCACAGCATGTAGTGTTAATACTGTGATGGAAATATGTTCATCTGTTTTCTCCTGGCATCATCCTCATCATCTGAACATGTGAGTTTTGTCACTGCTGTGGTCGCAGTTGATGCAGAGCTATCATTTAATTTTGATATTCTCAATGGAGACTGCATTATGGTTGGTTTTCTATTTCACCCGGATATAGAGATTACAACCCCCCCTTTGTCTTGGATTAGGAGCTTCTGCTACTCTGTTCCCGTGGGCTCTGAATGAGGGGGTTTCCTTGCTGGCATCGTAAACACACAGCTATCAGTTTTCTCTCACAGAATAACGACATTAACGGTCGAGTTTGTTTTGAGACCATGTAAACTTGGTTCTCAGGTTCCACTTGCGTTCATGCAGCCACCTGATGCCTGTGTGTGTCCTCTCAGTGTGGACTAAGGTTGGTCTAAACTTGGGGGCTTTATGTAGAATTAGAGTTGTGGGGATCACGCTACTTTCATCAGCTGTGTTTTTCTTGGTGTTATGTTTGTTCAGGGTGGCGAGTGGTGTGGTCTGTGCCACATTGTTGTGGAAACAGGCACATGGCAGCCAGGCCTTGTTCCAGGACCAGTAATGTCCTGGTTTAGGTCTAATCCTATTTGTGTCCTTGATGTTTAAAGATTTTAAGCAACATGGGGGAGGGACTTGCCGGGTGCCATTTTCGTTATGCAACAGCTAATTGGTTTCACAGTGAAGCTCATTACTTCTCGGCACGGGTTAATCCAGGTGGTTGAGCTGGAATCGGGTGGCTTTGTCTTTTACATCACTATAAACATTAACCATTTATAGATCAGCTTTGAGTCAGTGGGTTGTCTGGAGGATTAGTCCTGGCTTTGAGCGCTTCGTGTTTGTCCTCCTGATGCTCGGCCTCTTCTTGCTCAAACTTTTAGGCATGAGGTCAAGTAAACAATTATGTTCAGTGGCTTTAAGCTAAATGAGGTCTGTCATTGTTCTAAACTTCTTCAAAACACGGAAGTTATTACAGAATAAATGTTTTGATGGATGTTTAATTAAACATGCGTGTCAGTCCAAACACACGTTTGTAGCATGCGACTGCTGCAATGTGCCTCGCACTTGCTCTGTAGTTAATGTTGAAAGAGGAAAGCACATGTCCCCGATCAGGCTGTGAGGGTGTAAGGACTGCAGCCTTATTTTTAAATGCACTTTTAACTTTGCTGTTTCTCTCCAACTTTAGTTTCCCGCTCAAAGCACAGCAGCATCAGATGAACAGAAGGTGTTTGGCTTGTGGGAAACTGGGCAGGACTTTGACAAGGTAAAGGCAGTCACAACATCCCTCTCATCTTCTCCTCTCATCTCATCTTGTGGATTTATTCCACATGCCGACATATGCAGCTGAAACTATTGTGAATTTCACAGTAGTTTCAGGAAGTCCATGAAGCATGTTTCAGTGTTCTGCAGGATTTGTCAGTTGCATCACTTAAGCGAAAATTAGGACACAATACTGTTTACCAACTACAGCCAAAGTCAGACATAGCTGCCTTCCTGCTGTGGGGTGGGGTGGGGGGGAGGCTACTTGGTTTTGTGGTTGTCAGTGCATTTTACCTGCAAATGTGTGCACTAAATCTCCTAGATCACCACTGGATTTCTAAGTTGCTTGTTTTTGTATGACATTTATTTTGTTTTTATATCTTAAAGTGACACTCGAAATACAAACTGCAGCAGGCAGAAACAGCTTAGCTTGGCTCAGAGACTGAAAGCAGGAACAAGTTCGGGTGATAAATTCTGCCTTTTAGGTTTTAAAAGTTCACTAATTAACTTTGGTTTTACTGTGGTCATGTGACTTTCCTTTATTATACTCGGATATAAGTTAATTATCTTTAGCGGTACTAGGTGCAGACTCGCTGTTTTCCTCGGTTTAGTCTTTATGCTACGCTAACCTTCAATTGGCTCTAGCATCAAACTTAACCAATGCAGGGGAAACATGCTGATCTTCTCATGTAGAGTCAAGTCAATGTCCTAAGATGTGAATCTGTTACTGTTATTATTTTGCAGTACCGTCGGGTGCTCTATGACATGTTCACAAAGAACTATCGACACCGGAGGAACATGATACAAACCAGACTGGCAGAGGAGCTGGGAGATGCCCCTAAAGCCGACATTGATCGGCTGCTCAATGTGAGACGAGTGATGAGATTGAACATCTGCTTTTACCAGCTGCTTATCACTGATCTAACCTGACCTCTGTCTTTTCAGGAGTGCTGCAAGAGCCAGGGGGGTATGTGGTACCTCAAAGGGACAATACAGTCCTGACACTGAGATCCTGCCCCCTGCGGTCACCGCCAGCCATTCGTATCATCTCCCAGGTGTCCAGTGGGAGGGCAGACGGGGCGATGTGAGCCAATCGCATCTTGCTGAGCTCTGAGGATGGTGATGGGTGAACAAAGATGTCAGCCCTGATACCTGCTCTGCTCAGAACCTGACGCTTTTCTTGTTCTAGCCGAAGCATTTCTGACGTTAACTCGAGCACTCTCGAGCACTCTCGAGCACGGAGGACAGAGACTCCTCACATACGCAGAGTATCAACTGGAAGAGTCTGAGGTGAAAAAATGAAGACATAGAAATATACAAGTATGGCTTATGAGTAGATTTTTGAATTTAAAGACCTCATGTTGGATTATTTTTGAATTAGTGTTTACTATTGAAAGCAACCATGACTCTGATTGGTTTCATTTTACTTCTGATCTGTACATTTAGCCAGAGAAAACCTGATTCACTTCGAGTTTACAGCCTTTTGGATAGAAAACCTTATTCACACATGCTCTTAGCTCTGACTTCATTACGGATCCGCAGCGGAACGTTATCCTCAGCACCTTCTAGAGATGGATGATGAAGTCGTTTTTGAAGGCACTTATAACTTGCTTAAAATTGCTAAACTCATGAGCCAATTACCCTGAAACAAAAGGGAGCAAAATAATGCAAACGCAGTCGCCGATGTCATTCTTCTTCTTCTTCTTCTGGAATCACTTCGTGTTTTTGGCAGTCATGGACCTGAGAACTGCTACGGTGTGGCTTTTGCCCCATTTCTGTATCATTCAGTTAAATGTATTCTGAATTATCACGTTCATGGAAAAGTGGATTCATTAATTTTGAGATTAGTTTTTTTGTTGAATATAGCGCGTTCAAATGGTTTTTCTTCAATGAGTGAGTGGTTTGAAACCAATAAAGAAGCAAATTGGAATTAAGTTCTGTCAAATCTGTTGGCATTTAGTGGAAAGGACATGTCCTATGAACTGGATCTGGTTAGGGTTAGGGTTGGATGAAAGTTGCTGTAGATATGCTGGTGTAATGCCATGTGCTGCTATCTTGAGCGTCCATCAAAAGTGCCTCTGCCTTCAAAAATGATTCAGGAGAAACTCCAACCGTTACAGGAACAGCAATGCTTTGATTTTCACCTGATTACATTTCATTAAAAACTTAAATATAGTGTCCAGGCTAAATTTAGAATTTGCTACATCACAAAAAATGTTTGTTACTTTGCTCAATAAACTGTAATGCCAACTTGTCGGATGCGTTTTTCTGTTGATCCGGTATTCAGTCACTTCAGTGGTTGTTTCGGTGTCTGTGTGTGGGCAGGTAATATGTGCGTGATGACCCAGTAAAAGCACAACCACTGCACCAAAGTGTAGAAACTAAACTGGTGCTGGTCTTTAGCGTGCAAGATAAATTTGTTAATTACCAACTCCCACAGTCTTTCTGCCTTGTTTGTTGACATGAGTTGTTGCATATATTTACATAACCCCACATTGGCTTATTTTTGTTTGTTTGCTGCAGCTACACCATTTCACATGGGGCTCAGGGGTATTACAATTAGTAATTGTTCTTGGTTCGTTTTATTTTTGTCTGTTGGATCTAATCATATTTTATATTAAAACAAGCAGACAAAAAATACAAAGACACAAACTTGCTGTCTCAGCTTGCTTCATGTTTTATGGCTCAGAGCAAAAACATTAACCTTAAGGTAAAAACTCATCGTACATACGCAGACTGGAACAGTAGCACACCATCCTTGCATTAACTATGTGACTGTAAAGTGTCAAGAGTACTGATAAAGCCTCTGTAATTCTAAAGTGCATTTCAATAACACAACATCTACAAATGTGTGAACAGTGTTTAAGCTTAACAGTGACGCACAAACAGCCGGCAGCAAAAGCTTCCTGAGGCTAAAATCAAGAGTCTGTTATATTATCAATTACATAGTGAGATATTGTTTTGGTAAACCTCAAACCAGCTAACCTAGTGTACGTCAAGTAGAAATATGTGTCACAACTACAGAAATCCTAATACATGTGAGCACCTTAAATCATTGGCTTTAACTTCAATATATGAACTCTTTCCCCGACAGAACATCTCATACTACATTGGTCAACCTTGCATTAGTCGCTCCAAAGCTACAGTTTTTTTCTAGTTGCAAAGAAGATAAGACATTAGATAATAGGAGCTTAGCAAACAACAAGAAAAGATACAGCAGCTCTTTATTTTACAGATCTTGGATTTCCTTATTAAAGTTTCCTGGTATTGTTTTTTTGTGTTAATGCAAAAATGTCAAACATTATCTGGTGTCAGCCTCTGAAATGTGAGGATTTGCTTTTCCTTCCATCATATCAACCAAATATCTGTAAATGTCATACTGAGCTTAATGAAGAAAATAACGATTAGCTGCACGGACCCAGTTGTTGATTTCCTGAGGAATTCAGACACATTTTCTCTTTATAATAACACAGAACTAAACAGACATTTTAGCATGTTACAACTTTTCCAGGAACATTTTTGTGAATTTCTTTCTAAGAAACTAGAATAATCCACAAACGATTTAATCAGGGGTTTGTGCACAGTGAGGTAGAGTGAGACGCTGGCGTGAGGCACTGGTGTTTCTGTGCAAAATTAGCCACATTAGAGATATGAGCTGGTGGTGTTTCCATTTCACTTTTACCTCTTTACCCCGTTTGCATGGTGTTCATCCTTTCAGGGCGACGTCCGTACAGTGAGCAGAGTTAATTAGCTGCATGTGCTGCTGTAAGTCTCAACAGGAAGACAATTCATTTCGCAGCAGGTTTTTCTTTCATTTTTCGGAAGCAGCTACTGCAAAACTGGCTGCACTTCACCAGCTGTGCATCTCCCCCTATTTTCAATCAGGTCCTCTTTGGTTTTGTGAATGCGTGAGAAAATTTCCCTAAAAAGTTCCTTGTACTCAGGCTGGTGAAAGTCCTCCTCAGAGACCTCCATGTACATCGCAGCAGTGGAGGACGCGGCCTGGACCAACGTGTGACTCAGTCCATCTTGCTCCTCCTCCTGCAGCCCTGAGCTGCAGCGCCGCAGCAGCTCATCATACTTCACCTGCAAGGCACTGTACTGCGCATCAACCTCGTTGAGCAGCGAGATCCCGCGATACTTCACCACCTCCGCTCGGCGCACGCAGGAGCACTCGTGGTCAAAGATCCTGTCGGGAGAGTCGTGCGCCTGCATCAACTTCATCAGTCGCTCGCTGTCTGAGCGCTTCAGGACCCAGGAGCTCTTGGCTGCAGCTGCCTCCTCTTCACTTTCCACCTCAGGATTGAGGATCATTGAGTCTGGCAGCAGGCTGTGGATGATGTCCGGCCTTGTGGATTTTGAGGACTCTGACTTCCAGAACTGACGAAGCTCGTCAGCTTCATGCTCCAGCTCAGAGACTCTGGCCTAAAGGAGAAAGAATTAATTATTTATGAAAGATGTCAGATCGGGACGAGGAGGACCTCACTTGTTAACCTTTAGTGACACGGTCATACCTTACATCCCTCCATTCCCGCAAGCTGCTGTTCCAGTGTTGCGTTCTCTCGGGCAAGCAGCCCGGCCTCTCGCTCTAGTGCTTCCCTCTGAGCACGCTCACTGGCGTACTGGGTCTGGAGGGCCTGGAGGGACTGCTGTAGCGACGCCTGCTCCTCTTCACTCCATGACGTGTCACAGGACTCAAGATCATCTGAGGGTCCATCTGGATCATAGTCAAACCTGCACAGAAACACAGGCACTTTGAACTCTGCGTCCTCCATCATATGTTTATATTTATTATTATTTTCTTTTTTTTTATTCACAAATCTCATTAGGACTTCAATAACGCCCAGAGTCTACAGCTATGCCAGCAGCTCTGTGAACTGGCAGGTGTAGTGGTTCACCATCATACGAACTTGTTGTTTAACAGCTATGTTTACAATGTTCATGTCCATTTGGCATGTTGCTAACTAGCAGTAAAAACAAAATACAGCTGAGATCATGGGAATATCATTGGTTCGTCAGGTAACGAAGTGTTTAATTCATTCATACATAAACAGTCTGAGAATCATCAGAGTCATTACAACTAACCCGGAGGGACACGACTGTGAGAGCCAACAGTAAAAATGCAAAGTTCCTACTGAGTCTGCTCACGACGACCTGTAGATTAACTCAACGTCTTTTTATACTGATTCTTTATCTAATCATGCAGGCTGTCAGCTCACATACTCTTTCATCAGCATTTTATCTCTGATGTGTCGTACTACGGCAAAGAAAAGTGAAAGGTGGCAGGAAATGAACACAGGACAGAAATTATGTCAGCGTGTGCCAAAGATCACAAACTAGGTTCAGTCTTAAGACACACAGGAAGCACGATGTGTAAATCTACAGAAACGCCTGGTTTTACAGAAAAAGAAAAACAGAAAAAGCACTAAAACACATGATAAAAGATTTAAACAAAGTGTGGACTCAAAGAAAAACAGAGATGATTAGAAACCAGCTGAGTAATTAAACGCAGCCCTCAAGCTCAGACTTTAACCTGCTCAGATTCCCCGCGTCTCTCTCTCCTGGCCTGAATGTTTGACGGAGATGTCCTAACACCATTAAAACACCACAGAGTCTGAACTGAGACAGTGGATGAAGCTGTCGAACTACAGGACGACTCAGGAGGAAGTGACCATCGCACGAAGCGCACAGACTTGAGTAAGAAATGGCCGACTGCCAGCGAGCAGGATTAACACATCAGAGAGGTTGAGCCAGGAGTGCAGGGTTTACTGGTTCCCACCCAGAAGGGGTTCTGGAGCTATGTAGTTCATTGGATCAGGAATAAGTAAATTTATAATAGGCCTAATTTTTATTTTGACCTCTTTGTCCTCCCACCGTAACACAGCAACATACAGTAGTTATCATATTAATTAATCTAATCATGACTTAAAAACACTTACGTTTATTATCAATGCTAGGAGCCAGTTTTTATTAACCTTTGGACATAGCCAGGTTGGCTGTAGCCCTTTGTTTCCCTTCTTTCTGCTAAGCGAAGCCAACCATCTTCAGTTTGTAACTTCATATTTAACACACATAACGCTTTCCATCCAACTCTGGTGTAGGATAATACTGTAAAGAGTCCAGTTAATATATCATAATTTAATGTAACCTAATGTTTAACGTATCATATAATAAAACATGATAGATTTATCTATCCCAAGTTCCCTAAACTAAAAGTGAGAGCTTTAGATTACCCACACACACAGACCTGTAAACTGACAAAATAGATAAAAGTAGACAACGTTAGTCTTAAGTCATCTCGTGTTTGATCTTCACCTGAGCTTGTTTTTTAGCTCTGTCAGACAGGACACACTGTGAGCGCTGCGAGGTGACCACCTCCCTCCGTGTGGAGGCTTCTGAGTCGGAGGAGGCTTCAGCTTCAGCTCCTCCACCTGATGTTGCAGCTCCTCCACCTGTGCCTGCAGCTGCTCCACCGTTTCTGTCAGTCTGCAGAGAAAGTTAAAAATAAATAAAAATTCTTTAAGGTGCAAACAATCACTTTTCCTAAATAGACAATCCACACTCTATAAACTCTGGTCGTACCCCAGGATCTTCTGCTGGGCTGTCCTATTGTCCAGAACCAGTTTGCGATTGCTCTGCTCAAGCTCTCGGGCCGTCACATCCAGCTGCTCGTACACTTTGGCATGCTGATCGTTGACCTGCCTAAGGAGGTCCACCTGCTTTGTCAGGTACTGGTGGAGAAACGGGTGCATGACACAGGCTCAGAGTGAGGATGGTGGCGCTTGTTGTACATCTTTCATGAAACGTTTCTTTAAGAACATGTTGTCTTATCGGTTGTTGTAATCAGGGCACATTGAACCTTTCGTCATCTAATCTGCCTGCTGCAAACCAACAGTGTCAACATTAACAGGGCACAGTGGGTCAAAAGTCAATGACCGAAGTGTAGAACAAGTTTCTCCAAGAAGTTAATTCTATTTTAAGGAGTATTTGGGGGTGTATTAGCTGCTTCTTTAAGATTCAAAACACTTCATTAATCCCAGAGAGAAATTGTATTCACTCCACTTAAGAGACAAAGCGAACATGATAGGAAGTCTTTAACGACAGCACACGTCATGAGCTAGAATCAGACCTGTGACGTTTGTCTAGTGAAGGTCCTAAAGAGGTTAATTCTGTGCATCAGCAGTGAGGAGGATTTAGTGTCAGGCTGACCTCACTTAAAGATATTAAAACAAGGCCTTGGATGAATGAAAGCCTCCATTCACATTTCTCAGTCTGTACACAAAGAAGATGCAGAGAGACGACGAAGCGCGTGGATTCTCTAATATGTTAGTATTTCATATCCAATGCTTCAGATCAATTATAATTTTCTATTTAATGTCCTCACTATTAGGATTGTTTTAGGACAAATAGCTCCAAAAAAACATTTAGATATTAACATGTAACTATGTGCACATCACAAAAAAACATTATAAAACAAAAGCATTGGTGAAAGAAAGGAACAGAAAAACCATCATGTTCAGTCTCAATTTGCTGCATTTAAATATCTTTATCAACTCAAATTGTGTTCCTCCAGCGGGTAGATCTCTTTCTTTTACCTCAATCTCCTGCACCTGTTCCTGATTGGTGGTGTACATCTGCTGCAGGCCCTGCTCCAGCTCCCCGTTCCTTTCCAGAAGAGACTTCCCGAGCTCGGCTGCCAGTTGCAGGTCTGAAGCAGAGACAGGATGAGCCACTGTGAGTGCCTTAGCGCTCATAGTTCAATCTCACTGATGGAGACGTTACTGCACATGCAGCTCTGTGGGATTTAGCCATTGTTGGAGGGAGTCCAGTAACACACTTTCTAAAATTTGTAGCCCAGGAATGATTCACCTTCACCAACTGACAGACATGTATGCAAAGTGACATTGGAGATATTTTGACAAGCAGCTGGTTAGAGAATTAGATATAAAATGAAAACCCAACAATAAATAATATTGACGACACCATCTGGATAAAAAATTCTAAACATGAAACACACACCTATAGACCTTGGTATGAATGCAAAGGGCACTGCTTAATATCTGATCTACCTTTTGCCGCATGTGTCCTGCTGACTCCTGCCTTTTTCTGCAGCCTGTCAGGGAAATTAGTTTCCACTGAAACAGCTAGTAGACTAACTAAACATCCTAATGCAAACCAAATATCATAGTTTGACAGAAATCCTATAGAAATCACCAGATTTTTAAGCTCGAGTTAATTTGCAAAGCCTAAATGTGAAATATTTGCCCTACGGCTGTAATGCCCCGACGTTATTATAGTCATTCAACAGTTAAATTAGACACATGCTTCCTTATCTTTAGGGCTTCAGAGACAAAGAAGAAGAGGAAATTATACCATGTTCAAGGTCTTGCTTGTCGTACCACGGTTCCTCCTCCTTGATCTCAAATTCTTCCTCTACAATCGTGTCCGTCAGCATCTTGTCGACTGAAATCCGTCACACGCTCTGAAGACTCGTCCCGGGTTTAAACATGACAAAGACGGACTTTCATTCACGGTCACACACGGTTCTGCCGCCGCTGTCTGCTCCCCTGTAGCCGGCACCGGTGTGCGCACCGGAGACTTCACGCATCCCTGGTGCGTTTAAAGACGCGTTTCCGGCGTTGGGTTTCACAATAAAAGCAGACTAGATAACGCTGCTTGATCATTAATTCACCTTATGTGTGTATGCACCTAATATAATGATTAGGTGTTTGATATAATTCACGTAAGGGCCAAAATCACCCTCACAGTACTCGTATCAGGACTGTAGATGAAAATCAGTTTAGATTTGAAAAACAATTTGGATATTTGATTAATTATCTTATTTCTCTACGAGCTTCTTCAGTAGTTTGTGCCAGTTTTCTGTAATAGTAAACTCACAATGTGACTACAAAGTAAACTAGAGCTCAGGATCTTGGGCCCCTTTAAGAATTTATTAATCAATCAATCAATCAATTAATTACTGTGGACAGCAAATGCTTAGAAATATAATTAAGAAGTTTGAATGTGAACACATATACACACATAGTTTATTTATATATTTTATTTATATTTAATTAATTCCAAAGAAAAATAATACTTTAATCTAAAAAGTAAAATAAAAGTTTTTATTTCTACATGTTTGCATATTTTATGGGGATTTTCAAAAGAGGGACACCGTGTGTGTAAAAAAATATATGGTTTTGTGTTCAGCACCTAATTTTTGCATTGACATGTTTCAACTTTTAAAACAACAGTACTTCCCACTCAGATATGTGAACTGTATGCTTTTATTCTGAAGGTTTGACAGCACCGTTTCCGCTACAGACCTGTCAAATTGAGCATCAGCTTCATCGCACCTGCTCCTCCTTACTCGGTTCCTCCCTCGGAAGCTGCAGCGCACAGAGTCTGGGTGACCACACGTCGGCTCTCGCTCCTCAACCTCGCAGAATATTGTAGGTTATTTACAGAATAGTATAAAATCATTCTGGTTTCTGTATGTTGTGACTATATTATCATCATGTGACCATGAGGCAGGAGACAGACAGGCAGCCAGGAGAGCGCGTAGGATGACAATGATGTCCATGCTGAACAAATGCGCTGCAGATACAACTTCCCATCAGTTGGTGGCAACATAGTCTCACGTTATGCTCAGCACAAGAACCCAATAAAGACCTTTGTATTGTTGAATGCTTAGAAAACAAGCTAAACGTATTTCTAAAAAAGAAAAACACACAACAGCCTGTGCTGATGCACAGAACATAAAAACTGAGGCAGTGGTTCAAATTTCTGTTTCACTATCAGACATGGACAGAAGAAAAGGTTTTCCATGGCGGATGTTTTACCTGAGAAACTGTGTTCTAGTTACTGACACGTGCTGCTTTGGACCCAGAGGATGAAGATATAAATACAGCGCCGACCTTCTCACCTTCTCTTTGTCCTTCTGTTGCTGTGAATCCCCTCTTGCAAAATTATGCTGCAGACCTTCAGTCTTGTCTGTCATGTGTTTATATCACCATATGATGTACTATTTTCTTCTTGTTCTTTGATCTGAATGTACGTTTAAAGACACAATGAAGCAGTAACAAAGACGACTGCTCGTCTGAATCTTCAGATTTACAGACCTCAGCTTAATTATATTTTCAGCCACATCTCTGGTTCACAGAGACTCACACACACATTGGCCTTAGTGACGTTTAAGCTTTTCTCTAACCTGGACACTTCACAGCAGCATGTAATAGTTTACTGCATCTTAGTAGCCTTGAAGATAAACACAGGTGGAGGGTGCAGGTGCTGGGACAGAAGTCATCCAGCTTGATCTCTCTACCTCACCAACCCCGCATCACATTATTCTGCCAGGTCGAGGATTACGTGCTGTAACATCACAAGATTCTTCCTTTAAGGAGTTTAGTACTGTCTCCTTCATCTCCTATGTGCTTTTTTTCGTACGCTCTACTCTCGCCGTGTTCCCTTTCTTCTCATCCATCCTCCTGATTTCTCCATCTCTATTTTGCGACTGTCAGCGAGATGAGAGAAAAGGCAAAGCAGAAAGCAAGAGCTCTCTGCCGGGATTTTGCTTCTGAGAGTGATAAAATAGCCGTGGTCTTTTTTATGCAGAATCGACACTCTGTGTTTCTTCCTATCTACACTCACACCCATGGCCTTTTTGTCTTTATTGACACTGTATTGCTTTTCATTTTGGATTTCATGGGGCGTCAAATGCCAGAGCTGGACCACATGCACTCCTTTAGTCTCCAATGTTTTTTAATCTTTCCGTCAGATAATTGTGTAGTGTATCTCAAATGCAAAACAAGGTTTCCAGCTATGTTTTCTCTGTGGCAGCAAAGATGCCATCAAGCAGCACAATAATGGGTTTGCTGCTAAAAGCAAGTGGGATAAACCGAGGGAGGAAATTGAAATATTACAGGCAAGAGTGCGAGCAAACAGGATGATTACCACTGTGCTCACCAACCCATTGACACATTCCTCCTCACCCCTGCAGCAATCTGGGTTAGAAATGGGGTTTCTTGCTGCCATAGTGTGGAAGCAGTGACATTAATGGGCGGCAGCCACTGGTAATGAGTCGTTAAAAGAGAGATTTGGAGCTTTACTGATCCGTTTCCATACCAACTGTCTTAGCTGTGGGGATTGGATCCTCTCGATGTTTGTGGGGGACAAGTAGGATCTGCACAGGGGTGTAATGGGATTTAAGGAAGTGCTTCTGGGTAGAACTTCATCAAACACACACACACACACACACACATACATGCACACGCACATGCAACAAAGCTCTTGTGGATGTTTTAGCTAATCTTCAAAGCTGTTCCTATTTTGCAGAAATCCTTAAAAACAGGCAGGGAGCACTGAGCCTGCAGCGACGTTAATTTTTTCCTCCATTTTCTTGTGTGCACTGTCTTTTGCTCTGGACATGTACACAAGCAGTCAAGGACGGGAGATATACTCGCTTTGAGAGGAGCCCATTGCGTTGTCATGACAACCAGGCGTTTGCAAAAAAAAAAAAAAAAAGACAGCGTGATGCCAACTCTCATCCAAGATCACATATGGGCTTGTGTGGGGGGAAAGAAAAGAGACAAAGACACTGGCAGAAGCAGAAGAGCAAACACGCTTTACAGTATTACAGTACACTGAGTGTGCAGGCAGGTTTGCGTAGCAGACATTAGGTTTGTAAAACAGCATTTTATTTATTGAAAGCAATAAACTGAAAATGAGGCAAAAGAGACAGAGATAAGCTGAGTGAGCCAGATGATTATGATGATGATGAGAGACGTTGGATTTGGGTTAAAGATATCAAGCTGTTATCACGGAGCACTCACATCAAAGGCATCGTTGGCAGAGGAAACTATACAACTTAAAAAAAAAAAGTTTAATTTCACAAGTAATCTCCCACCCCGGGGCCCGTGGGTAAAACAAAACTCTGTGAAGTAGATGAATTTAGCTAATCTCTCTTGCACAGCTTCAGGGGATCACAGAGACTCTGGGAAAGAAAGTCACAGAAGTTTGGTGGTGAAATTTTATGAGGCAGAAACATCTCATGCTTCCCATGTCCCGTCTCTCTGTTAAAGGATAAAGCATGAGGGAAGTTTAGTCTCCAAGGAAAAGAGGACTATGGATTTACAGGTTTTAAGGAAAGAGTGACAGATGTTCAGATGTTTTTTGTCTCATGTATGGATGAGACTTGACGTGGCTGATGTGCCTATGCAGCAGACAGGTCTGATGATGGATGGTGTGTGAGTGTTTGATAGGAAAGGCGTGTGGCCGGTCCACAGATAGCTAAGCCACAACTATTTGGACAAATGTAAGTCAATCTTATAGAAAGGGGAAGTAGTGAATTATCATTCCATTTATTCATATCAATATATTTTTCATGGTCCCCAGAGGTTGAAAGCTACTGACTTTCTTTTTCTCAAGTGCTAACATTGTTGCAGCTTTCAGGGAAATATCTTAAAAACTGTTTGAAAGTTCTTTGCTGCAGCTATTCAAGATCCCTGGAGGACACGATATTTTAATTTTAAAGTTATAGTACTCCGTTCATGTTACAAGGCATCTGCCAGTAACACATACTCGCTGCTGGTGCTGCTGGTCCCAACTGCATCCATTTAATGGAATAAGGAGGGCAGTGAAAATCTGGGCAAACACGATCAAACTCTGACAAAGCTTCCATGCAGCAGTAATCTGTAAATACCGAGCATTACACAAGTTCATCTTCTTCTACTGCTTTCATTTTGTCTTCCTGACTAAATATGTATGCGTTTAGGAACTTGGTGTCATTGACATTATCCCCAGTTTAATTACATTTTACAGACCAAAAATAAAATTAAGTGACTACTATTGATAAGTAATCAATATTTTCTATCTCTATTTTTTGACACAGAGCACTTTGGTGTGCTTGCATTTCTGCGGCTTTCATTAGTTTAAGAACACACATGCAAGCTGGAAAAAGCTGAGCTGATCACTTTTTCCCAGCCGTACAGTCCAACTGCTGAGTGAAGACAAAATGTCCTGGCAGCTGCACTGTTTTTAGCTGTACAGATCTGAAATGCGTCTTCCTGGATCAGCCTCAAATACAACTTTTTTTGCCAACAACTATAATCAAAATGTGTATTTTTATGCTTTTGAATCATTTTTGTCACAGTCGGTCCAAATCTCGGCCTGTGTTTTTTTTTATGTTTTCTCACAAAGCTGGTTATGTTTTATGAGTTCTACAAACAGTTGCTGCAGCAATAAGAAAATAGAGAAACATTTATGGTGAACACAGATAGTTTGTCCCTTTGCAACTTCTTTTACGATTACATCATCATACAAAATATTCCATTTTTAGATTTTAAGGAAAAAAAAAACAAACAAGCAAAAGCAAAAAAATCTAAATAGCCAGAAATAGACAACATATACTATCAAGAGACACAAAATGAGAAAAAGACTTGTTCCCTAAAAGGAAGCAATGGTACCTGAGGTTTTAAAATTCCACCGCTTACTTTGTTTTCTGTGTAGTCCACGTTGGCACTGTTTGGTTCAATCAGCTTATCAATTCATCACAGACAAACGTGGACAAATACAAGACACCAAGCACGCACGACCCCGCATGGGAAATAGAACATTTACTGGCATGCAGATTATCTGTCATATTGTCAGTATGTGACTTCAACTCAATACACAAACATCAACCTGCAGACACCAAAGTCAAATTCAACGATTCATCAATAATAGATCGCCCACTTGGCAGAGAGAGAAAGGTGTGTGTGTGTGTCAGAAAGAGAGAGGCAGAGGGAGAGAGAGGGGTTTTGTGGCGGCAGGTTTTCGCAGAGCTCAACATTTTAGGACTGGAGCGTTTCTAGTGCCGCACCCTGTCTTCTGTGCGTAAAGCCCCCCCACCTCCACGCACGCGGCATCGTTCATTCTAGCAGCGGGACATCGCAGGATAACGGTTCACCTCACGGACAGGTTGGGCACAGAGATGGGAGTGGAGCGGCAGCGTTTCTGCCTATGACACGGACACACCGGGCGGGAAGGATGGCTCTAACCAGCCGGGAAATGCTGTGCTTGATCGGAACCGCCTGCCTCTGGCTGCCGTTGCTGGCGGAGGTACGTACTGTAGAGTGTGATGATGAGGAGGATGATTTGGCAATGTGGCCTATTTTTCATGCTTTTCCTTTTCTGTTCTCTGTCCCGTGACAGTCACGCTTTAATGACTTCTGCTGCATTTCACAAAAAACTAATTGGGCCAACAATTAAATAAATAATTAGATGTAGTATAAAGTATAAAACCAAACCTGGGTGATGTGAGGCTTTAATGACCTGTATGTTTTCATGCTCCACCCTAGATTTATTCAGGATGTGTTTCTAACAAAGCAGGGCCAGGTCGGGCGCTTCTAATCTGCCTTTCAGCCAATTAATGGTGCCAAATCTAAACGTATCGTCCGGTTCAGCTCACACCAGGCTGTCACGCGCACCCGCACACGCATACGTGGTCTCAATCACAACCTCTCCACCCCCCACCCCCACCCCCTCGGTGGGATATCATGAGAGCAACCCGTCGGTGGCTCCTCTGCCCCGCAGCGTTGTGGGATTGAACCCTGTGCGCGCTGCTGAAGCTTGTCACAGCAATTCAGTCCACTCAGACATGTTGAGACCTGGGACTAGGGAGGCAGGCGTTGCTGTCAGGTGTGGGTCAGAGCATCCTGAATGTCAGCTGGAATCAGATTCAGTCCTTTATAAGTTACAATTGATTCATATCTATGATTGCGGCTCTTCATGTCTGGTGTGTAATGACTGGCAAAGCAATCAATAATGAAATATTAATCATTAAATGTATTCATTTCTTGCTGTGCTAATTCGCAGCATATGTGATGTGTGCTCTGTGTAGAAGTCATTAGTGGAGTACATTGATGTGCAGATTTAATTACATCCACTAACACTGAAGCGGCCGTGCATGCAGCACAAATAGCTCACTGCAGATGGGTTTCTGTCTTTTACTTCTTCCATTTCAACTTCATTAGACAAAGCTTTTCATCGGGAGAATCTTGAATGCAGCAGCACTTTCTTTTGTCGGCAACAACTGAACAAAACATTAAAGATGTTCACAGAGAAACAGGGAGGAACGAAATCCTGAGAATCCATCACTCTGTGGACACCTGTCCGCTTACACCTGCAAACACTGCTTCACTGTGAATCACACGCATGTTTTCTGTGACAGGAGGCTTCACAGAGCTTTGTTGTAAAACAGTGAGTCGCAGTGACAGGACAAGTCCCCATCATGGTTTAAATGATGATAGCAGTCCAACATAGAGCAGCTTTCATGTGTGCTCTTTTCTCTCAAACCCTGTGTCCTGTGGTTTCTCTGCTAACAATTAGACTCCAAAGAAATATCTTTAAGGAAAGTCAAACTCTGGGATTAACCTACATTCACCTGGTGATAATGTCACTGGTCATGCATTGATGTCCGGTGTAAGATGTGAGGTCATTTGCACCGCATAGTTTTGTCATCTACTGCAGCTGTCCAAACTGTTTCCACAAGGAGAACAATAAACTATGTCATTCTTCTTCTTATTATTATTATTATTAGAATTTCATAAAAACGCTGTGTGCTGTTTCATATTTTCCATTTTAGGGAAAACTCATTGTATTGATTGATTATTTAAAAATTACCAACCTGAACCATGAGATAAGCTCAATGTCCAACTCTTCCCCCATTTGACAGTCTTATGCTTTAAATCTGACTTTAAGTATAAGAATTTGGTCTGATGTGTTTCTGTTTAATATTTAATTTGACAATGTGTAGATGTTTAGTTTTGAGATGTGGAGAATATATGGATGTAATAAGCCCTGTGAATTATAAAGGTGCAGGTATGTTCATAAGCTTTTTTTTTGTTTTAATTTGAGAGGACTTCAAACATCATATTACAGCTAATATGTATGATCAATATCAATTTAGATGTCAGGATTTTAAATAGAAACAGGAGGAAGAAGGTGGGACACAGAAAAATTGCTCTGCATCAGCTCTGCACACCAGCAGAGATCACAGAAACATATTTGACTAAAATCTTATCTTTTAATAGAATCATCACAACCAGTGGATTCCCTCATAGACCTACCGAGAGCTATTTCATAGAGCTTTACTCTGGTTAACTCTGACATGTGCACTTTGCATTGTTGACCAAAGGAACAATCAATTAGTCACTTGATAGTATAATTCTAATAAATCTGCCTCACACAGTCTATGGTCATGATGCATATGGATGGAAGCTGCAGACAAGAATGTTCATTTAACCAAATTACCGGCAGAAAACATTTGCTATCACCTAAGACAAAAAAGCTCAAACTTAAAACATCACTGTGCCTCTGTACACACTCTGTCTCTGGTGTCAGTCAGTCTCTGTGTGTGTGTTTGTTCACACGGCATTGCAGTGGACGCAGCTGTGAGGGCGTCATAAGCGATTAGCGTCGTAATCGAGCAGCATGATTGATACGAATGGAAATATCAGCACCCATGTTCACTACCACAGGTCACCTGCTCCTGATCTAATATCATTTGGCGCAGCAGAACCCACTGGGAGGATGTGTTTGCATCTGGTTTTCATGTGTTTGTGTGTGTGTGTGTGCTTGTCCAGTCGCTGTGCTTGTGTGTCTCATGTAAATGAGGACATTTTGAGAAAGAGAGGATATTTTCGGCTGGCCCTCACTTTCTGTCTGAGGATGTTTGAAGGTTAATTTCACAGTAAGTAACACTGAAGGTCTAAAGGTTAAAACTGATTGGTGAGGATAAAGGTTGAGGAATAGAATAAATCAAAAACCTACGCACTGAGAATAGAAGCATAAACATTTTGTGTTTGTGATGGGAGCAGGACTCATCTGTGTGAAGGTGAAATGTGATGTGTTTCAATGCCCTCATACACGCAGCAGTTCGTCCTCTCCCGGACTCTTAAGGTGCTTCACTGTAAAGAGGTGTGACCCGGGGCGAAACTCTGCTCTGTCAGATATCATCTCTTCCTGTCCAGGACTATTTGTGTGTTTACACTAAACACACTTTCATACCTGGTTGTCTTATAATTTTCCTTGACTGCTGATCCCTGCCACAAGTGACAAAAACTCATTCACACATGTGTCAATGGTAAAAATACTACTGCACTTGATATGGAAGTAACAGAAAATCATTAGAATCCTGTAAAAGAAATACGACAATTTCACTGAATGATGATAAAACCCAAACATATGTGAGAACTTTGTACAAGAATGAGTC
Organism: Microctenopoma stevenorrisi; assembly: GCA_032270685.1. Classification (NCBI taxonomy): domain Eukaryota; kingdom Metazoa; phylum Chordata; class Actinopteri; order Anabantiformes; family Anabantidae; genus Microctenopoma; species Microctenopoma stevenorrisi. Next base: position 11,021,203 of record JAUMTR010000011.1, on the reverse strand, counting down.
AGCTCCCATCAAACCTTAATATGCACTTAGGGCAAACATTTCAAACTTTCCATCAGCATTTACCAGACAGGAAATCTTATGTCTGTGTGAGCGACGACAGTATGTGCAGAATGATTTTTGTTTCTCTTTAAATGTGACCACAGTCGTTTCCATAACCTAAAGACAAGTGATCACATTATGGGACATTTATAGTGGTTTGTACGGTTGATGAATTGGTCACATGGGCCTAAAGTGTAAACTGCATCAACAACATAACACCATATCTTTTAAATGTGTTGCTATTTGTTTGGGGCTGGAGGCGTCCACTTGGACTCATGGATGAGCTGATTAGAAAACGCATGTGAACAGCAATTTGAGTTGTCGGTGGAGGCAGCTGCAATGTTGTTGTTCTGGATCATGATGACGGATGTAGGACGTCCATGAAAGTTTGTTTTTAAGGAATTTTAAGTTTTTAATCTTAAAGTTGGATGTATGTGAGCATGAAAGCTGCATTTCCTAGTTGCAATCTCAATCTGGATGTTGACATGAACGCTACTTACAACATATGATAACTTCATAATGATAAAAACATGACATCGTAGAGGTGGCGCATTACAAAATAGTCATATGAATCATTATTATATTATTTGTTAGAGTTGCTGTGTGTAATAATAATAAAAAGAAATGTGTGTGTTTTGGTGTCACAATGATATTAGATCAGTAAAATTTTATTTGTGTTAAAGGTTTTTAAAATTTAAAATGCTGGGATTATGAATTGAAATTGTGGTTTGGTCTTGAGTGATGCATTATTTCTCTCACTTTGCAGGTGGTGGCTGAGGACAGTTACTTAAATGAGGTGCAAAACTCAGGTAGGCGGGAGGTGACACTCCAAACAAGCTTTTACATTCTCCCTCCATCCTGCCTCTCCTCCTACATCACCTCTTCTACTTCGCTCTATTTGTGTTTTCTCCCTCCAGTTTAACCCACATTCTGACTCACACTCAGAATCCCCTTCTGTTGCTGCCTCGTCTCTCTTTATGTTTTTGACCTCCTGTTTCAGCTCTTCTCCCACAGCCAGCCTTACTCCTGTTCCCTTTGGCTTGCACTCCTCTGTGTTTCATTTTCCTCCTTTCGGTCTTATCTTCACATCCTTGTGGTGATGGTAGGGGGTGGGGCAAAGAATGCCACCTTGTTAGGCACATTCCCAGTGCATTGACAGACAAATGAAAATTACATGCAAACACAGCTCTCATCAAAACCAGCTCAGCAAGCTTTTATTGTCACATGGAAACCACCTCAAGGCTCATTAAATACGATGAGCACTTGCATAAGAGTAATTCTCATAACAGGAGGAAAAGCTAATATTGCACCAGAAGTGCGTCCGCTGCAACATTTTTCTCCTTTATTGCACCAAATTGTTTCTAAGGGAGGGAAATAGTAGAATCAAAGATGATCCCCCATATTTCTATTTATTACAATGTGTGTTTTGTGCAGAAGATGTTGTTGCCACACACCCACCCCCCATACAGAAAGCCTCCGAGTGTGAACCGTGTCAAATACTCATTGTGGCTGGGAAATGGATTATGGGAGCAGGGGGACTGAGCGTTCCCATGGCAATGGGCAGAATACTGTTGTCGTGGCAATGAGGAGGGTGTTAACGCTGGCGAGTGTTGTGATTGTGTGTGTGTGTGAGTGCTGAAATGCATTAAAGAGCTTTGATGACACATGCAGGACGGAGACGACTGAAGGACATGCAGGGAATAGAAACAAATGAGCATTGGTCATTTTAAACTGTGCTGCGTTCACTTGCTGTATGATGGATTTTATTACACAATGCATTTTCAGTTTATTAAACTGGCACCATGCAGACTTTAAAAGTTTTATTATCATTACAGAACGCATGCAGATTAAACATGCCTGAATGTGGATCACAAACATAATGACAGAAACGAAACACAAATGTTATATTATCATAAAAACAACACAAGAACAGCTGACATAAATGAAATGGCATGCATATTTAAGTGTAGTGTAGATGCATGTTTGTTCTAATCGTTTTTCCTTCGTGTTAACTGATTCCACACTCGCTGAAAACAAAACATAACTGATAATATTTCACATTTATAGGCAACATTTAAACGTTTAATAAACAGTTTCCAAAGTCTGTTTGTCACAACTGTAGCGCCTCTTGTACTGGTCCATAAGTGGAGGTTGAATGATGGATAATGCACAGTTCAAATAGTAAATTTACATCTTTCTATTGACTGAATACTGTACATTATGAAGGCTTATAACTATATTATGTCAAATAATATATAAGTGGATAGGTGGACAAGTGTTGTTAGTGTAACCATAAGAATGAAAGAATATGTCTGCATGAAGAGTGCTGTGTTCAGATGAGTCTGCACAATGTGAGCACAGTATCACGACCTTCAAACTGCTACATGGAATTTAATAATTTTTTATTATTCACATCTGCAATATACTTTCAGTAAAAACATTATGTTGTGACGTTTCAATGGCCTCTAACGGGCCTGAAATGGACCTGCCTCCTTGTAAAAGATAGTAAAAGAAGTGTGAGGCTGATAATTATTAGTCAGTTTGTTGTTCACAGCCTGTTTGTAATAAAACACTATGTTTGACGCCAAAATTAGCCTCACGTTCTTCTTTTCTGAAATTATTATACAGCTGCCAGCAACATTTGATAAATGAAATATAATAATTATAAAACTTAATTATTATTATTACTAATCACTCGACATATTATATTTAAAATGCTACAAAATATATATACTGTATATCCTCGTGTGGGAAAAAGTGAGAATTAAGACATGCACAATCAGAAAGTGAATAACTTAAAACAGTATTAGCAAATAAAAAGCTTCTTACCATTTATGTTCTGTATAGTTAAGTTTAGTGTTCTGTAGTATTCACTGCATTTCTAATCAAACACATCGGATGAATCTGTGCAGCCTCTGTTCAATATGTACGACTGACAGGAACAATTATCATTGGATCTAGGTTAGAACCATATTCATTATCACAGGGATTGAAGTACGGATATAGATCTTCTGTGAAGAAACACTCAGAAAATGTGTAAATAAGTGCTGCAGTGTGTACATCATAGAACGACACTTGACCTCCGTCATAATCCACGAACACTCCGACTCTCTCCACTTTCCCCCAGTGCACTGTCACATTTGGAGAACTGAAGGTTTCAAACGTATCTTCCAGGAACCAGAGAGCCCAGAGTCCACAGTGGGGCCTCCGAGCAAACCCGCCTCTCCTTTGCACTGACGCCGTCGCCACTCCGAGACACCATTCAGACTTTTGACCGATGAACACCTCAAAGTAAAACTTACGTGACGAGAAGCCTTTCTGTCCCAGAACAGCGAGATGTTCAGTAAACATGTTTGGGTTTGGATTCTGGTTTGCCCACAAACCCGAACCCATACTATACCTCACCTCCTTCCAATTATCAGATAAAATGAGCAAAGGGTGAGCCGTGCTAGGATCGAGCAGAATGTCCACTTCGTACTGCTGCATGTACGTCAGCAAGGTTTCGTCTGACACATTCGCGCCGCCGCAGAACACGTCTATTTCAGTTTTCATTTTGCTCAGTAACGTTCGCAGTTGAGACACTGAGCTGCTCAGTGATTTCCGTACTTGCTGCATCTTCAGATGTTTGTCAAAACTGAATGAGGATAAGTCCATGGTGTGTGGTAGCACACATGTGTTTGGGAAGTTCTGGAGGAAGCGGAGCTGGTCTTCAGTCTGTTTTAGCTCCCTCAGCTTCATCATTGTCTCCTGCAGCTCAGTAATCTCCCCCTCCATACTATTAACACAACATTCTGCTTGTTCTTCGGCGGCTTTTTGCTTCTCGTCCATCACCTTTACTAGCTCCACTTGGCTTACCTGAATCTCAGACAGCAGCGCTGTTAGGTCCCGCATGCTGTCTGCCATCTCATCTGCCGCTTCCTTCTTGCTTTGTTTCACCCACTCCTTCGTGGCCTGCACCTTCTGATTCCTTTCCTGGATCATCTGCTGCACTTTTGCCTCTGTGCCTTCCAGGAGATCACTCATCTCTTTGTACGCTTGCTGCAAAGGAACAACACTGTGGTTCACATGGAGTGACCTGCAGCAGACGTCACACAACAAAATCTTGTCTTTTCTGCAAAACAATATGAGGAGGCGGTTGTGCTCCTTGCAGATCCTCTCCTCCAAATTTGACAAAGGGTTCACCAGTGTGTGTCTTTTTAGACCAGCAGCTCTGTGATGAGGCTCCAGATGAACGTTGCAGTAAGAGGTAAGACACTCCATGCAGGATTTGACAGCCTCTTGCTGGGTGTCAGTACAAATATCACACAGCACCACACAGCCGGAGTTAACCTGCTGTCGTTCTGCACTCCACATGTGAGCATCTGTCAGCTGAAGCGTCATGAACTGCGATGCAAGCCCCGAAATGAAAGTGTTGACCTTGAGATGTGGTCTTCTTTCAAATGTTTCCTTACAGACTGGACACTGGCAGACTGGCGTGCTCTTCCAGTAGGATGTGATACAGGACAGGCAGAAGTTGTGTCCACATGGAGTGGAAACTGGTTGAGTAAACATGTCCAAACAGATGGGACAAAGGAACTGCTCCTCAGACAAGAGACTGATGCTGGAAGCCATTTCTAGAAAAACAAAGAGGAGTTAGTCATTGTGTTGAACCACAATCTTATTTTGTGCAGTTTAATGTCTCATTGCACTGAAATTAAAGCATAGTACAAATAAGCAATTGGAGGTAAATACTACTGGGTCATTATCTTGCTGTAGGATGAATCCCTGACCAACACCAGAGTGTCGAGTTGCATGACGCTGAAGAATGTTGTGGTAGCCGTTTTGGTTCACTGACTTGTAGAGGTCACGACCCTGGATCCAGTTAAACAGCCCCAGACCATCACACTTCCTCCTCCATGTTTGACACATGATGCCACACACTGTGGAACCATCCTTTCTCCTACTCAATGATGTAAAAAGATCCTGTGTGAATAACCGAAAATTTTTAATTTGAATTCATCATAATTCCTTCTTCCAGTCTTCAGCAGTCCAGTGGGGGTGTTTCATGGCCCAGTCAAGCCTCTTTGTCTCTTTCTGATATTGGGGTGTTCTAAAACCTAGATGGTAAATTTTCACAATTTTTTCCTCACAAAAAAAATGTTGTTGTTTAAAACAAAACCAAAAAAAACAACACTTTTGGGAAACTGTAATGTGACTATCTTCATTATTTTCAGCACCTGAATAATTATTCATCGGCTAAACAATAATAAAAATAAATATCAGGTGCAGCCATGAATGCATTTGATTCCTTGAAATATTTGCAAGACTGGTTCTCTTCTTAAACGTGAAAATGTGCTTAGATGCATGTTCACTAGATCTTCAATCTTCTTTCATGCATTTGAGGGTGTGTGTATTTTTGCCAGCAGTGCTCTGCTGTGACAGACACAAATAGGGACAGATGTAGTCACACAAGTCTGTAAAGTAAAATGCTCCTCAACAAACACGCGAACGGCCAACAGGGTGACATGTATTGACAAAGCTTGACATTTATGGTATTTTAGAAGTCACCTGACAACCTGAGTGCTCCTGTTTGGTGAAATAATACCACATGGACTTTATGTTTTAAGGCAAACACATGGTTTGCGGCTGACAAAACCAGACATCCTCCTGCACCTCCTGTTCCTGCAGTTTCACATAACCATAAGATAAAGAAGTAGCTTTGTTTTCAAAGATGTAAAACTGTCATGTGTTAGAAGAAGCTGACACTGTTACGACAGGAGGGAGGGAGTGGGGACTTTCTAACCTAATTTCTTAACTACCCTGTATTGACATACAGAAGGTGCTTTCATCAGATATAAGCATCTTAAATACCTCTCAGTACATTCACAGCCATAACGGTGACCAGAACGTTAATTCACAATAAATGTGTTATATACTACCTTTGTTAAATGTCATACTAGAGGAAAAGATAAGAAAAGCTTTAGAATAATTCATTTAGAATATAATTTCTGTTTCTAATGTTGTGTTGTAAAGGTTTATTTCATCTTATTTAAGCTTAAATTAAAAAAAGACTATTTAACTTTTGTTCTTTTTCTATTTGCATAGTGCCAAATCACAACAAAGTCATCTCCAGGCACTTTACACTGTAACCTTTAAGACCTTATAAAATATAAGTAACCCAACAGTCCCACTGGAGACAGCGGTGAGGGACCAAAGGCTCCTTTACAGCGTGGATCCAGATTAATTCCCCTTTTACTGATTTATAGAAATATAAAACACCAATATACTTTCACTCTAAAAGCAGTGGTCAAACAGAAGGAGTCGCTGCGCACTGTGACTTCACTTCTGCCTTTCTGAACTCCCGGAGCTTTCAGATGAATCCACTGTTATTATCTGTTATTGCTTGTTGTCGATGTGGATTCTTTCACACCTAATGGAAAACTTAAACTTCAAACGTGCCATTCACCGAGTGGTTACTGCATAAAATAAAGGTGACATATTGGAAAGCTCTCCGTTAATGGACGTTTTGGAGTATTTTGTCAACAAACCACGCGTTTGAACGTCTCCTTCACCAAACTGCGGGGGGGGGGGGGGTATGAAACGACAACTTGCACCAAACACAAACGTAACTTTTTCGGCGTTACGATAAAAAAAGTGAAGTCTGAAGTGTTACTTACTTGTGTTTGTGTTGGACAGTGAAGCAGAAACAAGCGGGAGAGCACGCGCGGTGTCGGTTCTGGAGAAGTGAACTTTCAGTTTCCTTCTGTGTCATGTGACTTAAAGGGACAGAGTCCTCTTTGTTTGAAGGTCCGCACACCAGTCAGTGTGTCTGAATCTGTTCTCTGTTCTTGTTTATTATATGAGGATAAGTTTCTGTTTTAGTTCAGTGCCTCCCTGCCTGATTGATTTCCCCTCTCTCTCTCTCTCTCTCTCTCTCTCTCTCTCTCTCCTGTGCTTTCACCGCGCCCCCCCCTTCTCTTTCTCCAAATTGGAGCCAGTGCGCGTCTGTGTGTTTTGCACCTGGATGGTTTGTTCCTGGTTCTATGCAGCCAGTTATGTGCGTGTGCGCTGGTGAAGTGGGCTTAACAGTCGCTCTGGGTAGATAATGTTCCAGGACGAGCAGGCTGTGTGTGTAGAAGAGATAAGACTGTTCCCGGTTACTGAAGCACCTCCATCATTAATCATAGTTTAGTAGCTGCTTGGTTTCAAAAACCCTTAAAGCTTCACTGTAGGAGAAACATCACAAGGGTAAAATACAGGTAAATATTATAAATGTTAGTGTTGTTTCTTTGATGTTTTAGATAATTGTTGATGGACAAAAGAAATAAAAGACAATGAAGATATCTTAGGTAACACTATAAAACCATTAAGCATTAAATATTAAAGAAACAAATGAGGCATTATGAAATCCCAATATTTATAAACTATGAAAAAGTTTCTAATTAATTATTTAATAACTTTGCAGTATATTTATTCATATGATAATTGATGCCTCAAAGTCTTTAGATATCAATCAAATTATATTTATTATGATGATGAAATATTTAACATATTGCTATAAAATGTAAACTATTTCTTTTTCAAATATTTGTGTAACAAAGTCTTTCAAGCACAGTATAATTATATTATATGTGTATAAGTATTATACTAGTGATACATTTACATTTATACAATACATGATCAGCAGACGTACAGAAGCAGCACCCCTGTGAAGCAGCTCTCACACACAGCCGCTAAATGTGAAGGATACCATGACTCATGTAGGGCTAATATTAGCACGCTAACATTTGCTCATTAGCACTGAACATACATAGCACACACAGCACCTGGTGACACCACCAGAGAAAAAGTAGGAAGAACTTTACAGTGAAGAATCCCCAATGAGGACGGCGATATCTCAGATTTCAGTGCAGTTCATCCTCCGGGGACAATGACTACACAATGCACCCGGGAGTTGTCATGTCTGAACACAGCACACAGCAGAGGAGATCTGCCCTGCTCCTGCTGTGCATTTCATTTCAAACAGCAGCCTGTTAAAAAGCGTTGCGACATTATTCCGTTTTCTCTGCGTCTCTTGTTCTAGTTTTGCTGCACTTTTGAAGTCTTTCAGTCTGAGTAAGCTTCGCGCATATGTTCACTCTTCCCAGAGAAGATTACTGAAAGTATGTGGTCAGTGTTGAGTAAGGACATTTCACCAGTTTAACATGGGTCAGTGGGGTGAGGACATTAGACATGATCCTGCTGGGGCAGTAGAATGTACATGGGGATAATATGACTTGAATAAGAGCGATTCCTCTCACTTTTACTCTGTTATTCACGTTGTCCTCTCTGACCCAAATCCTGCTCCTGTTCCTTTCATCCACAACATCTTATTCTCCTATCTCCCTCTACCTGCCTCTCTGCAGTGCCTCTGTCCTGCTCTGAGGGATTCACTGAGTTAGGATACTACAACGGCACAGTGTCCCAGACAGACTCTGGCGCCCCCTGTTTGAAGTGGACAGAGTTTCCAGACTACGTCATGCAGTACCCGGGACGAGGCCTGGGCGACCACAGCTACTGCAGGAACCCAGACCGAGAGTCCAACCCGTGGTGTTTCTTCAGACAGAACTCAGGAGCCATTGGATGGGCGTATTGTGACTGCCACCAGGGTACGACCACAGAAATAATTCATTTGAATTTTCTAGAACCTACACAGTGAGGGTGTGAAGTACAGAAGTCCTAACACACAGACACAGATAGAAAAAGTAAGCTGTTGAAAAAGATAATATTACGTTACATAACAGGCACATTAAATGCACTCAGGTAAAAAAGTAAATGAAAGGAAATCAGTCTGTTTCAGCGGCACCAACGCGCATGCATCAGGAGAATCTGAAGTGTTTGTTTTCATTTCTCAGTCTTTGACTTGATAACTGACTGATAAAAAGCTACAAAAATCGACTTTATTTGTTTATCTGACTATTGCGTTGTAATGTGTGTATTTGTGCGTGTGTGTGCACAACGAAGCAGGTTTCTCCAGCATCTCACCGTAGCCGCACGTCTCACTATTAATCCTGAATAGTCATGTTTCCTCATCTGTCTGGTCTTTGTAGGTGCTGCTCGTTTGGTTGGCAGCTTGTCTTCCAACAGAGGCCGGGTTGAGGTTTACCTGAACGGTCAGTGGGGGGCCGTGTGTGACTCTCACTGGACAGACAGGGATGCCAGTGTGATCTGCAGGCAGCTGGGTCTGAGGTACGTTTGATCAGTAGTGGGCTCATATATGGAAATTATGAAGCAACGCACTCAGCTCTGTCCAAATACAGAAAAATATATTATATTATTTCAAATATTAAAGCAGCATTTTACTATTGTGGGTGCAAACATGTAAAGAGCAGGAACTATGAGCAAAAAATAGTTGATCAACTGATTGATTGATCACCAGCATCATATCTGACAAGTTCTTCATAGGTTTAGTGTGTGAAGGTCTCAAAAGGCTAAATAACTATTTATCAACGTTGTCACATATACAGGTAAAAGCTGGAATATTCAAGCCATGTAAAATTGTACAGTACTGGAGTAAATGTACTGTTACTTGAGTCACATGCATCTCGTCTGAACAGTGACATCGGCACAGCGCTGCCGCAGCCTCAGTTTGGCTCGGGCTCCGGCCTCTTCCACTACGAGCGGCTGGGATGCCGCGGCGACGAGAACACCCTGAGTAAGTGCCGGAGCCGGACGTTTGTGACCGGTGACTGCAGCCATGGAAACGAGGCGGCAGTGGTCTGTGCGCCGCCAGAAGGTCAGTGTGACTTCCAGAGCGTGACACCTGAGAGGCACAGATTCATTTTTACTGTTACTGCAGAGATTTGTTTTTCTTCCTGTGACATACTTTACTGTACCATGTACACAGCCCTGCTTCTGTAATAATACACTTACTTACAGTCATGCAGATTTGAAATCAAAATGAATTTTAGGGAGACAGAGACAATCTAGGGCAGATGGGGGGGGCAGGGGGGGGGTCGTTGCTGGAACTTATTCATTCCCCTCTGCTTTGCAGGCAGTGGCCCTCCGCTGCGATTGGTTGGAGGTGAGGAAGACTTTGAAGGTCGAGTGGAGGTGTTTCATGCGGGAAGGTGGGGTACCGTCTGTGATGACCAGTGGGACGACAGAGATGCTGAGGTGGTGTGCAGGCAGCTTGGTTTCGGGTTCGTACATTAGGGATTGTTTAACACTTTCACACTACAACATGCATGTTACCGTTTTAACTGTTGTTGTGGCTGTAGCACATGAACTCTGACATTATTATTATTAGTAAATTGTGCATTTGTTGAGGACTATTTTCAGCTGTGTTGAATGAGAGTGTTTACAGCACCAGTCAAAATAAGCGACTGTGCTCATGCAGCAGTGTGACTCATTGTGTAGACAAAGCTGTACAGATTTAAGCTTTCCTCAAAATGAGAAGTGTGCTAAAAGATAATGTGAATGAATTTTTCTTTTGTTTTCAATTCTCATTATATAATTTAAGCTGTTCTCACTCCTCCTTTCTGGTGTGACCCAGAAATTGTTCCAGTTTGGCCTTATTAAAAACACAGTTCAAAGCGTCGCGGACATACAGGAGATGGTTGACTGTGGAAAACGAACACGCCTCTGTTAGAGATCTGTTTTTCCCCTGATCTGTATGATCTGACACCGCTTCACCGCAGTTTTATGTCAGACATATGTCAAAAAAGCCCCAAATTTAGATTTTTATTTTTATGTTCTGCTTCAGACTGCATCTGAATCTGTACAGGTGTTCCCTCCATGCACAATACCCTGCACAGAAGCGTAACATCGTCAAACAGTGATGAAACTGGAGCTGAGAAGAGAGAGAAACGCTCCCATGTTTAACATGAGGTTGTATTTCATCTCGTCAAACACCGAGGGACGCGTCTTAACCTGTGTTTGTGCTGCTAAATAATAAATAAACGTCCTGATGCACAGATTCGCACACAGCTGCACACAGGCACTGATGTGTTTTGACACTTGTGAAGTGAAAATCGACTGAAAAAAGATCTGTTTTTCCCACATGAATATATATCTTTTCTGCAACTGGTTTGTGTGTCAAACGTTTACATGCTTGTTTTCCTGTTTCCCCCTTTAAGTTTTTATCCAACAAATATGGCAGCAGCCACGTGTCTGCTTGTCACCTGTTCATAGAGGACGCGATTATTCCTGCTCTATAACATTCATCTTAACTACAGGCCTAATAAAATGTTCTTTCAATTTTTGATATGTGCTTTTAACAAACATTTGAGTTATTTTCAGCTTAAACAAAGTTATCGTATATAGAGGATCCAAAATACATGGACACAGACAAAGTGCTTCTTTTAGCATCAATAAATCATCACCACATGCGCAAACACATCACTGGAGCTATTTATTATTTATTTCATGACTTGGATTGTTTTAGATATTTGCTTTACTTAGACTCTCTCTTTATTTTCCAGGTGTTCTAGTGTTTTCATTTTTTATGGTTAATTAGAAGAAGACATGAAGAAAAGGCTATGATGAAAAAGTAAACAAATAGCACATTCTATAAATATGTGACTCCTGGAAATGAAATGAAAATATCTCAACACCAACTTGATGGTTCATACACACATTTGAGGAGCCCAGAGGATGAATCCTGGTGATTTAGACGATCCCATTCTTTCCCTTTCTTTCCCATATGTCCCCACTGCTCTGTTTATTATTGAAATATATTAACACTTGCTGATGAAATGTCTCACACGTTTCCCTGTGTGTGTGTTGCAGGGGTGTGGCGAAGGCTTGGTCGTGGGCTCACTTCGGTCAGGGTTCAGGCCCGATCCTGTTGGATGCCATGAAGTGCACAGGAAATGAGCTCTTCCTGGATCAGTGTCCCCATGGTGACTGGGAGCAACACAACTGTGACCACATGGAGGATGCTGGGGTCTCCTGCAGCCCTTATACAGGTACATGTACAGTACAGTACACACACACACACACACACACACACACACACATAACTGTACGCACTGATGCTTTTTATAGCCTCTGAACATAAATAAATCATTACTGCATGAAGCAGCAACATCCTCTGTGACAAGCAGAAACAGTAAAAACATCTACTGTCACATAAACAGCAGCTACTGTTTTCGTCAAGATTATTATTAATATGGAAATGATACATAAATGTTAATGGCAAACAAAGCGTCTAAGTAAGATCTATGGTTCATATGGATTTTCTGTGGAGTTTAATAATTTACAGTTAAGGACTAAAGGCAGGCAACTGTTTCAGATGGTGTGGTGCGCCTGGTGGGAGGAGACAGTCCCTGGGAGGGTCGTGTCGAAGTGTTTCACAACGGCGACTGGGGGACAGCGTGTGACGACCGCTGGAGCCAGCAGCATGCAGAGGTGGTCTGCAGACAGCTGGGCTACAGGTACGACTGTACTTAACCAGCATTATGTTGGTGTTTTGATAAGGATTTGTCATGTACAGATGTGCTCCAGCCCCATGGGACATCACCCAGCAGGGATATAGTGATTTTACATCACTAAGTCTTTTGCAAACTATATTTATTATCTCCACTACAATACAATTAATAAATTGCTGTATTGTTACAGTATTATTAGTGTAATGAAAAAGTTTCACACTTAAGAACGACTCAGTTTGTCAGAGTAATTCTGTTTTTTACCTACTGTTATGTACGGTGGACATTTGGGACTTTCTCGCTGCGCTGAAATGGATTATACAGCACATATTGTAGGAAATTGTGGGAATAAAACCAGAGCCTGCTTATTTCCCTGGAGTGGTTGTACTATACTGAGCATCCCTAGCTTTGAGATGCAGGAAAAACACATATAAAAGTTTGCTTACTGTTTATTGCACTTTCCAGTATTAAATTTTGAGCATTTTATAACTTTCCTCCAAAACCTGACTAGAGTGGCTCCCACATTTCAAACCCCATCATCTCTCTTTGCAAGAGCAGACATGAACCTCTTCTCCACTTTCAGGGGTCACGCGGAGGTCGTATCAGATGGGACGTTCGGTGAGGGCGTTGGTCTGATCCTCCTGGACGACGTCCACTGTGAAGGAACTGAAACCTCGCTGCTGGACTGTCAACATGGGATCTGGGGTCGCACTGACTGCTCCCACAGTGAGGATGTCGGTGTTCGCTGCAGGAGCCAATCAGGCCAGGAAATCAACGAGGTGCCGGTCATCTCACCTTCCACAGGTAAAGGAGGACTGAACTCAGCCATATTTTTGACATTCGGACCCTAAAATTGAATTAGATGTAAACAGTGTCACGTTAGAGGAGAAAAAGCCCTAACCAAATATGAAACTGACTTTAAATATGTGACACCTGAGATAAATATATATATATATCTGCTCTACAGTGTGTGCATATTTACTCCAGTTATTACTTAAGCAAAGTCTGTTAATATTTCTATCGTATTGAATGTCAATGTTCTATCTTTCCCTGTGTAACTGTAGAGGACACCCCTTCAGTCTGCCTTTGTGTCCCTCAGTGTCCCATGTCTGTGGAGCATAAATGCCAGATCCTGACAGCAGAGAGAACAAATAAATGTGTTTACCGTCTCAGTGGCTCCCGTCAGCTCACTCAGGCCATTAGAATAAGAATAGAGGTTGAATAAAATCACAGATTAGACATTTTACACTGTCAGCGGACAGTAACTCACTCTCAGCGAGTGTAGACTGCTGTATGAAGATGCATAGACATGAATATCAATAGGAGTTGTATTTTCTGTCAGGTCCCCTGGTGCGTCTGGTGGGTGGCAGCAGCAGGAAGGAGGGTCGAGTCGAGGTGTATCTCCATGGTGACTGGGGGAGTATTTGTGACTCAGGCTGGAACGACCTGAATGCAGCTGTGGTGTGCAGACAACTTGGACACAGGTTCATTTTTACGTGCATTGAAGAAGAAGTGAGTCAGATGAAAAACAATTGGCAGAAAAAGTAATATTCTCTCCCACACATCTGCATCTTTTTAGCGGTGGCGCTGTAGCAGCGGGAGGTTTTGGACAGGGCAAAGGACCCATCCACCTGGACCAGGTGAGGTGCACAGGGAAGGAGGAGTTCCTAGGAGAGTGCCCCTCTCTGGGCCAGAACATCCAGGGCTGCAGGCGCCGCGTGGATGCAGGGGTGAGGTGCGACGTAAGGCAGAGTCAAGCAGCCGTACAGGTCAAACCTGCAGAACTGAGCTGTGGGCTGAGGAAACTGGTGGAGGAGGAGAGCAAGAGGAGCAATCACGGAGAAGAAAACATGCTCAGGTGAGATTTAGAACCTAATTTGTCCTCGTGTGAGCCTAAACGCCAAAAACAGTTACAAGTCACATCCAGGAAAAAGGTTCCAGGGCCAAATGTTTGGTGTTGAGCCTCTACCTACTCCCTACATTTGCCCTCTGAGTATTCAGTATATTTCCCCCAGTTCCCTTTACAGTCAACATGTGACTTTTACATTGTGACTCAGAGGTGTAACAGACATTTAATGCAATAAAACATTCACAAGGCAAATATAGTGCAGATTTCTTAACAATGTGCCTGCATGAATATTATAAAACTGCACAGAGAAGATTTCTGAAGCACTGCAACGTTTCTTGGTGTGTTACAGCCACCTACCGTTGGTTAGTGGAATCACACGGGAGCGTCGAAATCAAAACCAGTTTAAATTGCAGGTAATTGTTGACCTCTACGTGTTCAAAATGTGTTGGTTTGTGTTGTTGTTGATCTCCCAGGACCACGTGGCCGTGGCAGGTGTCAGTGTGGCTTCAGTCTGAAGGAGAAGAGGGTGGCCCCCTCTGCAGCGGCACTCTGATTAGCCCCTGCTGGGCCCTGACGTCTGCATACTGTATCAGCAGGTAAATACAACACAGAGCTACAAATCACTTACTACCCTGGAGAACTCCACAGCACAGCGGGAGCACATCACACCAACAAGTTTACACGAAATCCACCTCGTGTCCATTTTCTCCCATCTCTCACAGGTTTGGCAGCGATCCGTCCAGTTACATGGTGCGTGTGGGGGCGTCGAAGCAGACTCTCAGGCCGGAGCAGGTGGTGGTTCACAGGAAGTTCAAGGGTCAGAGCGGAGGTCACGATCTGGCTTTGTTGAAGCTGCCCAGCTCCAAGGGTCAGTGTTTGACCTTTGACTCCAACACCAATGCAGCGTGTCTTCCTGCCACAGACACATCACTAGGAGGAAGTAGTCCAGCTTCTTGTGTTGTCACGGTTACCGCTAGTAGGACGGGACCAGGTATGTCTTTTTTTTCTTTCTTCAGTGTTTTTTTTTTTTAATGTCAACAGACGGTATCTAAAAATGACTGCAAATGTGATTTAAACTTTGTCTCCTAACTCATCACATTATTTAATTAGCGTAAGGGCTTATAGGACAAACACAAGTACATTATCTCAATACTGGAAAAAACACGGAGAAAGATCTTGGTGCAGACTGAAATCTCAGCAGCTGCTCATTCATGTTTTCCCAGAATCCTATGACTGTGGTCAATGTTCAGTTACCATTAAATTTGTTAGACATATTTATGGGGATCAGTCGTAATGACTCACCATGAGGTTGGAAATAATTTTTTTTGAATGAAACACCTCAAATGCTATTAAATTAATTATTTTTTCTAAATCTATGTTTTTGGCTCTGTAGTTTTTATCAGGTTGTTTCTTGTTTCCGATATAATTAACCACAGTTAATTCAGATCCATATGAATCACCAACACATCCGTGGTCATCACACATACTGCAGGGAAAGCACCTATGAATAGACCACATACAGATCCAAAAGATGTTTGTCTCAGTACAGCCTTTACGGGTGTTAGCATGGCTTTAATCCTAGTCTTGCTGCACAATAAAGGACATATTTGTATCTCATATTTGTATCATATTATATCTCATTGTAATTATCAATTATTTTCTCCATCATCTCTCCCAGACTCAGTTCTTGCATCCTGGGTCCCTCTCATGTCATCATGGCAGTGTAAGAAGCGCTATGGTGACAGCTTCTCCAGCCACGGTACCCTGTGTGCCGGCAGTCCTCCAGACACCAGCCTCCTCCATGGTGACAGTTGTCAGGGAAACTCTGGTGGCGGGCTGGTGTGTCAGGAGGAGACGGGTCGATGGGTCCTCACCGGAGTTGTTGCTGGGGGTTACGGCTGCTCTGAGCCGTCCTCTCCTGCGCTCTACACCCGAGTCAGTCGCTTTAGGAGCTGGGTCGACGAGGTCATCAACACACGAGCGCACCCAGGGGAACCGCAGACACACACACAGACGCCAGAAGCTTTGACACACAACGATCTAACACACGCTCACGAGGAACACACACACAACGATAAATACTTGCAGGTGCCTGGTAAACTCAAAGACACACTCGATCAACCACAAACAAATGAGATCAACGAGCTCAAACAAAAACACACACATCAGCATATTAACACACACATCAAAAGCACACACACCCACCACGGAGGGGATGCAAACACACAAATTCTGGCCTGATTGAGGCCACGCCATTGGCTTACCATCTGTGCCATGAGGAAGAGGAGGAGGAGGAGGAGGAGGAGGGGCGTGAAAAGAAGACGAAACTGAACAAAAAGAGAAGATGCTCCAAACCTAAGTTAGAACAAACAGCTGTCTCTGTGCTCATTTCAAATCTAAACTCGGTGTTGTGAATCCCAAGTGTTTGCGGTGGCTGATAGTCGGGAGAGTGCAGCAGTGTGGGCAGCACCTTCCTGAGCTGCCAGAGATGACGGAGTGTGTGGGTGATCTGTGCTGCTTAGTTACAGCCTGCAGAGGCAGAACAATGACGGATGAGTCGGTCGAGCCTGGCTGATTTATCAACATGCTGATCACTGGTACTGAAATCAAAAAGATCAGCATGGCATGAATTTTAAGGATAGCAGTGATAGCATTAAAATAATTGTGGGGGGGGGGGGGGCACTTAAGGTAGGCAAAACAAGAATCTATGCTAAAATTCCAGCTATTGATGTGTGTTTTCTCTGTGAGCTGTTACAAAAATCGACTAACTAACCACACCTTATATAAAGACTGACTGCATATCACTGACTCCACTGAGGGTATTTATGTAGATAACCTCAAAATGCCTGCGGCTGGTTTGTCTCAAGTTAAAATCAGATGTGGGTGATGTTACTTTTACAAACAGGGCTCGTCTCTTCAGGCTGTAGTCTTATACCTTTACTGGTGAAAGTGCTGTTGTTCATTTAGACCATGACTAAGCTACTTAACTCGGGACCACACCAGCGATTTGGCATGTTTATTGACAGTCATGTGTATTTTAGAGGCCGCAGAGTGGAGTAAATCCAATTCCAAAGCGACAGAGGCTGAAATCATCACTATTTTAAGTGAATAATTATTTGCAGAAACATGCAAAAACTCTGGTATGGTCCTTTAAATTTGTACAGGAATATTCTCTCTTTTCAAAGCCATTAAAAGGTGTGACTGTCGGGTCTTCAATATCTTTTTGTACTAATTTCAGCAGCTGGCTCTACGTAGATAAATCAGTAGGTGCATAGGCAGATAGATAGCTGTTACTCCAGAGTTTAGATAGTAGGTATAATGCATTAATTCTTAGCTAGCTGAACAGTTAAATGTTGTCTGTTCTGTTGTACTCTGAGCCAACATGTGCTCCAGCCAGAAGATGGCGACATTGCTCTATTATTGCAGGGCCACCGGTTGTTGGCCTCTGAGGGTTCTTTTTATACTGTTGCTAGAAGTGTACGGACTTGACTTGTGCTTTGTTGTACTGTGAACCATTGTGTCGTGAAGCATCTTGTGACCTGCGACTGCTGTTTCTCCTACATTAACCTGTCTGATGCCTGTTGTTACAATCCTGTACATAAACTTAAGCCTGTTACGATTCCGTTCCTTCCTGAGAGTCAATGTTTTATCATGGAGATCCTGTAGGCTGATGTAAATACTGCTCGGTGGCAGGGGAGACGTGTGAACTGTTCAAGATGTGAGCCTACTTTACCTGTGTTACACCCATCAGCTGTACTTCAGTGTAATGTGCTGAATCATGATTGAGTATTAAAACATTTACCTGTTGAGCAAGTCAGCAGCGTCGGTGTTTCTCTTTTCGGTCTTGTGCAGTTAATCTATGCTGTGCAAAGGTCGTGCTGTTTTGCACAATTTGGATTCAGCATGGAGATAATTTCATGTAAAAACAAAGAGCTTAACACACAAGAATGCTTTATTTTCTTTCTTATAATATGAGTATGTATCTGAGCTAATAAAACTAATTCCTTAAGCCAGCCCTGGAGAAATAATAAACCATGTCCTCACTCAAATGTATGGTTTTATGAGTCTAAATCAAACAAAAAATTATTGCATACAAGATATTTATTGCCCCCAGGTAATTGAAAAGTAAATCAGCGTAGCAGCTGCTCTCAGTCACACATGAGGGCTGTTAATCTTCTCTTTTGTTTGGACGGGTTTCCCTCTGAAATGACGTGCTGCAGTAGACTGGACTGTAAGTTAAAAACAGTACAGAAAGTGACTTATAATGAGCAGAAATCAGGCAGCTTCTGGGGCATGGAGGAATGTTTAAAGGGGTAATATTCAAATATATATATATTTTTCTAAATATGAGCTGCGGCTGTTAGAATAAACAATGTATAGTTGTTAGAGCATAAATGTAGGGAACTCGCATCTTGCCAATGAGAAATACTGTTATGAAAAATGTTTAGGGTTTCAGTCCACTGTATTAAAAATGGTATTAAATGATGAATCTAGTTTTATTCATCATACTCATCACTTACTTTCTCCTTGAGCTTCCACAGTTTTTAAACTCTGCACTGTAAAGCTGAAATGCACTAGTAAAATAAAGCTGCAGCAACTCCTGACAGTATAGTTGTGTGTAAAATCTGCCAAACAATCAAAAGCTGACAAATGAGGATGATGACAAAGCACATCAAACTAAAGAGGAGTAAAAATATTTATATATATATTCAATTACTGCCCTAATTAACTTGGGACAAAGTATTTGGGACAAAGTACAAATACCGATGAGTCAGGCATGAGAAGGTTTTATTTTTATCTGTCTAAAACTGGATCTACAGCAAAGCGTGCAGGGTGTAGAGATGTTCAGTCAGGGTAATGACCTTAAAACAAGCAATGACATCTGAACAGGAATATTTATGGCATCATTCTTAAACTCGTTTGTTGAGGTGAGATACAGGTACAGCGTGTTGTCCTTCAGCGTGTCAATAGATAATACGTTTGTGCGCGCTCCAACCCACAGTCTGGAATCCACTGAAGAGTCCACAATATAGAGTGACGCTAAATAATCTGACTCACACCATGTGTTAGAGTATTAGAGGAAAAAAATCACAGGCTCGTGCTGAAAGATGAAAAACAAAGGCGCATATACTTTCCAGGAAGTTTTGGTTTACGTAAAAGCAGTTTGTTGTGTGTAGAACAGATTCAGCGCTCGGTCCACATGAACGTCTTAGTTCTAGTCCACTGCATGTGTGCCTCCTCCTCAATGAGAGCCGAGGTAAAGTGAGCGTCCCTCTATCAGAGCAACACCAGGCATTTGTCCTCCTGGATTTTGTGTTTCTTCTGGACTCCAGAGGTTCAGTTTTGTCTCCGTGGTTCTGTTTCCTCTAAGTGCAGATTTCACAGGCTTCATCAGACTCATCATACTACTTTCTCCGATTCCTTTAAAATGAGATGAAACCTGAGACTTGGCCTGTCACGTTGGTTTCAGACCTGTTTATTAGACATTGGGCTGGTGTCACCTCGTTTGAAGGAGGCTGATCAGAGCTCGTTTTGGTGGTAAAGGACAAGCAGTGGGCAAGATGAGAGTCGAGGGCTCCATTTAGGCCTATGAGCCCCACACACACACACACACACACACACGGAAATTTCCATGTCCTCCCGAGATCATTATGCTCTCCAGTCTTTCACACATGAAGCTCTACTGAGCTCATGGCACAGGAATACTCCACCTCGCTACTCTTACTGTTGTTAGCTTTTGAAGTCTTAGAGGTTACTTTGCATTACAGGTTGTGTCCTGTGGTGTTTCCTGATATCCTGAGAAGTTTAGGTTTCAAAGCTTCTTCATTGTTTGTCTCCCTCTTGACAAAGCAAATCATATCACAGGGAGGAGAAAACAAAAGGCCGACGCTCATCTCCCTGTGAGAACAGACGTGTTTCTGCGCTGCCTCTGCCTCAGAAATGACAACGGAAAGACTTGATTCTTTGGAGATGTTCATGTCATAGAATAAAAATATTTTATCACAATGTAAATGTTTTACCGTGCGTCACTGTGACTGGACGTTTGTCTCCGCAGGACAATTTGAATGAAAGTAGTTTTTTTTTATTTTGTGGACATGCAGGCTGTTACATCTTTTCCTCAGACCAACATTATCCAGGTCACCCAAACAAATTATTCATCCTACCATGTGACACACTTGCTCATTGTGTTTAACTGGTTGCATGTTTCAGTGACATGTTTGGTGCAGTAAATTTATATACAGGCAACTAAGACTGACAGCTCAAGATATGAGAATGAGAGTTTGTGTTATTTGATTAATATGTCAGTCAAGTTTGTGTGTCCAGCATTTCTTTGTATGTTAAGACTAAAGGTAAATAAAATGTGATGTAAATGTAATGTAATTATGTAAAATTCAAAGGAGTAGGCCAAAATATGTGTATACTTCTGCCTACTCTATTTCAAACATAAGATTGAATCTATGTTATGTAATGTTTAGTGAATGCACATGTTTGAAATAAAACATCACTGAATCATCTCTTTGAGAGTCTTTTGTGGTTTTAAAGAAACTAGCTGCAGGTTTTTCCCATAAACATGACAAAAGAGGTTTTCACACTGGCTAATAAAAGCCGTAAGGTTGTGTTAATGAATTAATTTAGATAATAATAAAAACATTTGTATAAGTTCTAACAACTGAGATACTGTCCTTACAAAGTCAAAAGTAATTTAACTTTCAGGAGACTTGTTCTGGGTCAACTTTACCTCTAATTTAATTGACTTTAAGGAGTTGGAGGTCAGAAAGAGCTAACAAGATATTTCCTTAAGAGGTTCTTCCTTTTCATGTGTCTTTGCGAAAGTAGCTGTGAGAGTCGAAGTTAACCAACTGCTGAGCTCTCCTCATTAATCACACAGAAAGCAGGGGAACCAGGGGGAGCCGTCCTACATCCCAGGACACACACACACACACACGATCCTTAAAATAACTGGGCCCATCATAAATAACACCATAAAACCTTTTTAAATAACACTGCAGCATTACTCAACACTTCACCGTGCAGCTATAATAAGAACACCAAGCCAATGCACAGGGAGACAAGACAATGCACAAGCTGTTGAATAGACAGCAGCGATTGTTTTATCCTGTGAGCATGTTAATGGCCTTGAGGCTATGCAGTGTTATTTAGGGCTTAATCTGACTTTGTTATGTGACGACAGACAAATATGGAGGACAAATATTACGTGTTCAAACCATCCAGCCAACCATATCCACATGTTGGGATTTTATTGAGGAATCCAGAGAAGCTAAGTCTTCATCCTTAATGTCACCTGAGACTAGTTTTCCTTCCTAAAATTGGACGAGAGACTACATAAGCATATATTCAGCATGACTAATCAATGTGCTCTTACATAATCACTTGGCTCAAATTGTAGTGATTTCTGGGTGAGACTGCAGATGAAAACCTTGAAGAAGAAAAAAAACAGGCTGTAGATGTCAAAAAACACAGAAATCGTGACAAAAACAGGTTCGTTGTTTTGGAGATATTTCTCTGGACAGTAGGTACAAGTGTGACAGACTTATCAGTCCAGAAACCAGGGTGTTAAAAACACAAATGTTTTGGCAGGCTGTTTGGTTGAAGGATGGATGGAGCATATTTCTAAGGAACATATTTCTATCTAATGAGATATTAGATGGAGAAAGGGAAGAACTCTTTCAGTTTGGTGAAGACAAGTAAATTAGACATGAAAATATGGCCACAGGTCTTAAGAAATAATAAGCGAAGAGAGACAAACGAGTGCTGAAATAGTATTTTTATTAAATACTTTCAAGATCCAAGTTGAAGAATAACAAAGCTATGATGAAGACCAACTAACACTCAGACAAACACTTGATAGTTGTCAATTCTTGGTTGTATTTCATTGTACATTATGATCATGCAAAAAAATCTCCAGCATCCATGTGAAGGCTGGGGGAGAAAGCGCAGCCCAATAGTATATCATTACAACGCAGGGAAAACGCTAACATCGAGGGCCTCATACCAAGCTACGGCTCCTGATTCCTTTTTTTTTAAATTTTTTTTTTATGTTTTTCATGTCACCTATTCAACATTCTGGATGGAGGAAATTCTTATTTCAAAAGATGCAAATATATATTAACACTAGTCTCCATCCTTATTCAGGTAGGTACATGGTAGAAATGCGTAACTGAATCATGCATATAACTAGGTCTCCTGCTCTGGTTAAACAGTGTAGGTCCCAAAAACCTACACACCAACTCTCTCTCTCTCTCTCACTCACTCCTCTCAACTGAGCAGGCACAATTTAAAACCACCAAGGGTAAATTACACTAACAATTTATTTAAAACTGATCAGTCTATGATCATTCAATTTGTAATTTTGTGTTGTCTTTCCTTGCTTCCTTCCCTTTTCCCTTTCTTTGTGTTCGAGGGAGAGTGCAGAACTCCAGCTTGGCAGATTGGCAAATTACCAAAAGACAAGTTAACAGCAACAGCGACAACAACAACAAAAAAAACTCAAACCAGTAACACGCAAACAAAAAAACAACAGAGAGGGGTACAAATAAACATCTCAAGAGTAAGGACTCGATACATAGGTGGAGATATCAGAGGGGGGTTTGAGATACAACTGTCGCGGATGGATGGAGACAATTAAGCAGCACAGCGAGAGTGGCTGCCGTGGTCACACAGCAGTGGTGCAGATATGTTACAAAGCCTAAACACACCACCAGGCGTGTGTGTGTGTGTGCTTGTGCATATGATATAAAGACAGCTCACAGCACTGTGGGATCAGGCGTTAAGGACACTATGATGAAGGTCTTCATATGTAAAAACTCAGCTGCTGTGCAGAGGGCTCAAACTATTTATAACGCATTTCTTTTATTCCCCATCTTTGAAAACAGTCTTAAGCCCGTGGGAGTAGAGCTGGTAGCCTACACAACGGTGTATATTTATGTTTGTCGTGAATGATGCGGAGATAAAGATTTAAAAGAGAATTACAGCAATTTGAGAGCAGTGAGAAAAATTATACACCTAAACTAGATTTGGGATCACAGAGGTCATGGGTGGTTCCCATGCCAAGATGCACAGGATGAGTGTCTCTTAGATACATGTACATATTACAATTTTCTACATATATCTATACATACACTGTATTTACACAGTGATTATAAACAAACAGGCCCTTGCAAAAGCAGATAAAAGAATCAGGAGGGATGATTAAAAGAGAAAATGTTTAAAAAGAAATAAGGAGGGTGAAGAGGGATGAATGAGGGAGAGGTGACGGGCAAACATGCTAAACACCTTTCCTGGCTCACTCTCTCCCTCCACTGCATACAGACAACAGAACGTTAGCTTTAAACTTGCACAATAAAATCCCTCTTTTTAAAAACGCTGCATTAAAAAAAAAAAAAAAAAGAGCCTTGGATACAGAACCATTCAGACAAAAACAAAACAAAAAAGGCTCCAGTTTTTCACAGGAGCGCGAAGGGAACAGGACACTAAAACACAACAAAACAGGTGACCTCAAATAAGATGCCCCCCCCGCCCCAATCCACAACAACACAACTTTCCATTCTGTCGAAAAACAAGCACACAAACGAATACACAAACACATAAAAAGCCTAAAGTTCTACACTTTGGTGCTTCATGTTTTTGATATCAAGTTTCTCTTGTCATCAAGTTCTCTGACTGAGCTGACTTGATTTTTTTCCCCTCTACAATTCTGATGGGGAAGAACTCCCTACATCTTAACATCAATCTCTGGGTAATCAGCACTTTATACCCAGTAATCCCTAGAATGCCAAAAAAGTGTCCAAAATCTCAGCTGCTAACTTCATACTCTTCTGTTCCTCCCTTGTAAGATAGTGAATATAAATGCTTGGTTGGGTTCTGGTGGTTTCTGGTACATCTAGTCATAATTTACACAGTATATTCATAACTCATACTCAAACGGTCACAAGTTCAACTGTAAATCCTCTCCTCCCCCAGGATGTCTCATCTCACATGGGCAGAAAAAAGATGGCTGCCAGGGGAGGGATAGAGGGCAAAGATGCGCCCTCCAATCAGGCGCCAGATGCATGCATCATCCCATGGGGGCGGTGTCTTGTGTTCAGCCAGCCCCCAGCAGGTTAAAGGAGGAACAGGATTGGTTGGTATCGTGGAAAAGGACGCGATCTCGCCCGGCCGGGCTCCTGGCAATCCACGCAGAGGACTTGCCTCTTAAACACGCTCGCTGAAAAAACACTGCCCCCCAAAACACACACTCCAGTGGACTGGAGGCTCAGGACCACTGGGGGAAGCAGAGGAGGAACAAGTCACTTCATTAGTGACATCTGTGGTTAAAGAAGTTTAAAATGCAGCCGCAGCTTATCACAAACTTTAATATGGTAGTTTCAGCCATCATCAATGATGGAAATAATAAGCTGACCAAGTTACTGTAATGTTTAATATGTGAAAATGCAGTTATATCACAACTTGGTAAAAAAGAATTTGATTAAACGATCAAAAAGACAGAAGTTTATCTGAAAGGTAAACTAAAAAACTGTTTTTTTTTTTTGATTGTTTATTGGATCCTCCTTGAACCCTTCATTATAACCATTTAGCATATTTGTCTCAAATCGTAATATTACACAAAGATACCCCATGTAAATAGAAATTATAGTTTTTCAATGACTATTTGATTTATTAAGGAAACAAATATGTCCAAACCTACATGATCCTATGTGAAAGAGAAATTGCCCCCAAACAAAATAACTGATTGTGCCACCCTTGGTGGAATCAACTACAATGAAGCATTTGTGATAACTGGCAATGAGGCTTTCACCCCCCATTTCACCTGACCAATATTACTCCACGAGCACAATAACAACTTACCCAGGAGGTCGTAAAAAAACCCAGAACAACGTCTAAAGAACTGCTGGCCTCACTTGCCTCAGATAAGGTCAGTGTTCATGACTCAACAAGAAGAAAAAGACATCATGAGAGAGCTCCAAGGTGAAAACCACTGCTGACCTAATGCACATAAAAGCTCATCTCACATTTGCCCCTCCTCAAAAAAAATCTTATTTACGTCCATAACATAATTGATGGGACCATGAATTCTGTGCGCTCCCAGAAAACCCTGAAGCAGAATGTCCAGCCATCAGTTTAATGACATCAAGTTCGAGTGCAATTGGGTTACGCAGCAGGACAATGATCTGAAGCACACCAGTAGTGACTTAGAAAAATAACTTAAGGTTTTTGAGTGGCCTAGTCAAAACCCAGATTGGGTTTTAAATCTGATTGAGATTCTGTGATGTTTCCACTTGAAAACCCTCCAATGTGGCTGAATTAAAACTACCGTACAAAGAAAGGTGGACAAAAATTCCTCCGCAGCTACTTATTGTCAGTTTTCACAAATGCTTGGTTGCAGTTTTTGCTGCTAAATATTATATAACAACCAGTAACAAGGTTTAAGAGGCAATTACTTTTTTAAACAGGATCAGGCAGGTTTGGAAAACTGTTCTCTCTTGATACATATAATAAAAAAACAGCATTTTACATTTATCCTTGTGTAATGTTAAAACCTTTCGTTGATGATCTAATTAATTCAAATGCGTCAGATATGTTTAAAAAAGGGAATAAAAAAACAGGAAGGGTTAGTGTAAAAATCCTTTTCCACAGTACTAGATGTTGTATTGTGTGCAGGCTGAGTACCTGATCACTGTAGTGGTGCAGCAGGCGCTCCTGAGCAGTGGAAGTGAACGTTGAGCCACTTGCCGTCACGACGATGCCACACCCTGGTCTCCTCCGACTGGCTGGAACGGGGACGGCCTGTGGAGTCCACAAACTGTGTGAGCCGAATGTAAGCAATGCATGCGGCATCCTCGCCAATCAGGTGCACATGTGGGTTGAGCAGGGTGGTGTGCACGGGCTTGCTGTTCTTACTCAGCACTAGGTAAAAGACAGAGAAACAGTGGGAAAATGTGTTACAGCCACATTTCAATACTAAATAAATGAGCAGATACGTCTTTTTATTGTATTTCACTGATCCCTGGGTTGAAAATCTGTACTCTAGATGTCAGTTTCTGTTTATTTGAATAACTTGAACACTGACTTACGTTAGTATAATGCATAATGCAGCTTATTGTTTAAAACTGCATTGCCAAAAATCTGACACATTCATGAATCGTTTTAAAGAAAACTGTTTGAAAATGTAGAAAACACTTGATTGCCAGAGAACTTAAGTGAAACAATGCTGATTATCAATTAAACAATTTGAGTTACTTAACCAAGGAAAAATGACATTTGATTCTGACATATTAATGACCAAACAATCAGTATGTGGCAGATTAATTCATAATAAATAGACTTTTAGCTGGTAGTGAAAAATAACAGTTTAAAAAAATAAAATAACATTTACATGTAATTTCCCCAAAATTACAATTCCTATGGCTACCCGCGATGGAAACTCAGCCAGCTGGTATTCTAGAATAAAACAAACAGGACAGAGTATGAGGGGAGACTCACAGTTTTCAAAGTAGAACTTGTGAAAGTCCATTCCCTCCACCAGGTTTCCCAGGGCCTCAGGTTCAAATGAGGTGAGTCCAGGATCACAAATCCTCCTGAGAAACAAAAAGATATAAGCTATGTAGTTGAGAAAGTTGAAGCATGTGTAAAAAGACAGTAGTAAGCTAGTTTTATACTTAATAAGAGTTTGACTCATGCACTGGCTTTTCATCGTACATATGCAGATATACTCACGTGTAGGCATCAAAATCTCCATTGTTAATCGCTTCAATCAGCTGCTCTGTTATCTTAATGATCTCCTGTTTACGAGCTACAGAAGGAATGAGAGAGAAAGAGACAGACAGCTGTTAAGTGGCGAGAAGCCAGTTAGACGGCGAGACATCAATTAACTGTGCGGTTTGGTTTAATCTGTCTGCTCTCTCTCTGTGCTACAGCTCAACACTCGTCTTTACCCTCATCACACAATCCAAAGCAGCTTCCTTATTGTGACTCGATGTCATCACTGTCTGCCACTCTACTTTTCACCTTCTGTACAATACAGAAACTGACCAACACTACACACTGCTCTCTTCTGTGTGAGCAAACAGTGTCAATGCAACAGAAAGGCCACAGACTTAGTTTGACAAAAACCCTTAACTCAAGGTTCAGTTACTGGCATTTTTTAGAGCTTTTGATCAACTCTCCTGTTATGACCACTGAATTTCAGTATGTATGAACTAACCTCCCGTGCTCCTTTGCAAATGATTAACTTTGTTTACTGCACATAACCCAATTTGCTAAGAAATAAAAACAAAACAACCCTTAAATGTATTGCTTAACATTATTTTTTGTAGCATTGTGAAGTATGAAAAGTACCTACTTTACACACAAGCCCCTTTTTTAAAGAACCAATGAACCTAAATAAAAACTTTTAAAACTCAACAAAATGACAGCTTTGAAATGTTTTTTAAAAAGATATTCAGCATTTACTTTTCAATAAATCCCACGAAAAGGTCGAAACCAACTAAGAACTGTCTGTGGAGCCCAATATAATCATGATAATAATAAATATAACAATATAACAACAGCGTTTGAGTCGCACATCTTAAATGCACATTAGAACTCCATGTGTATTTATCATCCAAAATTCACACAAATACAGCATTTTTTGACTCATCTTTCATAAACACTATGCTGTGAAAAACAAATAGTCCAACATCTCCATGACAAAGCTCAGTAAACCCTTAAAAAAGGCCTGGACTGAAAAAAGAGGTCTGGTCTGCCTCCTTCATTATAAACGCCAAGATCTGATTATTCATTTTTACTTTAGATAAGTAAAGAACTGTTGCATGCTAACTCCTGCTGCCCATCATAAATATTTCACACTCACACACGTTCAAAATTAGTCTCTTAGCAAAACCCTGTGACTTCTGCACATAAGTGAGAAAATGAGGAAAGACTCCTGGCTGAAATGTGTGCTACAGATTCAAACTCCTTCCTCATTCTGTGTTAGCACAATGTCACAAATAAAACAAAATAAAAAAAACTCTTTGTGGGTAAACAGTGGAATGAATCTGCATCTGCAGAGAACTTTATCGAACTGTGATTGGTTTGGATTTTGTGTTCTCTGCCCAATTCTGAAATTCTTTCAGAAAGTGAACCTAAACCAGCCTCCTTCAGCAGAACAATGTGAAAACACATGGTTGGTGACAAACTCTGTGCATATATTACTCTGCGCTGTGGTGGTAGCAGAAGTATGAACATAAGTGAAGTGAGTACCCAAAGATTTATGTGTTCACTAGTAATAAATGAGCTTCGGACTACAGACGGAAAAGACTAACTAATGACTAATGCTGGTTTTGGTCTTTCCTTGGGATTTGTTGACAGTAAGACTATAGAATAACACTGGCTTATTCCTTCAACAAGACATTTAAACAACAGTTCAAACCTTGTTCAAAATCTGTTCACTTTGCTGATAATAAACACCGACACGTAAAAGATCTGAACACTCGAGGCAACTGTGCGATATATTTAGAGTGATCTGCATTTCAAAATGATTTGATGTACTGAAACAGATGCGTGTGAACTGAAAAGTGAAAGTGTATGTGAATATTTTCAAGAATCAACGCCTCACTAAACCCCTGTTAAGCTGGACACCATTTACTGCCTGCTTAGCTCATTCGTGAGCAAACCATTTGAGAGATGTAAGGCTTGTGTGTGCTACAGCCATACGGAGTAGACAGCAGGGAAAGCTCAGGTCAGTTAGTCAAGATGTGTTCTTACTCTGCTTAGTGTTGCTTTTAGCAGCGACAGCGTTACTCCCTAGTGGAGCAGCAGGCATGGAGGACTGTGAGTGCTCAGAGTCGGGGCAGGAGCTGTTGCTTGTGCTGTTCCATGCCATGCGCTTTACGTCATGCGGTGGAACTGAAACACACATTGGATGGTCAACAAAACAAACAACATCGATGAATGACAGAAACATACATGTGATGATCTACAACAGGAAAACCGGGAGCACAGCTCATGCAGTTAAACAAGCAACAAGACAAAAGTGACAAAAATGAGATGAAGATGGTCGATTCAGTTGAATCAGCAGGAAGCAGAACTGGGTTTATCACAGACATGCAGGCAAGTACACGAGGACAGAGTGGCAGCTGGAAGCAAGATCAATGCAGCTCTGATTGTGATGATGTGTGATGTGGAAGTCACTTAAGTGCCTGCTCTGTTCACATCTGCTCTACTCTTAATGCTCATAAACATTAACAAAGCCCCCCCCCCGATGAACTGCAGCTACCAGCAAAGAGAGGATCGAAGCCATTGTTTGTTATTAGCTCATGTTATGCCTGTGGGGAAACTTAGGATGTTTACGAAGGAAGATGAGTGGAGAATATAAGGAGTTGAGAGGGAAAAAGAGATCAGACTGCTCTTTAGTGCAGGTGTGCCTGACAAGAGCAGCAGGACGAGGACAAAGGCTAAGAGACAGGAGGAAAGATTACAGTAAAAAGTCAGGAAATTTGTTTTGTGCGGAGAAAGTGTATTAGAAATAAAAGGATGACATTAAAAAGGAGAATAAAGCATTACTGTAGAGAAGAATGGAGCAGAAAATGTGAGGACAAAGAGAAACAAGATGCTCTATGGTGTGAATGATTCCTGTAAAGTCAGACAGGGGACAGGGCCCGTCAGACTGGGAAGCCAGTGTAGGACACTGGCTACACAGTGTAGGAGATAGGCATGGCTTCCTCCATCTAAGTCTTCACATTAGGAGTACAAGGGGATAGATGCGGTCATCACCAAGAAACACCCAAACACATACACACACACACACACACACACGCATATAAATTTCAGGGTTCCCACAGTGGCCCAGATGAAAAAAAAATCCACAACTTCCTTGATGAGACAGCCTGTGTCACTGAAGTATCAATTCATTGATACTTGATAGTCCCTAGCTACGTTTTTCCATTTGTTCTGGGCACTCACGGACAACATATATGAAGCAGCAGGAAATCAATTATGCAAAAGTCATTCTAGTAATGCATCAATATAAAAAGTAAGTTCTATGTAAGTGCCAATATCAGTTATTATCCAAATCACTGCATAGTTTTTGCTTTTCTTAAAATAGATAAAAAGAAAACAAAAAACAAAGCAATAAATAAATACTATTCCAAAACCAGTGGGAACCCTCAAAAAAGCTTGGTGGATCAGAGTGAGGGAGCTCGAAGATGTAAGACATCATTGCCAGTGATTACAAAAAGCCAGGGTGGGAGTGGGGGACGGTTGGGTGAGTAGGGGTGTTAGTTCCCTGCCAGGGACGACCGTATAGCTTCCGGTTGCCATGGACAAACTTACTGGCAGGTGAGCTTTGAGGTGAGGGCAGAAGTGGGGGCATCTCCTCTGTGGCGCTGCTCTGACTCAGTGCCGAACTGTCCGCTAGAACACACACACACACACACACACACACACACACACACACACACACACACACACACACACAACGCAGCCAGACACACAATAATTACACACATACATATATAAACACACACATCACAGGCACACAGTCAAGATTGTGAGAGACACATGTATCTCAGCACACTGGCCAGTCACTACAGTCAAATACACAAACTCCACTAGATAGGGGACAGAGAAAGAGAGCGAATCAGTACAGGAAAAGGGAATAAAATACTTTAGTACCTTTCCTACCTTTCATTTCCTCCTCATCATTGGTGGCGTTGCTCTCTGTTGATCCCTGGAGTGAAGTGATGAAGAAAAAGATACTGTTTTAGACAGCGTCTGGTCCATGAGGTCTGAAAGTGAAGCAGCTGTGTGATGCTCAGGCTTCCAGAGATGTGCAAATACAAAACGTACCTTGACTCCATCTGGAGGGTTGTGCACCACTGTGCTCTGAGATTCCTGTGACGTAGAACAGGACAGTTAGTTCAACATCTTAATCCTGAAAAACCAGTGCCTCCCAACTGGTCCACTTGTTTTATCAGTGTTGAAATCTGAAGCGCTTAAATTGTCAATGCCCCCGTGGACAGGGCTGTGAATGAGTTGATGGACTGCAATTAATGCTTACTTCAGTTATCAATTCATATGCAATTTATCATCTCAATTGATTGATTGTTCTAAGATGTTGGAAAACAGTTTAAAAAATGCTCATCATCAGAACTCCCCAAATACAAAAGGTGACATTTAAATTTGATCAAGTCAAAACCCCACAATTCAGGGTTTAATTTTACTATTAGAGGACAGACCTAACCATCAAATATTTTTAATCAAGAAGATGGAAATAGGAATTCAGTACATTATAAATGTTACGGCTGTCTGATGCAATCAACATATTTATTTCTGTATGTGGAGACTCATACATTTGTTATAACATGAAATCCTATTTAAAAAATCGTAATAAATATAAATACAGATTTTCTTCTGTAGCCAGCCCAACCCATACTTTGAGATCTTGCATCACCAGTTGAGAAGCACTACTAGATTAGACCAAACCATAGTCAAGACCTCATATATAACGCATGCCATAACATGCTAATACTGGATGAGACAAAATGATTAAGTTTGGCGTTATGGCAAGGATGTCAGTTGGGGATGTTGATTATGGCAAAATAAGCAAGTTAAAACAAAAGAAGATTGTTACAAGAGCAAATTAAAATGTAGATGGCAAAGAAAGATGTTAGGCACTGCCTATCATGAAAAATTAAAAGGATGCCTGGTTAAGCATGGGATGGAAGGATTATATACAGAGAAAACCACAGAGGCCATTAGATGATTAGACAAAATTCTACTAGTTATCAGCAGCTGCAGCTCACTGAATCAGGACTCTACAGTTCTCTGTGCTGCCACTTTAGAGGCACATAATCCTGCAGATAAGGTCATGCTCCTTGATACTGTGCACATATGCAGCCTGAGATTCAAAGTAATAACTGCTGCTAAAAGAAGATTTTAATAATTAGCAAAAAAAAATGTGTCTTATCTGCTTAATTTTTCATTCAAGAACACATGTGCACTCCACACATTTTAAGCATTGAGTGGTAAAATGGCCAGAGGATGTTTACAGGGAACAGGGAATGTTACGGTGCAACACCTCCTGGATGGTGGATGAAGGATGACAAGCAATGGAGGATGATGCACGGACTACTATGAAGCTACTGGGGGAGGGTGTTAAAAGGCGGTAACCGACACTGAAGCGGCCTACTGTACCATCTGGGCGTTGGTTGCCATGTTGGTGTCTTTCAGGGCATTGATGGCGCTCACTATACTGTTCTTACTGTTGTTGGTAGAAGGCTGGGGCGAGAACGCAAACACTCAAAGTGAACACATGTTACACACATGCACACATACACACATAAATTTGAATTACACGCCTTTTAGGGAATAGGGCTAATGTTAGTCAAGGCTCCTAGGCTGTTGTGAACTAACAGGGTAAATGAGAGGGTGAGTGCCACAGAATGGCCTCTAGATCATCCTTTTTACTGCCTCACTAACTCTCTATGCCTCTGCCACTTAACTGCACAGAGAGACCCCCTGGGGCAGAGGTGGAATAGAGGGAGGCAGGAGGAAAAGGAAAGAGATGCTTAATAGCAGCAGAGAATGATTGAGACTGCTCGGAAGGAGAGAGCAGCAAACCTTTAACTGAGGCCAAGTAAAGGTGAAACAATAAAACCAACATAGAAAAACAATTGAGTGATGATTATACACAGATGTGACTGGAAACACAGAGACTGTAGGAACAAAAGCAGTTAAAACAGGAGGTTCGGGATCTAAGAACAGGGTCTAGAAGGTTGAGAAACAGTAAAATATTAAGTATAAAGTCCTATAGACATGAGATAGAAACGTGAGTTAAAAAACAATTCTGGAAAAACCTTACTGTAGGAGAAAGGTACTGCTTGAAGAAATAGAAACAGGAGAAACTCAGTGGGGACAGAAAAAGAACAGAAGGTGGAAAAAAAAGGGGTCAGCTAAGAAGACAAGAAACAAGGTAGCAGAATAAGAGGGCAAAGAGGTGACGAGACAACCTTACCTTAGCAGAATCGGACTTCTTGTTGAGTAAACTTTTGCATGCTGTAATAGAGGATAGAAAAGGAGAAAACCAGCAGAAAACTTGAGTTTTACTACATCCAGCCAAATATCAAAAATATGCAGCTGCATAGTGTAGTGCAAGATTGCCGCCTTTCATCCGAGAGGCCGCGGTTCAAATCCCAGCAGTGGCCTACTCTTACTACTCTTTTAAATTCAGCCTTGTGAGCATCAACAACTCTTTAGAAATCACTTTCGTTCAAACCATGTTGAACAAAGACACATTCTAGACAGGTCTAGAAACCAGAGTTTTTTTTCCCTAATAATGTAGGACTACACAGACTGGCATCTTATTGGCATCCCATTGATTCAAACACTTGACTCCAATATCCCTTCAAATTACCTTCACTACCTTCAAATAGGCTCACACAAATACAACTAATTAATATTATACTCTTGTTTGTCTCTAAATTGATTTGTAGTTGTGGATTATATGGAAATCTGATCACATTTTATGTCATCCTTAATCAAAAATAGAGAAAATTCTAAAGGGTCCAATCCCAACTGTAAATCTAGATGTTGCCAGAGGATAACATGCATTTAATGGATTTCATGGTTATTTTTTCCCCCTTGGCTGTGCAGGTTGCTACACTCTGCTAAACCCATCTATATCATAATACATTCATCGCCATCTGGGAATAAAGAAACCTGAGAGCAAAGTAAACTTCCTTAATCCATTTCCTGTCTGGAAGACCCCAGCAGATCTACAAAGAGAGTGATAGTCAGACTCAAACAGCCGCTAGGACTGACGGCGATGAGCTAGGTAATGTAAATCATTGATTTCCTTTAAGGGCCTCAATCACTTTTCTTTTTGGCCTTAAGCTCTCAACTGTGTTCACTTCCTTTTCTCCAATTTTCTACTGACACAGACACAATTTCCAAAATTCTTATCTTGTTTTTCTTACCTTCCAATGGGAAGGAAATGGGAATGGTTAAGGGGAAGGGGGGTGAAAAAAGAGGGCTTAGTACTTCAATTAAGACAGCAGAGATAAGGGGCACACATACACAGCAGCAAACAATATCAAGTGACAACTCATGCTCCTTAATCTTGGCTGTTGCATCAATGTGCTGATAATAAATTAACTGGGCCTGGCCATGCAGCATCCAAAAGAAAAAACAAACAAAAAAGTTCATTCCACAACCAGGGAAAAGAGAGCCATTTGTGGAGAGCACAAACAACTTAGTTTAAATTTGGCTACAATATCTATCAAACAAAAAACCATCAGAGTAGAAAGTGTGACAGCATAGGACTATCACCTTCATGTGCTCTCTAAAAACTACCCTCCCCATTCAAGAGAATTATCACCAGTGTTAAAAGTCAAGATGACCGACACTAGGAGGTCTGCACCATTCAAGCAGCATAGCAGCTTGGTATATATTAGAAAGCAGTTGAAGGTGTATTCCCTGAGAATGTTTTATAGGAAATAACCACACAGGACACCCACATGCGAAAGGCAGCAAGCCAAACACCTTTACAGAAACAAAGTGTTTTTCTTTCTTCTGTCACATTTTTGCTCTATCCTTAAAAGAAGTCGATCAAACTGCCACGCCTTGCCTCATAGCCATACTCTACCGCGAAGTGCAAGGAAGCAATTGTAGTAAAAAGTGTCAGGGTTTTGCAGTGATAAGCGACATCATCGACAAAAAAGAAAACAACAAACAAAAATACAAAACCAAACTGAACATTTAAGAAAAGACGAGAGCTGGAGGGTCCAGTCTGGAGTGATGATGTTACATGACATACACAAAAACTTACAGGCAGGCAACTTGGTCCAGTCTCAGTGAGGAAGCCCGCATTCAGAGGGCTCTAGCTGACAAATCAAAACCACCACAAACACTCCGAATTTCAGCCAACCAATCAAACATTCCATGAGTATTACCTGCCTCTCCAAACGCTGACATAACCTGCCCTTACAGATTTTACCTTTATACTGCCTATATACAGACCCTAGTTAGATATGGAGAACTTTACTATATGTAATATATGTAGAACAAAGTAGCTTCTCTCATCTGTAAAAGGGGGAGAGAACCCAGTCTGCTCTACACTGTAAGGTACTGAATCCATGGAGCCACCATCGGAATCGCCGACCTTCCCCACCCCATCCCCACCCAGCAAGATGAGAGCTTAGCCTCATTTTAGTACTTTCGAAACATGACTATGCATCAATTCATGGCATAAGAGAGACTGAATGAGTCAATTAACAAACATATTTGCAGGTTTGATGCCACATTAGCTTCTGGCATTCCGTCCTCGAGGCACAGATGCTTTTTTGAAAGTACTAAAACAGATCCCAGGACGGGGAGATGAGACATGGGATGCCTTTAAACTTAGGATTCATCAGGAAGGCTGTGCAGCGGTGATGGTTTCAACAGCTCTAGTAGCAGCACTGAAGGCAGTTCTCCCATATATTGTCTCAGTGTAGACCTCTCCTCCAGCTCTTCAAAACCTGCTCCCCCCCCCCTCTCCCACCAGACCCAGGTCTGACGATGGCAGCACGCCAACCCAGCTCTTGCCGGCCCCCTGCAGTGTCAGTTCCCGCCCCCAGGATACATGCCCCTCCTCATCCACTGCCCCAGTCCACCCTGTGCATATCCCAGCCTAGGGAAAGCACAGTGATGAATTGGTTCAGCTGGAAATCAGGATGGAGCTTGCGATACATGATGATGTAACTATTTTGGAAGATGAAATGGTACCTACAAGGTACGGGACTGAGTGTTGGTGAGGTGTAAATGTAAAAAACACTGCACACAGAGTGCAGGTTGAACTTGATCGATTAAGAAATGCTGATGTACACGAGTATGTGCATAAAATCTAATGTCTTTGCATTATGGTTAAGGGAACATAGCTCCTTTGTAAACTAAATGAGCATAATTTGTGTGAGTACGCATGCATGTGTGTGAATGTTCATGAGAATGCTGGCAGAGGCTGCATGCAAAAGTTTGGGGGTGGGGTGGGGGTGTAATGAAGGCTCGTTCTGTACTATGTGTGTAGAGGAGTGGATGGGCGTGTCTCTGGGACGTACCTTCCTGAGCCAGTGAGGCCGTGGAGGAGGCGGCAGCAGCAGAGTTGGTATGCTGCCGGCCCACTATTGGACAGAAATGCTACAGTTGGGAGGGGCTATGCAAGTTAAGCAGGTCTGTCGCATGGTGTTCAATCATGGGCCTAGAAAGCTACAGGGTGTGCTGGCTGCAGCCCAGATACATCACGCAGTTTGATAGAAATGGGCTACTGCAAAGATGTGCACCCCTGTGGTTTCCTAGGCCCAGGTTCGAAATCATTAGTCATCGACTAATCAATTACTTAAAGACTAAGAACAAGGCTTCAACTGAAGTCACTCTCAGCAGACTGAGAGGGAAAAAACAAAAAGAACAAAAAAATCAACAGAAATTTACCAGTAACCTTTTTTTGTGAAACCACACTTGCCGCCCCCCCCCCCAACAAAAAAAAACCTAATACATGTCTAGGCTTCCCTCAAACATGCAAACACTCCATGGGCAGCAGAAAAGACACACACAAATACGCACACAGACAAACACACAGGGAGAAATACATTAGCATGGACAAAGACAAAACTTGCACCCACATATAATCTGGTACATGACAGAAAAATAACATTGTAGACACATCTGCAATGCACTTATTATAATCCATCAATTATTAATACATTTTTTCTACCATGAGTCAAAGGAACTTCATGTTTCAAATCACTTTTAATGTTGTAAGCAGGCAAACTCCTGTGCACACACAAAAACATATTGTTATTTTGAGGATGAGTGGGTGAGTGTGTGCGTGTGCGTGTGGTGAGGGGGTTAAAAGTGGTGCAGAGGACTATCCACTCTCCTTCCTCCTCTCCCTCTGCATGTGCTGCGTGGGAGGCTGAGGGCGAAGGGCACACCCACCTGAGAAGTTTCTGGACACCAGCATAGTGGTGAGAATGGCTCCCTGGAGGAGAGAGAAGAGAGGGAGGTATGAGTGCAGGGACTTTTTGTTTTATTTAACACAAATGTCTTATACTGTTCCACATTCATTTATAATGGGACTGTTACATTTGTGTCTTTCAGCTTTTTCATCAATGCTCCAAGTACCACAACAAAACAGGACTTGTACTGTATTTTTCTAACAATTTCTAACAGAAGAGAATGGTTGATAACTATAAACTGGAATTGAGTACCTTGAGTTTTCGGCGAGCATTGAACTTGCGGAGACACTCAACAGTTTCCTGTCTGTGCATCATGGATGCCACTGTAGAGCGGTGCTGTAAGAAGACAAAAAAAAAACATATCAAAGTCTCGTTTTTTCCATATCTATATATACACAGTTATTTAAACTCCATAATATAATTTTATATGATTGATAATATCATTTTTAAAGTTGTGTTGTGTCTATTTGTGAGTTTTACTCATGTCATCACCATCTTCTGGTGTAACAGCACAAACACCTGCGTTTAAATTTGGCTACATTATCAAACAAAAAGCTATTGGAGTAAAAACTGACAGCATAGGACTACCACCTTCATATGCTCTCTAAAAACTAGCCTCCACCACTCAAGAGAATGATCACCAGTGTCAAAAGACGGCCCACACTAGGAAGTCTGCACCACTCAAGCAGCCTAGACATGATAGATAATATAAATGTGAAAGTAGTGTTGTGTGAATGTGTGAGCTTTACCTATGTGATATGTTTTTACAATCTTCTGGTGTAATTCCAGTATATTTCTGAGATGGGTTAGATAAGAAAGTGAATACTTACGCAGACCCATGGGTGTTTGAGGGCCTGTTCAGCAGTGATCCTCTTAGCTGGGTTGATTGTCAACATCTGGTTGATCAGGTTCTTTGCCTCTGGAGTCACCGTGTCCCACTCTGGGGATGGGAACTGAGAAAAAAGTAGAAACAGTTGGGAACAATGCATTTTTTTAAAAAGATGCATCTGCAGGTTTCTGTCTAATCCACAAGTACAAGTTAACTGCTAATTTACTTTTTCACATAATATATGCTTCTGTTCCAAGTCTCTAAATCAGCAGTATGCTCCCTACAAACAGGTTGGCTAAGACTTTCCCCCTTTCTCTGGGAGTTGCAATGTAACTTGATTAATTCAGAGACTCAGAGAGGAGGATACCCCTTCTAATTCTCTCTCTCTCGCTCTTCTCACTTACACACACACACACAAAACAAACACACATACCTCTGCAATGCGTCAAGGAGGCCCTGATAGGATCAATAGCTTTGGAAAAGCTCTCAATTGAACACTATTAAACATTCAAAAACTGCTTAGTAAACCCAGCAAAACCCTGCACTGCACCCTTTACAAATAAATACCAGACAAACACGCTCTTACATCATATGCCCCAGCTTTGATCTGCTGATAGAGTTTGTGCTGATCTTCATCCCAGAATGGAGGATATCCCACTAACAAGATATAGAGAATAACACCTGACAGAAAACAAAGAGAGGAAACAGATATTGAAAAATATGCAATATTAAATGAGATATTATTTATAGCACAATTCAAAACACACACATTCCAAGTAAACCCATCATCTTTCCAACTGAAATTGCAGCAGGTAACATTTAAAGAATAATATAATGAACACAAGAAAATGCAACAACAAACAACATATGTTCACAGTAGAAGGTCCTGGTCATTTTAGGATTTTCCCAGCAATACAGCATTATTGTGGCTTCAAGCAATACCTCACCTCTGAACGGTGTTGATTTGGAGTTTGATTGTGAACAAACAACCTAATTGCAGCAGGTTAGTTGTCTAAAGATGAAGCTAAAGACTCACCACAAGCCCATATGTCCACAGGCTTGCCATAGGGGTCCTTCCTCAGAACTTCAGGAGAGAGATAGCCCGGGGTGCCCGCAAACCCTAACCAAAATAAAAACCATAAGGGCACAATTAACTGATGTCTTTCAAATTCTGATGAAGGCTATTTTTGTACAATTGTGAGAACGGTTCAGATGGTAGCGATGTGTTGTATTGTAACACATGACCAGATTATTACAGTGTAGAGTCACAAGCAAATGCCCACTAATCATCTTGTCCCCGCTGGAGTCAGCTAAATGCTGGCTGTCTGGTTATTAGCCAAGACACAATGACCTAAGCATGAACTGGAAAGTGTCTGTGAGCCTCTTAAGCAACACTCCCATAAGTATTATTTGGTCTCTAAATGGGCGGCTGGTTGTGTATCTATACAGACCTACTGTTTGAAAGGGGGCCTTTGAAAAAGTGATTTGTATACTTAAGTGTATAAATAATCTGGTGCTAACAATGAGATAGAATTACAAATCAAGTAATGTTCCAGCACATTTCATATGTGTCTGTCATTATTTGTGTTTTCTTACCAAACCAAGCCTGTTGGTCTCCCTGAACTTCAATAGCAAGGCCAAAGTCTGCCAGCTTCACTGCAGCACCCTTCATCTTACTGGCCAACAACAGGTTCTCAGGCTGAGAAAGAGGGATGCACGCATGCGCGCGCGCGCGCACACACACACACACACACACACACACAGTGAATCAGAATGTAGGACAAGAGATCAGGACAGTGAGAGACAGCTAGTGACAGGTACTCTTGAGCAATGCTCCTTCTTAGAAATATTTATATTTGATGTATTCGACACAGCTTGTGTGGGGGTGGGGTAACAGTGTGAGAAAGCTATGGAGAGACAGAGGTGGCAGAGAGAGGATGGGTTTAGTTGAGATTCTCCACATTGCCTTATATGGGCATGGGTTTGTAGCCATAGAAACCACTAAGGAGTCATTTAGGTAGTGTTGCAGACTGCATGCTAAATGGAAAGTGTACTTAGTAAGGGACAGCGTGTGTGGCAGCGTTCTAAATGGCCGTTGTTTGGGCAGTAGGACATAAAGAGCTGCAGTAAAAGCCCACTCAGGATAAAAGGGCAACAAATCAGACAGGCAGCGCTCAAGGTAATAGCGTTATTCTCTGACAGAGTGCACAGACACACACATACAAAAGCCACCCACACACATTTGAGACATCCCTCGAGATTTTTTTCTGCCCATTGTGGTCTCTGCTTGAAAAGGAACAATTGAATACAAATTAACATTGTCCTTCCTACTAGATTATTATCACCTCTAACTGGGTTAAGTAGAAAACATCTCTCTTCCTCTACTCTTCGCATTTGAGCCTATCAGCAATTTGGGGCACCTCAGGCACCTCCCCCGGTGCTCAGTGGCTGGTGGGATGTCACATGGGTTGTCGTGGCAACTCCTGATGTTCATCTATGCTATTACTTTGTTTCTGATAACAGACTCTTATCACAATGTGAAGAGAGCATAAACATGTGTTTATATATGTACATGTTTGAGTCCTTGTCTTTTCCTTGCCATAGGTGAGACAACCCCCTCCACGTGATTATGACTCACCATCTCTGCGCTCAATATGAACATGCATGCATGTACACATACACAGACACACAGTTGTGGTCAAGGACAAACAAGCTGACAGATCCAATATACAGAAATACAGGGTAAATAGTGAATAGAAGAGAGCCGCAGGAGAAAAAAAAGAGATAGAAGCAGAAATGCAAGAAGGAAGAAAGGGGGGGCAAGAGATGGAGCAACCGAGAGCCATCTGTGTGTTGCCATGGCCACGAGCAGAGGTGTGTGAGTGTGTGGTTGTCACAGCAACGAGCAGCCACTCACCTTGAGGTCTCTGTGCACAATATCATGTTGGTGGATATGATTGACACTCTCCAAGATCTGACTAATGCAATGGCTATGGAGAAAGAAGGGACAAACGGAAGAGACTAAATGTGTCAGTCACTGCCCAACATTATAATATACATCACACATACTCATTCATACATAATGTTTAGTTTGTCTGTCATATGGTTTAAGTTAGAAAAACAATGACATTACTCTTGAACACTGTACTTATCATGACATGAAACTAAGGCTGTCATACATTTAAAAATTTCAAAGACTAGACTGACCAAAGGCAATTTATGCAATCTGTAATAGAACAAATAAAGATTTAAATGTAGGATACATCTTTTGGTTTTTTTTATTTCAGACCAGAGAGAAAACTGAGAAAATAGTTACTGGCAAGACTGATCATGAAAACCTCTCACATTTTGAGCAGGTGGATGCTAAATTTAAGGATATATTGCACAAGAAACATTTATAATACGATACCTATTAATTTTAAGAGACATAAACCAGGTATAGTTTAAACAATCAATGCTAAGAAATTCATGTGGGAGGCATTACACCACAGAGTCAATAAAGCCCTATCACAGTAGCCATTTTAATAATGGGGGCGTCAATTCAGCTGCTACCAATACCTTTGCCATTATATCTCAATTCTGGCTGGTAAGCATGTTTTCACACTAGCCTGTGAGTGCGTTGGCTAATGTTGGGTCTTGTAAAAATTTTCTAAAAGCCAATGCGTGACCACCTTATTACAGTCCTACACACAGTGGTGTCATGCAGCACCTATTTGAGGCTCATGCCCATGTCACATCTCTGGAAAGGTTATTGTGTCAAGGGTTGGGCCTAGCTTGAGAAAAGTGTGGCAGGGGCTTAATCCAAGTGGGGGTCATTTCCTAAACCCCCTATATGTATTAGGTACAAAGTGTATAAAGACCTCTAATCCTATTGTACAGCAGCCAGAGGAAAAGCAGGAGTCTGAGAAGGATGATGTATAGAGGAAAGAGAGAAAGCCTAAAAAGTTAGAAAAAAAAAAGGAAATTGAAATAAAAGCTTGCTAAAATTTCAAAAAGCCGAGATCACGTCTTAACTGTGTGCTTTCTATAGCCCAAATCCTTAAATGCATAACATTTACAATTATTCAATGCACAGACTAAAACAGATTACCCTTTACTGTTGATGGACCAATTAATTCAGCCCAACTTAAATGAAGACAGAAAATGCAAGGTTGTGCATGTAGCCGCACAGAGTAGAGACAGCTATATTGATGCAATTGTTGACAAGGAGATGCATTTGCTGCCATGAATACAATCCAACCAATTAAATCCTCGCCATGCGCCTGTCTGTTCACGCTCATAAAATGAGAGTCTGTATTCATAAAGTTCATGGGATTATGCTGTAAATTTGTAGCAGGGTGTGTTTGCATGTATATGTGAAGGGCAGCTCCATAGGAGCTTACCTGGCATCGGCCTCACTGTAGTACTCCCTGGCTACAATATCTTCAAAAAGCTCTCCTCCTGTTACCCTAGGTTGGGAGGAAAAAACAGGAAAGGAGAGAAGTCGTTACCATACACAGACAACAGTCATATGGATTGCTAAAATATTATTCTGTGTGCATGCAAGATATACTCACAGGTCAAAGACTAGGTAATGAAAGCCTTCCTCTGAAATGCTGTCATGGAGTCTCACTGCAGGAGAGAGGATGGGTAGTGAGACAAAGATATAAACAAAGATATATAGGCACATCCTGTGGCTAGGACTGAAACCACGATTTTATTAAACCACTGAGTGATGGTGTCGGGGGAAGCATTTAGTTGGGGTTCAAATTATAACCAGTTGTGAAAAAGTATTTGACCCCTTCATTACTTTTTTTAGCATATTGGTCACACTTAAATTATTTTACCCCCAAAAAATAACTTGAGTAAATTCAAAATGCAGGATTTTTATAATGATTTCTTCTCATTAAGAAAGGAAATCTGCTCAAATCTGCTGGCCTTATGTAAAAAAGTAATTGCTCCCCTTTGCTGTAATTGATGGAACAATGAATTCTGCGCTTTAAAACAAAATGCTGAAGGACCATATCTGGCCATCAGTTCATGACCTCAAGCTTTAGCACTCACTGGGTTATGCAGCAAGACAATGATCTGATTCACACTAGCGAGCCCACCCATTAATGGTTAAGAAAAACAAACTGAGGGTTTTGGAGTGGCCTAGTTAAAGTCTGAACTTATATCTCACTGGGATGCTGTGGCATGACCTTAAACAGTGATGTAAAAGACTCATTGTCAGTTATAACAAATGCTTCATTGCAGTTCTCGTGCCAAGAAGGGTACAACAACATATAAGGTTTAGGTGCAAGCAGGTTTTTTACCCCATTGATAATGCATAATTCTTTAAAAACACATTTCTATTAACTTGTGTTATCTTTGTATAATAGTAAAATTGTTAAATTATTATTTAATTTAGCTTTAAATTATTATTAAATAATGTTGACAACAAATATTGCAGAAAAGAAATAAATCAGAAAGAGGACAAATACTTTTTCACAGAACTGTATTTGAATCACAGAAAAAAATAAAGCACAGATGTGGGTGGAGGAGGTCTGGAGACAGGCTAGGAAATGTTACAGTTACGGTTTCCTGATGGCTGATGGAGACATTGAAACTAAGCGCTTTGCTGCAATAGAATCAAGTAAAGTGTTGAGGGAAGTAATGCACTTATATTCACCATGATACTGCTGTTATGTGATAACAGCCCAAGCCCTACTGTCAACATATCTAAACACCAGTCTAATGACAAGGTCCCAGGCTGCAGGAGCAAGGTGTTAGAGGACGGCCCAGAGATACAGCTCAGATTTAGTGTCAGGGGATTCACAGTTTTCGTTATGTAAAACGAATCAGTTGTATAATAACATAAAGTAGGATGGCCCTGCAGCAAGAAAACGAGCGATTGCTCTTTCCTCCTCCTCCCATCTTCTTGCTTTCCCTCCATCTGTCTCCTACTCCTCCTGCTTTCGTCTCTCCATCTGTCTCTTTTTTGTGCCCTCTTTTGTCCAAAGTTTGAATGCAGACGATGCCAGAATGTGTCAAAAAGAGAGGAGAGGACAAGGCAGGGAGAAAAAGTCTATACGGAGAGGGGATACGAACAGGAAAAGTAGGCGAGGGGCGATTGAGTGCCTGGGGGCAACAGAAAAGTAGGACATGATGAAAAGAAAAAAAAAAAGGTGCAGTGAAAAAGGTGTCATTGATTTTGTCATTTCCCCCTTTGTGTCCTTTAATACCTATTTACTCTGAGCATCTCCATTGCCACTATACAATGCATTTTATTTAACCATCATGATCTCAGTGAGAATATACAGATGGGCAAAGACATAATCAGAAGGGTAAGAAAGCAATGGACATTTTCACAGACATGAATGATAGACAGGCTTAGGTGACAGGCAGAGCAGAGATCTGTTCTCAAAATGTCAGCAAGAGAAACTCCTGTCGACCCTCACTCTTAATGGGATCATATGTTTTATGGGTTTAAGGGATATAAGTTATGTCATCCACATATCTTTAGGTCATGATTAATTACACAAAGACTAACAAAATCTTAAATAGAGCTAGTAGGACTTCTTGATACCCATTCAGAATAGTAATGTTCAAAAACCAGCTACAACAGAGTGACGGTAGCTATCACTTCTACTACACAAAATCATTTCTTTGGTCTTGCTTCTCTAAAGTATTACTACTACATACCAATATCTACTGGATTATTGAAATCTAAAGGGACCTGACGTGGGGAAAATATTATATAAATATATAGATCAGTTGAATCACTTTGCAAACTGAAATTATTTGGACAGGTTTTCTATTAATTCTAAAAAGGTGATATAAGGGGCATAGTGACTGTCTGGGGCAGCTTCA
Source organism: Microctenopoma stevenorrisi (assembly GCA_032270685.1). Taxonomy (NCBI): domain Eukaryota; kingdom Metazoa; phylum Chordata; class Actinopteri; order Anabantiformes; family Anabantidae; genus Microctenopoma; species Microctenopoma stevenorrisi. Next base: position 10,976,281 of record JAUMTR010000011.1, on the reverse strand, counting down.
GGAAGTGGAGGACTTGCCATGATTGATAGAACCATTAAGTGGAACCCTGGACAAATACCCAAACATAAATTGGGACGGGGGCAAATACTGTATGTTATTCAATATGTGTTATTATTAAGATTAAAACTATTTTTGACAACCCTGAGTGTCTAATGTCTGTATTTACTTTTTCTTGTTTTGAATCTGCATGATGAATTTCAAAATTATCCTATGAAACTCATCCTTCGATCGAAGATTGAATGATTTTAGCCCTTAGTTACTCAAGTTACAGAAGCACCTACAAAGATATTATTAATAACCATAAATAAATCTTTCAGCTAGCGTAAGTGGATTTTTCAATGTCAGGGTAAAAAACATTTATCCTGATTTCTTTAAAAGATTATGTTGCTTAGATAACCTTTGCTTTAAATTGTATCCTATTGAACACATCACATATTCAGTCATAAACAAAAACTTACCAATATTGGGGTGTTTCAGGAGGCGGCAGATTCGAGCCTCTCTCTCAAGCTTCTGATGGTCTGAGGAAAGAACAGTCAGTTTAGACAAGTTACAACTGCAGAACAAATTAGCACAAGGTCACAAAAGTGACAAGTGTTGATATTTTACATTTGTTGCTTCACAAGAAAACTGTTACCAAAACTACATATTCAGTAGCCTGTCGCAGTCATAAAATATACTTAATCAATTAAATTCCTAATAAAAATATTCCTGCATGATGTGTTTTAAAAAAAATATTTGGCTTTCATTTTCTAGTGACTGCTGAGACATAGACAAGACAGGTTTAAAGAAGAGATGCATATGAAGTGCAACAAAGCTCAATGGAAAAATAGATCATGTGGTCATGTGATGTGACATCTAGTGGTCTAAACCAGATCATCCCAAAGCTAAGAAAAGTGTTGGTTTACTCACTGTGGTGACAGAATCAAAAGATGTTTAGATGCTAATAAACAACATTTTACAGTGGATCTGCATATTAATAATTGGATTTCTTCTCTTATTTAGAATCACCAGTCTTAAATTTAACTGTAGGCAGAAGATGTCATTTTTTTCCCTGCATGTTAGAGCAGACTGCCATCGCAACAGAGAAAACACACACAGGGCTAACTATACTGAACTAAACTTGTGTTTCTTAAATAAAACAAAATTATGTGTTTAAATATTTGAACTAACTATTCCTATATTTCCTAGGAAGGATTTATTTTGTGTACATGAATGCAAATAATTAAGGCCATGGAAATAACCATAAAAAAAATCAGCTCCACTGTTCTCAGGTTTGGTTTTATTTATTTAAGGTTATTAAACTGTGTGTGTGCTAGTAGTTAATGAGGCTTTGATGAGCAATAGTGAATGGGTTTTCATGTGCATGCATGTACGTATGTATTGGTTTATGTGTGCGTGTGTAAAGGGGTTAGAGTGAAGTCCAACCAGTTGTGGAAAGTGGTAGTGTTTGCACTTCTGGCTGGGAGTGGATGCTAATAAGAACTTACACACCTCAAGCCCAAACCAACATCCTTGTTTGAGGATTTTACTAAATCCGGCAGCACAGCAGCATGTGTGTACCTCTGCGTGCTTTTATGAGATGCCGGTCTGTAAACCACACAACATTGTGACACTCCTTCCCATCACTTCAGGAGGGTGTAGCCACGACCATGAGGTCAAAGATCACTGAGATGGAAACTGCAATGATGATACAGTATAACTCAGTGTCTGGAATTGCATATATTTGTTTGCTTTATCAATGTCGTAGAACCAAATTCAACCCTAGAGCTCCATGGTAATTACACCACGCACAGGCAGCCTCACTAAGATTTGCGCTCATTTCCCCAGTGCAGCAACAGCAGAATAAATTCACATGCTGTTGCTGAGCAATCACTCACCTCATCCAGTTGCATTTTTCCATAAATGCAATGCAGTATGTACAAGCAAAATAAAAGCATATTGATATAATAATCACTGTCTGCGCCCATCTACATTATCATGCCTTTCTTTGATTGATTTTTTTCAACTTGTTGCTGACTTGGTTTTAAAGCTGCAGTCTAGCGAAGACCTTCTTCTCTGAACTTAACATGACAGGACACTTACTTCATCTACCTTCGCTACCCTCTCTGTCGCCTCCATGCAGGTATAGATTTCCCTCATCTGAGAGAAAACAAGTGAATAAGGGAGACCTAAACCTCCTTCCAATTATACCAGTGACGCAGGATGAAGAGACAGAAGGATGGAGGGAGGATTACATGAAACGTCCATTTGCTAGAAGAGGATCACAGCTCCCCTCTGTGCGTGTTTGTGTATAGCTGTCTACCCTGGTGCAGTGTCACTGCAGCACTCACTAATTCATTCAATCTCCTTATTTGTTGGTGCGAGAGAGTGTGTGGTAGAAGAAGCAGAAAAGAGGGCTGGAGGGTAATTACTGGCACTTCCTGCTGCTCTCTAATTGGCCATCTGCTTTGCCATGGGGCCGGCCCACAGCCATCTTACATCAGCTGAGGAGAATGGTGAGGATCTGACATACACAAACACGCTTACACACATGCGCGTGCACAAACACACACCTCTCTTTCTCTCTGCGACACATACAAAGCTGACAATCTGACTGAAGGCTTGAGGATCAAGTTCAATCTGTTTCAGACAAGTTTACATCCAAACTGTTAGGAGTGGGGAAACACTGACAAATCTAACGCCACTATTGGTGACAGAGGACTCAATATTGATATTGTGCCACTGTCATGGCACCATATAATTTTATTTACCAGTAAACAGCACAAATCGTATTGTGAGCAGTGCAATACTCATTTAATCAGCTGATATGTTAGAATTTCAATTCTTTTCACTTACTCTGTTCCAACAATCGTGTAGTAGTTATTACAGTGTACAGCACAATGTTTATGTTTCTGGAAAGGTACCAACAACATTTTTTAGCATCTCATCAAGATAAATATAAAACTTGGGCCTAACCTCAACTGCATCAGCATATGGACTCGGTAGGTATAAACCAACTGAGCAAAAATAAAGGGAGTCAAAAATTTTTCTAAATATTCTATTAAAGTAGGAAATACCTAACGTAGAGTATGTCTAAGAATCCAAAAAGTTCCAAACATATTTTGATGTTAGATACCATCACTGTGTTATGTGACAAGTCGCGACTTTTCTCAATGACAGGTTATATAGTGTGTCTATACAAATAATACCATGCTGACTAAGGTTCATATCAGATTACATCTGGGTTTCTAACATTTAATATGTAAACATGCATTAGTAGCAGCATAAAAAAGTTTTGAACACTACACTGCCATTATCATGTTTTGAGCCGACACATCAAACATATTAGCAAACATAACAGTTGTATATTTACATCTCAGGTACACCCAGAATGACATGAGGAGTCATGTTACTCTCCTACCTGTATCTGTTCAGTACATGCCACAATAAACATTATTTAGTGAGGTTTTGGTCTCGACTAGCTGATGGACATATCTGGCTCTTTAACTGCTAAGTCTCAACCATGCTCACCAGCTAGTCCCTAACAGTGTCACAACCAGCTATAAAGTGATCTCGAAAACTCTATAAAGCTCTTTAAAGCTAAAAGAGCTGCAGATTCAGAAGAGAATTCTCTGTAGGTTTATCACTACAAGTGACCGAATTCCATTATCGCCTTGTTTTCACATTAACATTTGACACATTGTTAAATTATAGTCACTTTAAATATCTGAGTGATATAAATAGTGTTCGTGCCCAATATTCACAGGTTCATTACTCGGCTAACAAGTCTAACACAGTCCTAAAACTAGTATTAAAATGATTTAAAAACAGATCAATTGTTGGCCATATTTAAGCTTTATTAGAGCAACAACTCTGTATAATGCTATTTCATACAAACAATATGAATTGTACCAAGCAAAATCATTAATGTTTGCAACATAACTGGCTAACAGGAGGTATAAAATGACCTACCTATATGGCAGTATAAAAATTGAGAACAAATCAAACAAGGCCCACTATATTTTTTATGCATTCAACTGCTGCTCCACCAAAGTAAAAAATACAATCAGAGCTGGGGTCTAAACACAATGATCACCATAGAAACCATTACACAATGAATAAATGGTTCATAATCTGTTCTCTACAGTGATGTTTCCCTAACTGAAGTATTGCAGTCTGCCTGAAGTACATGCACAAGGGAATGCTATACTGCTTCTTCAGTATCAACCTTGGTCTCTGTGTTGATAAGAGGAGCATCACGCGAGTCTTGCTGATGAATTTCCGATTGCGCTTAGATTTGTGTGCAACATTCACAAAACCAAATAAATAAATACAATTCTGGAAATGCAGCATAGCAGTTTAACTAGAAAGTTCCTGGGGAAACTTTGAAGGTGCCTGCCGCCTCCGCCGCTGAACCTTAGACCCATCTCCCCGACCAGAGAGCAGGATTTACCGAGTATTTACAAACACACACAGTA
>JAUMTR010000011.1:10915113-10970978 GCA_032270685.1 Microctenopoma stevenorrisi | reverse complement strand
TGTGAAAGTCAGACTCATATTGTGAAAGTTGACTTTGAGGAGGGAGGCGTTTGATCATCAATCAAAAATATATGCAAATCAACTTCAATCACATTTATTGATTTTTAAGAAAAAGGCTCTTATTGTGAAAATCAGACTCATTTTTTTTAAAGCATTGCACTAATTTATTAAACTTGTATATATCACACTAATTTCTAATGTCATTTTTATGTTTTTTGTACCCAATATATTAACTGAAACCAAAATACGATGTGCATTAAAAGACCACTCACTCTCTGAGATGGAAATCAGGTATATGTATCTTGTGTATACATGAGTGAGGGTTAGCAAGGATCTGCACTGACCTGCTGCCCACCCACATACACCTTCACCAGTCTGTAGGATGGACTATCCCACAGCCAACAACCTATTTCTCTCTTTTCTTCCATTCCTTTGTATCCTTTTTATTGTTTCCTTCCTGCCTTCCTTCCTAGCAGTTTCCTTTTCCCCTCCCCCCTCTTCAGATTACTGCAGTGTTTACCAGAGCTTTGAGAGACTTACCCACTAGGCCACGCGTGAGGTCACACTCACCCCATCGGGCTAAAAAAAACCCACCCAAATCCTACCGGGCAAGCTGCCTGCTCACACACGGGCGGCCTGTGTCTGTGGACGACGTGTTTTGTGTCCGTGTAGGTGCATGTTGCTGGGCGCTCGACCTACTGCAATTCTTCTTGCAGGACAAAATACTCCTTGCCCCCTAACCCCCCACCTGCTTTCAATTACTCTAACGTGTCTTGTTCTTTCTCATTTTACCTTGCTTCCCTGGTGTAGAATATCACTAATCTCCATGGAAGACTATACTGATAAAAATGCCCTCCACCTCTTCTAGATGTCCGTCTTCTCGCTTGGCAAACAAACATTTACATAGGCCTACAATGTGCTCCCTGCCTCAGAAAGCAGAAAGGAAGAAAGAGCCAACAATTTTATGCGGAGTCCTTACTCCTCCTTGGTGGGGTATTAATACCAGGATCTGCCCTATGTTAACACTTGATGGCAGGCGGAGAACAATAATGACATTACAACATGCTCACAGATGCCTCACAATACAGACATGCTCCATTAGCATTGCTCCCTGCTCTCTCTTTCACTCACACTCACAAATGCCATCAGACACAGACAACGGGGCAAAACAGGGAGGCGCCTATGGAATCCGTGGGGTCTTAGTGGTTGATGAGATACATTTAGCATAAATGGATTAGCCTCAATACAAACCAATCCCCCTTCACAGAATGACGAGAGACAGGCAATAAAGAAGAGAGGCTGGAGTGTAGGAATGGAGAATAAAGGAAGCCAGGTGTGTATGAATGTCAGGAAGTAAGCAGGCTAATTTGTCAGATACAAAAAGGAGAACGCAATTAATTATTTCAGTCTGAAGCCAGGGGAGGTTGTGACACATTAACATGAGCTAACATCGTCATTACACCAAGACACGCCACACCTGGAATGTGCATGTGGGTGTAGATATTTGTTAAGATACAAAGGTAACGTGACTAATAAAATTCAGGAGTGGAGTGTGGAGCTACATAAAACTAATAATAATATGACAAGATAAAATCCCCATTCTTATTGTTTTACTTCACTCACATCCGGTTGCCCTTCCTATAAAGAACTTCTCAGGAATTCAGATCAATACATCGTGCAGTGGTTGTCTAATGACACCACAGAGCAGTGACTGAGGGTTATTCAATGCAGTGCTTATAAAGAGGTCATTAAACCATCAAGAGGTTTCTGATAAGAACTCCCCACAGACAAAATGATTGAATAAAACAATTCACCTCCTATTGGAATTATGATACTCCTTTTGATGTCCATATATTTTAATAAGGCTGTGTGATAATATATACACACACACACACACACACACACACACACACAATACAGACATGCTCTATTAGCATTACTCCCTGCTAATAGAGCATGTCTACATATGAATGTATGTATGTATGTATGTATAATGCACACACATATAAATAAAGACAAACCAATACAAATTTTAATTCACAGGATCATTATATTTAGAATCTCTGAAAGGCTATAGTGGGTGAAACACAATATTGCAATATAATGTACTAATTTTAATCAATAGGGTGGTATGTTTAATTTCTAAGTATTATGTTCACCGAGTATGTGCTATTTTATCTATGAACAGGAATTTCTAAAAATGTTATTCGATTCAAGACAAAAATCTCTCAAAGCTGTACACATAGCTCTCCTTATCAATATGCACTATAACAAAGTCAATATGCACATAACACTGTTTGTATGTATGAGTGTGGATGGTGTTACCATACCTCTTGCAGACAGCTTCTTAGTGTTAATAATTTTTGCAGCATATTCCTGTCCTGATGACTTCTTTACACACCTACGCACCACTGAAAAAGCTCCCCTAAGAAGAAAGAACATAAACAACCAAAAATCAGTTCCATTTCACATGCTCACCCTCTCTCTCTCTCACGCAAACATATGATATGACATTTGAAACTGCATCCATGGTTTGGCAGTAGTTTGTTTGTGTATGCTAACAACCTTGGTCTTTCTTACTCCTTCACACATAGTTTACAGTCATTACTACCACTGCACCAGTGCATTCAGCCAAAAACATCTCCAGCATAATACCAACACTGGTCCTGGATTCAAAAAAATGTAATTAATTAAGTAATTCTCTCAGAAATATGCACAGCCAGCACTAAGAACAGATGGACAGAAGTCACACAAAGATGGGTAATGTAGGCACAAGGTAATAGTGCTCAGTTAAATAAATCTGCTAAAGCAGAACAGGAAGGGCATAACACAACATAAAGCAACTCCTACTCTGAGGAGTTTCACATTGACCTAGATGAATGCTCCATATTTTCCACCTGCTAGCTGCTGTGGTGATGGTACAATTTTCAGGATCACAGAACAAATAATTATGTAGGATCTCCATTGTGCCTCTAAGGCATCCCGTTTAACCTGCAGTTTCTGGACCTGCATAATTCTCCTGATACAAGAAGAATGCTTTTGCATTGCATTTTACATAGCAAGGTTTGGGACCTTGCAAAACATAGGGATATACAGAACTATGTAGAAAACCCAACAGTCCCACTTAAACAACTCCTAATGAAATATGAAGGTTTGCTAGTTTTTCTTCTTACTGCACTCTGCTCCTACCACTTTGCTCTTAGTTTCAATTATTTACTAGTAAATGAGAGGTGACAGAAGCACAAGTCAGTGCCCTGACATTAATAACCTATGACTGAGCAAAATGCATTAACAAATGGGCGCAAGAACATCAGGTAAGAATTAGAAGCCGTGGAGCTCGGATACACTATGGAGGATGTGTAGGTGCGAATTTGTGTGGAGTGGACCGGCAGTGCAATTAGTGCTATCGATTACTGTCAATTATAAGGCAGAGAGTGGAAATGGCAGCGGGAAATTAAGGATGCTGCATCTTTATAGAGGCAACGTCGTCCTGTTGCCGCTGGTTTTTGGGTACAGCGCGGAGGGAAAAGGCTGCTACTGGCCAAAAACAACAGATGCTGCTGTTGGTGAGGATGATGATGATGAAACAGAGGAGGTAGTGGCCCGGTTTTTGGCGTCATCAAAATACCGAGAAAACACGTCACAGGCTCGTACACAGTAACGTCAAATTGCCGTCATAAGTGCCGGTGCTTTGCTCAATTTAAGACCGACAACGACAATACGTGCATTGATACGATGATGATCGAACCAGCTGTTGTGCGGAGCGTGTGGGCGAAACACTGCAAACGTACAGTAGCGCAACCTGGACCGAATAACTTCCTCATTAGGTGATTGAGGGGTACGTGAGGTTACTCAACACGGTTACACAAATCATCTGCAGCTGCTCGAGGAAAAAAAAAGGTCGGCCTAGTTAGCTAGCGACCACCGACTCTGGTGCACCGAGTCCGCACGGAGCTGTCAGACCCGTGGGCCGGTGAAATGTCACAGGGCTACGTCTCCGGCGTCTCCCGGGGCCCCGCTGACGGGTTCAGCAGGCAAGAAAATACCGGCTATGAAACACGGAAGGGCTAACAGCTGTTAATACATCAACATCTGTGCCGCATGTTCATCGCAGTTAGCGACTAAAAGATGCGGCGACGGTGGGCTACCTCGGTCTGGTTCATAAATATGTGCACGGTGGCTAAGCGAACGTTATTCGTCCGTTAGTACGGGAGAAGCTAACGTTAGTTAGCCGATAGCAGCGGTTATTTAGCCTGACTGCACCACCACAGTAATACACATGCTGACAATTTATTAAACAAGTCGACGTGATTAGGTGGTCTATAAACTATTTCGGCTAGCTTTCCCGTGCTAGGTGGCTAACCAGAAATAATGTGAGGCGAGGTTGCGGGGGTGGGGGACAAAACGACAAGACAAACACGATGCACACGATAACGTTACGACTGCTGCTTACTTCCCGAGCTCCTCGTACAGCTGGTACTCGTCGGTGAACCTGGTGGAAGTAGCGGTGGTCGCCATGGTTGGAGCCGTGAAAGGGGAGCCCGAGCCTTAGGGTACGACGGCGGCTGGCTCTCGTGCGGGGGGGGGGTCCGGGAGGAGGTAGCCTAGCCTCCAACACTGGAGTACCTTTCTGACAGGCGGGCAGGGCTGAAGAGGAGAGAGGCGAGCAGAGACGGAAAGGAGGGGCTGGGGAGAAGAGGAGGAGTGGTGATGGTGAAAAGTGCGCGCGCGCGTGTGTGTGTGTTTGTGTGTGTGTAGTAAAGTAAATAAAACCTCGCGAGAATAGACACTTCAGCAATAAGACCAAGGGCCCTAGTTGAATGAAGTCACTGAAAATGTAGGGATATGCCTTGTGTAATAAACCTTTTTTGAGGAGCAGTGAATAATTAGATGATACAGCGTTAAGAGGGCCACATCCTGCAGTGGTTCGCGAAGTGGCTCGCTGCTTTCAGGTTCAGCTCCTGTTTCTCCTCATATTAAAAAAAACATATTGCAGTGAATATCACAGCTGCATTTTACTGCACTGTTTGGGATACACCCAACACTGGGTCACACCTTACTGCAGCAGAGAGTCAAACTGTGACACACATATACATACTTGCACTGCATAAGTACATGCACATACAGACACACACACACACACACACACACACACGCCACAGAAATCAATACTGATTAATGCAGGTCTTGCTCCTAACATAACAGGCCATTCTGAACCACTTATTTTGTGTGTGCACGAGACAGATAGTGATGGATAGAAGGAACTGTGTGACTGCTGTATCAGGTTTCCAGTGACAAGCATGCACCTATGTTTTTCCACAGTGTGAGGAGTGTTAGCTCGCTGGTGCTAAAAGATGGTGTCACACAGATCCAGAGTGCTTCACTAAATGTTTAATGTGGCATGAGGAGGCCAACAGAGGACGGGCGGGTGGGGCTGGAGGGAGCTTGAGAGGCCCTCTGTGTGTGGCTGCCTGCTCAGCACTCTGGCTCGGAGATGGGACAGCAAACAGCACATAGACACTGTTAAGCGAGAAAGGAGAGCAACGTTCACTTCACTTGAAAATCTTTATGCGTGGTTGTCAGTGTGGGAACATAAAGCTGAAACATGAAAAGTTCAAATATTATGAAGCCATATCTGCAAGTATAGCCTGTCGTATCTGTGACGAGAGTTGGAAAAGAAGGCCAATGTGTGTATATGTGCTATGTTGAAGACAAATGAATACTGCAACGTAGGCTACTGGCCTTCTCCTGCCCTGCTTTTCCTACGTGCTAACCCTGTTGCCTCTCCTCCTCTTCCTCCACCTCCTCAGCCTCTACAGAAGTTACATAATGGTGAACTCCTCAGCCTTTGTTATCTCACACCAACCACACACTATGCCTTGTCCGCTTCATGAGAGACAGAGAAGCAGAGGAGGGAAGAGGTGTGAGAGCATGGGAGGCAGAGAGAAGAGAAAGTAGGATGTTTCAGCTGAAATCGGAAAGAAAAAATCATTCTCATATCACTGCAGTCAGACTTATTGCATTTTAATTTGAGCAACCATATGGCCTTTATACACTGTGCACGTTATGTGTTTTACATTGTCACTTGCCCAAATGACTCAAGATCACCAGGTGACTTCACAGTTATGTGAGAATCAAGTCCTTCCATCTTGACATCTTGATCTTTCCCTCCTGACAATGGTAAGTAACGCATGAAAAGTTTACAGCCCACAGTTTAGTTGGGCTGATGATTTGTCACAGATTTCAGCATAGATCGAGCAGTGATTGAATGGTGACATCGCATGTTTCACTTCTTTAAGTGCATCTCCCAAACTTATCTTAATGAATCCTGTAGCTGCAGGCAGGCAATGAAACCTATCTAATATAATCCATAATATCAGCAGAAGAGAAAATCTTCAGCTTTGCAGCACTTGTGTTTATATAGAGTCGATTGGAGCTTGCAGGAATACACCCACGCAGAACCTATAGTTAAATTTCTATCATTTCAAGCCATTTTGGAGCTTAAAGTCCTATGGTGTGATCTACAGATCCAAAATATCATATTTCTTCTTTGCAGCAGCCTCCCGTGGCTAACTGAAGCTCTGTTTGTGTCCAGAATAGACTAATTGTGCAATCAGAGCTCCAGTAGCTGCGATACATTTAGGCATGACTCTTCCTTTGTTGTGACTAATGAGGGCGAATATGCCATCTGTTACATCATCACAACTGAGAGAGTGCACAGGGCCAAGAGCTGAGTCATGACAGCCCTGCTCTCCGCTTCTTTGGAGAAATAATCTTACTGGGGGAAGTGAATGAGTAACTCTCTTTTTCTTCCTTCAGCAGATACTGTCGTGATGCCCTGGAGCAAAAAGCAGCTGAGCCCCCAACTGTTCAGCAAGTGTGTTGTTGAGGGTCGTGTTTGGCTGCACCCGGGTGTCAGTGTGTGTAGCTGTATGAGTGAGTAGCAGGGTGTTGCTGGTGCTATGCCAGTATGCTCAGTCAGCTCAGCCCGGATAAATAAATAATGACACAAGTTTTAAAAGTCACAGTAAAAATCAGAGGTGACGTGCTCAGCTGCTGTTCTTGATGACTGTGGAGCTTGGCCATTCAAAGTTTAGAGTGTTTTAATACTTTTACTTCTTCACAGAAACCTAGTTTGAGATACATCAAAGACACTGTAAAAATTACAGATTGTCTGAGAAAAACAACTTCAGAATAACCAATATGTTTAAGAGGCCCTGTTAAGCTGTGGCCGCTCAGTGGAGCCTCTGATTCAGTGGTGACTTCGTGTGGACTAAAAACTTTCCATCAGCTTTAATCTTATGGAATTAGCCAAACCTTCCACTTCAAACCTAAACCTAAAATTGGGAAATATATTGAGTACACTGGATCTCTCTAATGCTGTTCATACCATTGCTAAATTAAGAGGGATCTAACAAATGTGCTAACAGTTCGTTCACATTGCACATTCAGTGCAAAATACTTTTTTGAAATGTCTACCTCAGCAGCATAGGTGGGGCTCAATCTCGTTGTTTCAATTTCTGTATAAAACCTGAGTGTAAACCTAGAAACGCTGAAATATTACCAAAAACCTTTTAAAAGCAAAATATGATGAAGTGCAATGGAAACAGACTTAATGAATAAAAGATGATGTACAGAAGCATGTGATTTAAACGTCACCCGAGCTCCTACTGAAGAGACAAAGACATCTGCTCTGTGTGCAGCACTGAGGAAACTTTAACCTTTCCCAAAATGAATACATAAAAGAATCACAAATGTCATATTCCCAATGTGTTCTCCGTCAGTTTGGGTTTGACTTGTGCTCTTTTAATGACCTCATCTCACGGTGCACTCATTATTATCTAGTTGTCAGAGTTTGTTTGTCTTTACAAACCAATTTCTAATTTTCTCAAACTTTGGTATATTTGGATGATTAGATTTTGATGATTCATTAACTTAGAAACCTTTTATAATAATTTGTTTTGCACAGATCAAGGACTAAATCATAATCCAATCAAATCACTATGTTTTGTGCAGGATCCATGTTGAAGACAGGCTCAGAATATCAGAATCATCTATGATGTGAAGGCTATACTCACAGTGTTCTTTCTTACATTCACAGTTAATCAAATTATTACAAATACACTATGAATTATGGAGTCTTTGTGGGGTCTGGACAAGAACCCGGATTTAGCACTGGCGTGTAAAGTCATTTTGGCAAAGTGGCCAAGCTGTGTTATGTTCATCACTTGATGAACAATGACTTCAAATAAATTTTTAACAATAAGTTAAAATGACTTATATAGGATCTACTGTGTATTCTTTAACTGTGCTCTGTTGCTTTTCCTTTGCTTTCCCGTTTGGAATTTTCTGCATTTTTGTTTAGCCTATATTTCCAATTAGGAAGTGAGGTGCAACGTATACCAGTCTCATCTGATGCTGGATCTCATAACATATTATAACATATATACATAAGGATAGAAAAATTTAAATGTTCTATATTCATCTGATAATTGTCATGTACAAATATATCTAGATTTAAAAATTCACAGTATTGCCATAGTTGAAAACATTCCATGTTACAGCGTTCTTGACCTGTAGTGGAAGAATCAACAGGTACCAAGAGGAAACTAACTTAATAGAAACACACAGGGTACCTTTGAAAAACAAATTTGTAAATTTGTTACGTCTAACTTCGAGACCCAGCAGCACAACCTGGACTTTGCCTCCTCCATCTGTCCAACTAGCAAAACTGCAGCAGGTAACACAAACATTAAACACACGCAAAGAAAGCTGCACAGTTCACTGCACTGATGTTTTAATATAGTCTATAATATATCATATATCTTTTTTTTTTTACTGACAATTGATTGAAATGTAATCTATAAAAAATGCACGAGACACATTTTAAAAAATGACTTTAATTTGGTTAAAATGCTTTGTGAACAAGTTGAATATATTGTTTTTTTGAATAATAATACAATTTATAATGGAAACAGTTTTTTAAGCTTCTTCTCGTTTGTAGAAAATGAAACTGTTTCAAGAGTTGTGGTTTCCTGTTTTGTTAATGAGCGACAAGGAGGAAGCAAGACACAAGCAAGCACAGTTTCTTATATCTGAGCAAGTACACTTGATTTTGAGCAGCCACTGTCTCTTGTCACGACATAAAAATTACTAAAGCAGGTGAGTATTTTCATTTTTTTTACATTTTTGATCTGCTGCATTTCAATGATATTTTACAAGAACAACATAGTCATCTTGTACTGGATGTTAAAGAATGCTGTTTATTCCTTATTGTGGTTGACGTGAATTATCTACATGAAATAACTTTCCAAATGCGTACACGATTAGGACCACAGAAAAGGAGTGTCGATTGATAGAAACCTTATGATGGATGAAGAAAATGATGTGGGAAAGCATGGAGCAAAAGAGTGCTTCTCTTCAAAAAAATGAGCTCTCTGAAGGTGAGGATGTCAGACTAAGAATAAAACCATAAGTCAAGTGAAAAAGTTGAGGACTAGCTGAAGGAATGCTAAAACTGAACCTTTAAAACACCAGTTGTGTTTTTATTCTTTACTATTCATTTTTGCTCTTGTCGTCTTTCATTATGGTATTTTTGTAGCAAAATAAAGAAGTTTAATTTGTGGGGTTTTTTTTTCAGTTTCTGCTATTCAGGCTGTGGTTCGTCATTTTCAAGCCAGTTTCACTGCTCAGAGCGGCGGCAACATAGTTGCACCTTCCATTATTGGTTCAAAAATTGGCAACATAAACATCAACATTAACTCAGCCCACCAAGGTACACAAAGTATATTGATATTGGAAGTAAGTGAAATAGGGGTTTGGCCTTTTTTGATTTGTTTCTTCGTTTGCAGAGTCAACAAAAGATGCACAGAACCTTAAGAGTGAAGACATATGTGGTGCTCAGCAGCCCCGAAGTGAGGATTTCTATCAAATACCTAATTATATTTAGAATTTTGACATACTAAAAAAAGTCATTTTGATTTCTTAAATATATAAATAATCTTTAACTGCATTTGTTTTTCAGATTTTGAGATCACAGAATGCCAAGTGAAACTAAAAACTATACTAAAGAGGAGATTTAGCCATCTGGTTGAGGGGATAAACACAGAAGCAAACAAGATACCCCTCAATAAGATCTATACAGAGCTCTACATAACTGAGGGAGGAAGTGGTGAAGTCAATAAAGAGCATGAGGTGAGACAGATTGAGACGACATCCAGGGCACATGTGGCAGAGGAAAAATCAATCCACTGCAATAACCTCTTTGTTCCTCTACCGGGACAAGATCGCCACATAAGAACTGTGATCACAAGGGGAGTTGCTGGCATTGGAAAAACTGTTTCTGTTAATAAGTTCACCCTAGACTGGGCTGAGGAGAGAGCAAACACCAACCTGGAATTTGTATTTCCCCTCTCTTTTCGAGAGCTGAATCTAATGAGAAAGAAAACTTTAAGTTTAGTGGAGCTTCTCTGTATCTTTTTCCCTAAAACAAAAGACACCGGCATTTTTACTAATGCAAAAAATGCAATGCTTTTCATCCTGGATGGTCTGGACGAGAGCCGCCTGTGTTTGGACTTCCACAAACGTGAAATAGTGTCAGATGTGACACAACCAACCACAGTCGCAGTGCTTCTGACCAACCTCATCAGAGGAAGACTGCTTCCTTCGGCTCTTGTCTGGATAACATCTCGGCCAGTGGCTTCCAGTCAGATCCCTGTAGAGTACGTAGATCTCCTGACTGAGGTGCGAGGGTTCAACAACCCACAAAAAGATGAGTACTTCAGGAGGAAAATTGGTGATGAAAACTTAGCAAACAGGGTAATCGCACATGTCAAATCCTATAGGAGTCTTCATATCATGTGTCACATACCAGTCTTCTGCTGGATGGCAGCAAGTGTTCTGGAGAAGAAGTTGGCAATGACGGATAGTAAAGACACCCCAAAGACTCTAACTCAAATGTACATAAACTTCTTGTCCTTGTATGTGGAGGACATGAGGAAGAGGTTACCTGGAAGAAGAGAGTCAAACGCTGACTGCACAAGGGTGAACCTTCTCTCGTTGGGTAAACTGGCGTTCAAAGAGCTTGAGAAGGGTCGACTGATCTTCTACGAGAGCGACCTCATCCTGAACGGTATAAATGTCACACAGGCCTCCGTGTTCTCAGGGGTCTACACGCAGATCTTTAATGAGGAGCGGACACTTTGCGAGGAGAAGACGTTCTGCTTTGTGCATCTGAGCGTTCAAGAGTTCTTTGCCGCATTGTATGTTTTCCTCACGTTCCACAATGACAACACCAACGTCTTAGTCAAGAAGTCATCTGCGTCAAGACGTTTCCTATTCAGAGACTCTTCAGAGCTCATCCTCTACAAAGAGGCAGTGGAAAAGGCTTTGCGGTGTGAAAATGGACACTTTGACATGTTTTTACGCTTCCTCTTGGGCCTGTCTCTGGAGTCTAATCAGACTCTGTTAAAACACCAGATGACCAGCAACAGAACAAACCAAAGGACAAGAGCAGATATCATTACACACATCAAGGAGAGGATCAGGTCAAGTCCGTCCCCAGACAGATGCCTCAATCTCTTTCACTGTCTGAATGAACTGAACGACAATTCACTCGTGGAGGAGATTCAGAGCTGCCTCAGCTTGGGCAGTCTTGACAAAGCCAAGCTCTCACCTGCCCAGTGGGCCACTCTGGTTTTTGTGTTATTGACTTCAGAAGATGAACTGAGTGTGTTTGAACTGAGTAACTACAACAGGTCAGAGGAAGGTCTTCTAAGGTTGCTTCCTGTCGTGAAAACAGCGCGAGTGGCAAAGTAAGTAAAAAGAAATCCTAGTGTTCACACTCCTTTGAGTGTGAGAGTCTGGAATTCTTATTCTGCTTATATGCATAAAATACAAACATGGTGGTTAGTGAAAACATTGAATGTCATTTTCTTAAACATCATTAAATAACAAATTACAATGCTTAACTTTGTATTGCATTTTCAAGTCCCAAATTTTGTAAAATGCTAATTTAAACATTAAATTTCTCATTCTATCTTTCCTATTGTAGTCTAGATTCATGTAATCTCACTATGACCTGTTGTAAAATCCTGGGAAATACCATTAGTTCGTCTCAAATTAGACAGCTGGACTTGAGCAACAACAACTTGGCAGATGCAGGAATAAAACTGCTCTCTGATGGACTGAAGAACAGCAAACTGGAAAAACTAAGGTCAGAATTTAACACGTTTACTTGTAAGTCAAATAAATATGTCTTATATTCAAGCTGTAAGGATATTGGTTTCATTTTTGATTTTCCAAACATTTAGACTGAGGAGCTGCAACTTGACAGCGCACAGCTCTGATGCCCTTGTCCTAGTTATCAGCTCTGCCACCTGCCAGCTGAATCTGTTGGACCTCACTGACAATGACTTTCAAGATGTAGGAATTGCAAAGGTTTCTGATGCATTGGCAAGTCCTTACTGTAAACTGGAAATACTCATGTGAGTAATTCCTGCCAAATTCATCATTTAACCGGACTGTAAAGAATAAGACATGCAAATTTGTTGCTTGTTGCAAACTTGTTGCTGTCATTGTTGGGGTTTGATGACATATCTGGTGTTTTCTTGAAGATTGTCCCTGTGCGGAGCAACTGAAGTAAGCTGCACTTTGCTGGCATCTGCCTTGAACTCATCCCGACTAAGAGAGCTTGACCTGAGCTATAACCACCCAGGAAACCAGGGGCTGCGGCTGCTGTCTGCTCTGCGAGATGACCCACAATGCAGCCTGCAGAAACTCAGGTAGAAAACATATCCACTAGAGCACAGTGATTAACGAGCTGGCCTGAATTAATGCGTTACAATTACGGTTGCACAACAAAGGTGTTTTTGAAGTAATCTAGAAACAGTCAATACCGTGAGTCAGTGCATACAGCATCTTTGAATGTGAGTATGTTATTGGTTATTGAAAAATAATAGCTGCAACTTCTACAACCGTGTAGGATATATTTAAAATTCTTTGTGCCACATGATGCAACTGCAGCAATGATAAATGCGCTTAAGTATGGGGTGAAACATCGTCAAGAAACCAAACAAGTCCAGCTGCTAGGAAATAAAACATTTTTAAGATGGTATTGTGTTGTGTTTTAGTGTGGACCACTGTGGTGAATCCAGGATTCAGCCAGGTCCAAAGAAATGTGAGTAATCAACATCCTGGACGTCTTTATTTGC
Source organism: Microctenopoma stevenorrisi (assembly GCA_032270685.1). NCBI lineage: Eukaryota > Metazoa > Chordata > Actinopteri > Anabantiformes > Anabantidae > Microctenopoma > Microctenopoma stevenorrisi. Next base: position 10,957,767 of record JAUMTR010000011.1, on the reverse strand, counting down.
TTGTAAACACTGAGAAATATATTATTTTGATTGACATTCTTATGTGTTTTACCAGATTTCACCAAACTCACGCTGGACCCTAACACAGCACACGTAGATCTTACTCTGTCTGAGGGGAACCAGAAAGCCACTCGTTGGCTCCCGCAGCCATATCCGGATCACCCAGAGAGGTTTAATTTCTGGAGACAGGTGTTGTGTACGGAGAGACTGACTGGACGCATTTACTGGGAGACAGAATGGAGTGGGAGAGCTCTCATAGGAGTAGCATACAGAAGGCTGTGCAGGAAGGGAGAAGGTCATGACAGCTGGTTGGGCCGAAATGACTCCTCCTGGTGTTTGAGCTGCACTAAAGATTGCTACAAGACCATGCACAACGGCATAAACACAGCAATAACCACCCCACCGAGCTCCAATAAAGTAGGAGTGTATCTGGACTGGTCAGTGGGGACACTGTCTTTCTACAGGGTCTCCTGTGGTTCACTGACTCTCCTCTACACCTTTCACACTGCATTCACCAAGCCTGTGTACCCAGGGTTTCAGCTTGGCTGGGTGGACTCAACAATCTACCTGTGTTAAATACATGATTTTACCTGGACGCTCTGGGCAGCTTTATATTCTCTCCAACCAACGATAACTGAGTAAATGAAAAGTATTTAGTCATACTGAATCACTAGAAAAATCCAGTACCATCACTGTATTTATTATTTCTAAGATATTTCTATCTAGGTAGGTGTTTGCATTTTATTTCATATACCAAAAAATTCAGGAAGCATCTACTATTTTTACCTTATTGTGACGGAAACAAATGCAGCTTTTTTTGCTCGCTGAAATTTTACTTCAGCAATTTTACTGACATAACAATTCTACTACTTCCTCGGTAGAATGCACTCTGAATTTACTGAAAGTGGAAAGTATGTTTCTCAATACTTGGAGGAAGTGAAAATAATATTTTGCAATTTGAAAAAAATAAATAAATATTTGTTTATGCAATGATCTAGACATCACTACAGAAATGTGAAGAGAAATAATTTTGATAAAATATATGTATTTGTAGTAAAGTAATAAAGTCGTTCTTCAAGACACAAAAGCAAACATATAAGGGAATAGCACAATGGGGAGTTTCACCTTTAACGATCATTTTATTCGCAGTCCCAAGAGGCAATGGAAAAAAAATCAAAGAAGAAAAGGAAACAGAAATTAAGATTACAGTTGGGTGAATCAAAATCAGTGAACATAAAGATGGAACAGAGGGCTGCACACACACAACACAGAAGTCGAATTGTTAAAAGGATCAGAAAGTGGTAAATGAAGACGAGTGAAATTAATTTCATGGGTAGTGTGTATGTGTTGGATGATCCCTCTGTTCCTCAGGAGAAATTCACCAGGACCAACCACACGTTCACACACACACACACACACTCGCACACATATGAAAAAGCCAGTCTCTGCGTCCTCCTCTCTTCAATAAAAGCCACGATTTTATATTTCGTCAATTTGTGACAGAGAAACCAACCGTCAACAACACGCACAGCTGGTTGGACAGGTTACTTTCAGTTACAGACTATATGGTTTAATTACACACAGAACATTGTCAGTGCAGAGACAACTCAAGTTGGCGAACACTGATTTATCAGTCTGAGCTCATTTGTGTCCACTGAAAAATATGTTTTGATACAATTCTGGGCATCAAAACCTTTGAATAATATAAAGTCTGCAGCACTTCTCATCATGAATAGACAAACCATGCACAGAAACCAATCATGGGGAGAATTTCCCATCACCCTGCTGCTGAAAACAAATGTTCACATCCCGTCCTTGTTGACTATTTGAATTTTATTTCATCGGTTGCATACTGTGGTGCTGTATAGACTAAACTCATACCAGAACCATGCAGCCGATTAGAAATGCACATCTGGTTCATCGGTGACCAAACATTGGAGCCAGATGTTTGCATCATTAAGGAAAACCCATCTGAAGAGGATTTTAGCAAAGCTGGATTAAACCAATTACTCTAATGACTGCTTATCACTGCACGTTTGTCTTCAGTTTGTTTGTGGATTATGACTCCTGCAGGTAAAAACTCATTGGACTCAAAATTGAGCTGTTCATCTACATCTTATTGTGAATGTTTGTGCCTGGAGACACCAGGGGGAAAAAAAAGAAGAATTGGACAGTGAGTGACTAATCCTTTCACATCTATAAGCAAAAACACGCGCGCACACACACACACACACACATCAGGGATGACTAAAGCAGCATGGGGAAAGGATACTAAGGCCATGATTAAAGGGGAGAAAAGACACACAGCATTTATTTAAATCCATTTATGTATTGGTATGGAAATGTCCTTCACTCTACTGGGAATCAATTATATAAAAAGTGTTTGCTAGCTGAGGGTTGTTTATGCAACCAAGACAGCCTTTCAGGGCTAGTAATACAGACAGTACACGGACTACAGTCAACATCAGCAGTATCCGTCACTCACACAGTCTGTTGCATACATAATTGTTCATAATTGTGTATATACATCACCCTCCCTCGTCACTTAATTTGCTCCTACTGTGGTGGAGCAGTAGATTTGAGGCAGAGTAAAGCTCTATTAACATCAGATGATCTCGCTCTCCCACATACACACACACTCTCTCTCTCTCTCTCTCACTCTCCCACCAACACACACAATGAGATCTGCCAGTTGGTCTCCGGTGCTCAGCCAACAGATAACAAGGACAGCTTTAGTTTATTAGGGTTAAAAAAAAACCTAAAAGATAAAGCGCTTTCTTTCTTTTACAACAAGGGGGAACCAGGTAGGGGTCAGTGTTAGGTATCATTCAGGTAACGGTGGGAGTTTGGGGGCGGGGCCTAGCTGAGAAGCTGGCGGATCTCCTTGTGCATATGACACAAGAAGTCCACGTATGATGCTCCCCCGCTAGCACTCTTGTCCTCAACCAGGAAGTGCCTAAATATCAGCTCGGTTCTGTCTTCTTGTTTCACCACCATCAGCTGCAAAGAAGAAATAGAATATATATAAATAATTAGAATATTATACATTGACTGTTTGGTGGAATCTGCAATTATTTTGCAATTTTTTTATTCTCACAAATTACTATAAGATGATTTTATGTCGATATTTACATGTGCATTCTGACAGGAAGTGATTATGATACAGTAATTATCCTTCCTCCAAAGCAATTTCTCCTTAGAAGAATAAGTTAAAGTTACCCTAATGGCACTGGTATAATAACATTTTGAAGGATGCACAGCCTTAGTCAGGACAGATTTATTTCAAAAGAGGGAGACCAAGTATTTAGACTGAAAACTTGCCTTCATGTATCGTGATCGCTGTGCTCTGAAAGAGTCAATGAGCTCTCTGAGTCTCTGAGAGATTGGGTTGTCCAGCACTGGCAGATTTGTCTGGGGGGGGGGGGTAAAAAAAACCTCACATATTAAATAAATGTAGTTTGTATTCCACTGTTACATCAAAAGCACACTGGGTATGTGAACCCAAACATAACATGGAAGCGATCCGGTCCTTCTCACCATGCTCGAGTCAATCTGGCTGAAGCTCGGCGTGCCAAAGATGTTGAGCAGCACCTCCTGCTGAACACTGGCTCCAACCCACAGGAAGAGGTGCATCCCTGTCTCTAGGAGGTAAACTCCGCCTTTCGACAGCCTCTCTTCTGAGTCTCTTACCGCCACCGGCAAAGACCCACTTTCTAACTTTATCTGGAAAGTTGATAAGTAGAAGTAGCCACGTTAGATGAATATATTAGTGCTGATATTTGATTTTATAGATATTTAAAGAGCATCAGCATTCAGTCTTCAGGAAAGACAATAAGACTAAAACCTAGAGCAATGGACCCGTCTTAAAACGGAGACATGATCTGATTCTACGTTCTTGGAATCGAACCATCAGATGACAGGAGACCTCTGTGCTGCTGTGTGATCTCACCAGCGGCAACAGGCGTGGGTAGAAGAAGACCTGGGTCTCTGAAACGTCCATGCAGCTGATGAGCTGCCTCAGGTAAGCTCGGTCATCCAGCGAGACATCGGCTCCTGGCAGCAGCACATCGCTCTTCATCACACAGTTCAGGTAGACTGGTAACAGCTTCATGCACTCTGGGAGGATCAGCTGGAAAACACACAAGTATAATATGGAAAATGGACACGTTAAGATCACTTGACACAGATATTTACAGATCTTATTTTACTTCGGCTTAAAAATGGGTCATTTCTATATGACTCCAAACACTGGCAGTGCACAGCTTATGTTTTCAGTACCTGACCAGCTGATGAGGGACTTGCACAGTTCTTTCGGTAGCAGGCTAGAATCTGAGCACACTGGTTGACCAGTGTGTCTTTCACTGTCTTAGTGGGGTTGTTCAGGACACCACGAAAAGCTGCAACGGACAAAACACACACACACACACACACACACACACACAAAATGAATGAAAATCAGGTTTGTGGAATATTTAGAAAAATGTTACTTCTTAATTTCTACACTCATAAAATATTTAGTCAAATGTCAGCTGCTACTCACCATATTTGGCAAGGAAGTTGATGATTGTGTCAGTCTCACAGTTGCGGTAGAGGTCAGCCAGCTGTGAGCAGCAGTTTACAGCCATGTTGTGGACGCGGAGACGCCTCTGGCCGCTGCAGCTGGTGTAGAGCATGGCACACTGCAGGGAAAATTTGCACATTTTACAATTAGCTTAAAGGCATATCTTCATTATTTAGTATTCCACTTTACAAGATCCAGTTGTGCAGCCAGCTGTTTGTGATTCTGCTGAAATGACGTCAAGGCAGCAGCATCCAAAATGCTCGTTACTCAATATTCACAAATTTGCAGATATTCATATTAGGTTGTACGAGTTGAGTTAAGTTGTACTGAGCTACCTATGTGACAACTAGTTCACTGATCATGAAAGTTTAATAGCAATGAAACAACAGACTGGGGAACTTAACTTTAATAACGGAACCTCGTAAAATATGAAACCGTGCAATATCCTTCTGACCACTGGTGTCAAGTCAGAGCTAATACAACCATAACATTAGTCAAACAAATTCCCTCTTACAAAGGATTTTTTAAAATAATAATAAACCTTCACACCTGCATGAGTGCCCCGGTCTCTTCGCTGAGCTTGTCGTCGTGTTTGAACTCGACAGTGATGGCTTTGTCACAGTCCAGGCCTGCCAGCTCCACATCTGTGGTGTTACTCATGAAGAAGGAGCCGTAGAAGTCCGTCGCTCTGATACCTGAACGAACGGAGAGGGTGTCAACAAACACAAGTTGGTTTGTTTTTCTTTGATCCTCAGGTACTGGAGACTCACCTGTGCTGGTTCGCACCCTCATGACAGCGTCAAAGCCTACTAGTTTCTGAATGTCTCGTCTAAGGTCATTCAGGAATCGCTCCTGATCTGACTGAGCCTGGGATAAAACAAACAAACATAAGTTCTGCATATACATACGCAAATGTCATATGGCCCAGCTAGCAAAAAGCCTTAAAAAGAAATGTGATATTCCATATACAGGAGAACTTGTATAAGTGTTTTTCTCTGACCTGGAAGTAGGTATATTTGTAGACTGAACCACCTGTGGAGACAGGAACCACTCCCAACGTGGCAACGTCCACATACTGGTTGGGGAAGATGAAGAGATCCACGCAGCAGCCCTGGGCTACACACTCCTTGGCGAGTGTGTTGTAGAAACCCACCTGGGGCTGAAACAGAGACTGGAGGAGAGAGGAGGGGTCAATCAGAATCTGGATCTCTCTCTCTATGTAAAATAAGTGCACAATAAAGCACCACTACTCGTGTTTACCTTCTCCTTATCTGTCCCAATCAGCTTCTTGTCTTCTCTATTCTTTAGTTTTCCAGGAGCCTCTGTGATGGGCAGAGAGGTGTGAAACACGAACAGCTTACCAGCACAGTCGGCAGCCTGAGAGAGCGACACAAAAGCATCAGTCACATCAGTATGTCTGGGTGGTGTAGCTGTAAATCTGACCTGTCAGATTTAGTATTTTTGATGCCATTGTGTTGGGGAAACCTTAGGCGTTAGCGTTAAGATCTAAAATTCTGATTAGCTTCAGTTTTGGATTAATGGTTTAAATATTCTATTTATTAATTAATTTATCTGTATTGTTTTTCTGTACTGTCCTAGAGTTGCTACAAAAGACCAAATCAAATTCCTTGTATGTGCAACATACTTGGCGAATAAAGCTGATTCTGATTCTGATTAATAAACGTATCAATGTATCCTAAAAGATCGTTACTACATAGAAAAAAATATAGTCTATATACCTTTAGCGCTTCTAGTCCTGCCTGAATGACAGGCCCGAAGACCGTCTCCGTTTCCCTGGTGTCTGCAAACATCTCTGGGATCTGGTCCAGCAAACTAGAAAACAAAAACAGCAGGTCACAAAACCACATTAATGTCTCTGCACATACATAACGTGTGTGTGTGTGTATGTACTTCATGTCAGCCCACCTCTCAATAACTTGCCGGCTCTCGCTTACGTTTACTAGAAAACCGTCAAGCAGTGGTACAAACATGTCCGACAAGTCCGACACCACCAACATCTGTGGCTGGGCTAGGCTCGACTTTACATTGTAGAAGTGCAAAACTTTATTGTAGGTGACAAAACCCACCCGCACCACAGAGTCCACTTCTGGGTTCTCCCTGGACACAGAGACAGAGGGGACATTGTCAATATTGCATTTATGGCACATATTAGTCAGCACATAAACACCCTTAGCTAAACCTTCTGCTGGAAACGGTGCCACTGACTAACTAAACACGGAGGGCCATTTTTACCTACTTTCATCATTCCTATTTCTCCTTATTCTTTGCCTCCTTTTTGCTTCCCTTACCTGGGCAGGTAGTCTAGGAGGGTCTTGAGTTCTTGGCAAACAATGTTGACCATGCCACTCTTCACAGCATTGTAGGACACATCGATAAGAAAGATGAACGCTGGAGGCTGTGGAAGCTTGTTGTTCTGTAATAAACAAGAAAAAATACTGTATGAAATTTGTAATATGTATAAAGACATGCATACAGAAAACATCTATATCTTGTATACTATACTTGATTAATTGTTATGCTATCAAAAAACATTGCAGTTAATTCACATTTCCTTTTAAATCATATATTAGAATAATGCATGTATCTCATTTATTAAACCAGTCAATGCTGGCATCACACTTGCAGCTAAGGCCAAGCCTGTAACCAAATTGTTAAACCTGCCAAGAATAAAACTGACCACCCTCCACAATAATTGGGATAGTATAATATACATTTCTTGTTTTCTATCCTGCATAGAAACATTTATACAACTGTCCAATAAAGAAAACACATGAAGACACCAATAGGCTTTGAGACCAATGCCGTCTGTTTACAGGTCTCTTCACGATTTAAAAAGATTGAGTTACTGACATAGTAGCGCTATGAAAATAAAAGTATGTTGGTCATGTTCACACATTTGTTGCCCTCTCGTTTTATAGTTTCGACTTTGTATTGAACCTTTGCAATTTTGCATGTCTTATTCAGTAATGTGTAAAAAATTCAATACTTTTTTTTTTGTTGCTGTTCGTGATTTAGCCTTTTATGACACTTACAGCATATAGCACACCAAAGCACCATCAGATGTTGAAAGAAGTAGTAGTTTATTTTCCCTAAAATAATAGTGATCTCTACGATTACAACATAACTGCAGTTTCCTGCAGAAAGGAATACTTTCGATGTGGGGTCTTACCTTACAGTAGTCGACAGTGGCCAGGAACTCATAGCTGCCCAGCGAAAGCTCCGGCCTGTCATAGCAGTCCATCCTCTTACCAGTGTGGTCCAAATGCTGGAAGTAATGAGGAGGCACTGCAGGGAAAAAGGAACGACAGCAGGAAAAATGCATATCATCATTTAATGATGTCTAGGTTTAAAAAAAAACATTGAATTCTTTTTTTCATGCATGACGAGACAAATAAACACACACACAAACTTACCCTCTGTGACACAGCTGCAAAACCCACATTGGAAGCGGCGACCACCCTCTATGAACTGCATGTATGGACACATGTAGGCCTTGCAGCGGTTGCAGCGGATTGGACCAGACTCGCCATGGTCCACCAGGTACGGAGGCGTCTGGCAAGAGATTTAATTTAATCTTATTTCCTGGAAAGTTGTTTTTCCTACCAAATTGATGTCATGTTAAACTAGTCCAGGCCACACATATATATCATTGCTTTATTGGTCAACAAAGTGCAATGTACTTTGCATCTCACACAGTTATACAAATGAATGCTTAAAAAAGCATTTTGTTGGGCAGTATCAGCTGCCAATCAGAAAAAGTTCCACCAAAACAACACAGGAGAGGGTTGCATGACTCACCTCGTCTGGTGGCAGGATAGCAAGGGGCTTGATCACGGCGGCCAGCGGCACCTGTGACTGCTTGGCCATATCGGCTGTGCAAGGCATATTGTAGGCCGTACAGCGAATGTACCTGGGACTGGCGTTCCCTAAAAGCAGACGCAATTAACAACAACCATTAACATCACTGCACGATACACACATACACACATTAGGAGGACGTGGAAGAAAAATGAACGATAGCACTTCCTTGACAACTGCCCGGCACCCACCTTGGTCTTTAACTTGGAAGTTGGTGGTGACCAGTGGTGGAGCCTGACCTCTGACCCCTGTGGTGAAGGGCTCGGTGCTCTTTACCTTATCATCCTCTATTACCTGGATCTGAATAAAAAAAGATGGGAACATTTTTATAGCTAATTCAAAAATCTTTATAACACACATGTAAGCACACAACCCATTGTACCACAGTTTCACACAGTCCAAGTGGAACATTTAACACCCATGCAGAACAACATTTTTACATAACCCCATATACAAGCACACACACACACACACCTGCAGCTTCTAAACACAGTTAAAACCCATCAACATCCGTGAACAAAAAAAGCCATGACTAATGTGACATATAGTACAGATTCATGCCGTTTCTGTGGATTCCCAAATAGGATTTGTACAAATCTTGACATGATTGGGCATGGCTGATTAAAGCAAACCATTCATACAAAGAATTGTAGGTAAGTCAAAATAATGCAGGCCAGCATGCAAGGCGTGGAAAAGGATTGAGGTGGGGTCTGTCTGTCTAACCTCCTTAAATAACTATTCCTCTCGTTTGTTTAAACTAAATGCATTACCTGTCTGAGAAGACAAAAATACTACAAAAATCCTAATTGTGTTTAAAATAAAAAACTCAGAGTCTGTCACACACCACAGGGCATCTTTAAAAAGTACTGGTGTATACGTCAAATCCTACTAAAAGATTTTATTTTCATAAAAGAACAATTAGCAGGTATCTCTGGCCAATTAACATAAAAGATAAATCTACATTGTTCTTATTTACAACATTAGCCTATCTTCACACTATGAATACCACTGACTGAGGGGTTTAAAGAAAAGGACAGGGGGAGGGGACAGTGGGTTAGTGCTAGCAAAGAGGACATAAAGCAGAAGAGAAGACAGGCACTTTGGAAACTTACTGGGCTGGGAATAGCGTCTGGATCTATTCTATGTCTTGATTTCTGGACAGCCGGCATGTCAGATGCTTGCTTTACATTCAAAAGTTTGTCCAGCAAATATTGCAAAACAAACAAAATGAATAAGTACAAAGAGTGTGAAGATAAAAAGTGTGAGAAGAGAAAAATCAACAAGACTGTGCTGAGTAGCAGGCAACGTTGCTGTTATTCTGTCAGAAACTGATCATTAGTATCGATCACAGATTAGTGGCACTGCAGACTTTCTGACAGTCAAGTGCAGGATACATACAAACTAAAACAGCAGTAGCTTATTTGACACATGCAGTGCTACGTGAAAAGAAATGCTACAGAAGGAAAGTCACAAAGTGAAATTATTAGCTGCTGTGATAGAGACAGAGCACATCAAGATAATCATTTCAATCAGTATATACTTGTAATACATATGGTGAACGTGATGTCCCTGGTTGGGCAAAAAAAGTTTGGTCTATTAGATTTTTTCTGATTTTACTAGTAGACCTACAGTTCTTCTTTCGGCTGCTCAATTCTCATATGCCTCCATCACACTCTACCCCTAGCATGCCTGCATGTCCTCCTTTAGTAGAATCTATGAACCACCTCTGAGGTCTCCCTCTTTTTCTTCTGCCTGGCAGCTCCATACTCAACATCCTTTGTCCAATAGATTCTCTATTCCTCCTCTGCACATGTCCAAACCATCTCAACTTCTCTTCTCTAGCCTTGATTTTTTTTTTTGGCATATTTGCCACACATGACTCAGATTCACTCCATCAAATTTGATTACTACACCAATATAACGTGAGTGAATACAAAATGCAGTTTAAGAAAGCAGTCTTCTTCTACTAAATGCAGTAATTGACATAAGAAAAAAGCTGTCTAAACCTGCCTGGCACTATGTGAAAAAATAATTGAAATAGGGTCTATAATGCATCAGCAATCATGCTGCTCTGCTTCAACACTGTAAACAGCTGGTGTCACGTCGTATCTCCTGCACATTCTACCAGAGACCATATGGACAATTTCCCCCAGTAAGGACGTATCTGACACAAACTGTCTGCTGTTGTGTGCTGCACATGTGAAATGTTTCCTTTTAACTTTGTTCTCACAATGTTGTCAGATAGTTGTTGTGGTATTATGTGAGGTCTGTTTCCATTTACTTACCGGACTAGGGATCGCATCTGGGTCAAGTCTTTTTTGTGCAGGGGGAGCGGACGCTGGTGCTGGTGCAGAGGCTCCGTAGTTTGGCTGCCCTGGGTAGGGGCCTGCATAGCCAGGCTGAGGGCCCCTTACTTGCCCGAATGCACCTGACAATAAAACGAAAACTGTTTAGGAACACAGAGAAATTAAATGAAAGTAATCCCTTTCAATTGTACTTAGTGACTCCCTCCTGACCATTTTGCTGAGGAGGAAATCCTCCCTGCATGGCAGGCTGGGATTGAGGCTGCTGCAGGGGTCCAGGAGGCAGGTGGTTGCTCTGGGCCATTGAAGTGGGGGGCATCTGAGCTCTGGGAGGAGGTGGACCTGAGTGGTAGGGAGATGGCTGGGAAGGAGGTGGTTGCTGCTGTGGTGGTGAGTGATAGGGGGATGGCTGAGAGGGTGAGGGCTGCTGGGGTGGCATGGGGCCTGCATATTGACTAGAGGCAGTTGAGGTTGGAGGAACACCAGGAGGAGGAAAAGACCCAGGCTGAGAAGAAGGAGCGGGAGCTCTAGGTGGGAAGGACCCCTGGGCAATAGGGGGTGGCCCAGACACGAAGGAGGACTGGCTCGCAGGTGGAGGTGCTGAAGAGAAGGGGGGCTGATTTGGGGGAAAGGACTGCTGAGGCTGGGACACTGGGGGACCTGGGGCTTGGCTGGGTGGAGGCATTGGACCCGAGTAGGAGGAGGAAGGAAACGTTTGCTGAGCTGAATGCGGAGGTGGTGCGGAGGAGGTGAACTGCTGTTGAGAGGTAGGAGGGAGAGAAGAGTTGAATGGCTGTTGACTGGGAGGTGGTGGGCCTCCATAATATTGCTGAGAAGCTGACGGGGCAGCAACGAGTGGGGGCTGGCTGAGAGCAGAGGAAACAGGTGGAGGGGCTTGGGTGTAGGAGGGTGGTGGTTGTGGTGGTGGTGCGGCCGAGTACGTGGTACCGGCAGGCAGCTGGGAGCTGTGAGGTGGAGCTGAGGAAAAAAGAGTGACAAGCAGTGTGACTGTCTACATTTGTGAGAGCACACGTATTTACATCCAGGTGTAAATCCATTCAAATGTACCATATCCTGGCCCTGCTGGGGTTGGCGGTCCAGAGGTGATCTGCATTCCAGTCATCTGGTTGGTGACCTGCTGCATTGGGGGCGGGGGCCCATAGTGTTGGGTGTAGGAGAGGTGTGCACCCGACAGGTTCATAGCACCATGGCTGTATGGCTGAGGTGCGGCAGCTCTGGAAACACACAAACGCTTAAGTGTGTGAAAATGCAGTAAACAGGTTGTAATTTAAATAAGCTGATTTCTTACATTATGTAAACGAGAAACATATCTGTAATTAAATCATCTGTACAGATGACCAGATTTATAATAGTTTTGTATTTATTTATCTATCAACCAAACAACTTGCGTCAAGTTACTTTTAATAATAAAAAATGGCATCCTAGTCTGTAGTTCCTTTAATAAAACTATGCGTTTGGGTTCATTTTCTAAAAAGAATAATTATTTTACATTAGAGTACCTGGTTGGTGCTTGTGTCATGGGTGGGGGTCCATTTTGCACGTCCCCTTGGCTTTGACTGTACTGATTATAAGGCTGAGACGCTGACACTGGAGGGAGTCCAGATGTTACAGGACCCCTGGCAGAACCTGAAATGCAGAAACACAAGATTACACACATACGAATACCTGATATTCATAATCCTCGTTCAATCCCGGTATCAATCTCTCTAATCAGATGAGATTAGTGCAGCAAGCTAAACGTGGTTTTAGGCCTCTGTGGTGTCAAAGCACATTTTTAGATATGATTACATTGTCAGATTTTGCCTCTGTAGTTAGGTGCACATACAGGACACTGAATAAAGGCTGGCAAAGACAAATACTCTGAATAATGCTGGAAAATCTATTTAATGATAACGCTAGAAAGTCAATAAAATGTCAGGATCTGTCAGGTAGGTTGACAATTTGTTTTAAATTACACTGTTTAAAACCAGAATCATAATAGTCTGTCACTTTAGTAGTTTGTTAATTAAATAAGACTCGGATATAAAGCAATCCTCTCTCCACTAATAGACACTGAAATAAAACCAGTGTCAAAAAAGACCAACAAATATAGAGACTGATGTGCAAGTATCGCTTTCACATATAAAAAGCCTAGATTAGCAAGCCTAATCCAGGTTAATACAAAACATCAATAATAAGGGTTGGCATCTAGTTCAGTCACTAACATTAGGTAGAATCCAAAGGTTTATTTTATTGTACTATAATGAGAAAAGGACACGAGAACAATGACTGTAGGTATAGAAAGGATTCAATGATCGCAGAGCATGTGGAGTGTGAAATGAGCAAGAAAAGAAAGAAGGCAGTTACCTAAGTCAACAGGAGAGGGGAGGTCAGAGACTAGATTGGCTGCCACAGCCTTAGAGGGGAGGCTTGTAAAAGGAGAATAACCTGAAATACAAGAAAAGGGGGGAAAGGTGGCAAATACCGAGATGTAGAGAGATGCATGAAGCCACGTGAAAAATGAGAGGACATCGCTTTCCTCACACACTGAACCACATGATGGGACTACTTCAAGTTTTTTAAAATTCACAGCTGACGTAGTGATTCTCCTTTTCACTAATGTTTGTTTTACCTTGTGGTGGAACCCCGGGCTGAAAGGCTGAAGCAGGGCCGTTGTAGGGTGCATAGGGAGTGGGGTAACCCCCATCCAGTGGAGTGTAGCCTGTCTGGCCATAGCCAGGTTGGGGCTGGCCGTAGGAAGAGGCCATAGGAGTGTGCCGGTTTACACTCATCCTCAGTTCATCCCTAAACCTGGAAAAAATTGGGACACTCATGTTATAAAGATTTATGATGAATTAGGATTCAAGGCATTTAGTCTGTTTACAGAGTGTAAACTGAAACTTCACTAAGCAATCTTAAATCTAAAAGTGTGTGAGAGGAAGCCGAGATCTGAAGGATCTCTCCAGCTGCACCTGAAGACATACTGAATAGAATTACCCTGCTTGCAATAAAAAACTGTGCCTTATTTAGCTTCCGCACAAAAAAGTAAATTTGCCTTGTTAACGCTTCTTAAAAGCTTATTAACCTTTTCTCTTCTCATGAAAACTCTGTATAATTCAATATATTTCTATGATGCCCAATAGGTTGTTTGGTATTATTGTGCATATCAGAGACCATTTCTTGTAGAAAACAACTCTGTACTGCAACCAGAAGATACTATTTCTTTAAAAACAGCTGGAAGGCAATTGAGCTAGTCCTAACAGTACACATATGACCACCAACTGAAGTAGATTGCCAGCACCATGCACCTGAACTCACAAATAGCAAAACACAAATGCCTTGAGACAGCATGTTTCATAGCTCTAGGAGTTTCTACAGTCAGATCGAAATCACATTTACTTATGACGTTAACATTTACAGATTTTGTGACAGCACCTATATTGGCTTTTAATATTTGCCTTGCCCCACCCACACACAGTATCTTAGTTGCTCACTGTTGATTTTATGCAAACGGTGCAACAATAAGTGCCTTACCTAAAAAACTAAACTGATGCTGAATATTATTAAAGGTAACTTTGTGATCCAGATAAACTCTCGAAAGGAATAGATAATCGGTCATTTTAACCGAAAGACCAAACCACTTGTTACTACAACATTCTCAAATATATGAGGGTGAGACTAAATACCTATGAAGACTGTGTGATGGCATGCATGTGCTGGAGTAAAACCCCAGCTCTCTATGTCAGGACAAAGCCCAAAAAAGTATTTTAATGGGTCCATTAACTTTATGAACATGACCGGTCCCGCATATCACAAGTCAAAATTTAATCTTTGCTAACATTTTTGCAAACCTGGAGTTGTTTACTCACCTGGCTTCGACAGACTCGTCTAACCTATATGACAGAGTGATAGGTATCATCTAACACACAAACACGGGTTAAACGAGCGGGGCCTCTGAATAATTCAGCAGTGTAGATGCAAAAACGAGAAACACAATCGCTGGGACCGTACAGCTATAAAGTGTGTCGGGCCTGCTGAGTGACCCACATCTGCTCCCAGGCTAGGTTGAACAATTTAGGAACAAGGTTGGCTGCTTCAGTCAGTCACCACATAACTATTAAAACCTGTGAATAAACGCAATATTTGTATAAAATAAAATGTTTTTTACATAACATAAAATAGGGTGACAGTGAAATGTCAGCTTTCGTAAGAGGATAGTGTGACAGCAGGCAAAGCTGTCCGTAGCCGTGTGCTAACAGGGAACAAGCCCAGTGCCGCATTAGCAATTAGCTCGCCAGCTAGCTCGCTAATGACAACAAAACAAAACCTAAAAACACACAGCCTGGTTTACACGTACCTAACATTTGGGAGCTTAACCACTCAAACGAAGAGACCACACCATAATGTATTTAACCGACTTCTAAGCCATGCGAAGTGACCTAGCTTGCTAACATTAGCACCCATGATAACAGCGACAGAGGTGGAATCAGCTGTGACCAAACTAGCACAGCCGGAGAACGAGTGTTAGCCTGCTAGCTTGCTAAGCTAGCAACCCCTTAGCCATTTCGCAAAGCGATGCTAGCTGTACCGACTAGCTTACACCAGCTAACAGCAAAATCCAAGCTCCCCTGTCACGCCAGGAGGGGATGTCACACATCCACTGTTCTCAAACAGAAACCTACCTCCAAAGTTTTGTAAGTAGTAAGGCTTTTCTCTGTTAGGGAAAACAGTGAAACCCGGTGGCCGACAAACTATGAATCCGATGTCGTCCTGGGTGTTTCTCTCTAATCCCTTGTCGGTAACGTAACCAGAAGCGGACATTCAGCGGAACTGCTGCAGCGCTTTGCCACGTCCACATCCGGACACGGCAGCGCTACTTCCTCCACATTCACCTTTACTACAGCACAGCAGCAACACTTACTGAAAGATGTTGACTATGGACTTTTAGTCCCCTGCTTTCTTTTAAGAGAAATAAATATTCTAACTGGTGCAAGATAGAGGCCTAGAAGCAGCATATGAACCACCGACACCTAATGAGTGTTACATGAAGAGGCCATAGAATTTATTTGTTTTTATATTTTGTTTGACAGACAATATTTTCTTTTCTTCCAGCACCATGTTTAGGTATAAGCTGCTGTTGGGTCAAACCCTGAAATCCTCTGACTTTTTTCTGCAGTATTTTAAATGTAGTTACAAAGCATCATCTTGCCCAACACTGCTGAGAAGTATTAACAACATAGAAACTGACAAAACAATGGAGGATTTATTCAGTTGTATTTATTTTTATTAGCTTATTAATTTATAATGCCTTTGTGTGAAATTGTACAAACAAGAACAAGAAAATTATATTTTTGTATGGGGGGGCCTCTGAAACTGTACAACTTTTGGCTATAAACATTAAACCAACTGAGATTCCTGAAATACTTTGCCCTTTCTGTCTTCTAAGGCCGAGTACTGTGAGTAGATGGACACAATCCTCAAGCTGCGACTGCTGTTCAGGCAGGCTGAACTGGAGGAAGTGGTTATTTTGGGACGGTATATCAGCAAGCATTGCCTCCTTTACAGAGTGACATGGCAAGTGTTGAATGCTAGCAAGGATAAATGCGCACACACACACACACACACACACACACACTGCCCCTTCTCACCCTCTTGGCTGTACACCCTCCAACACAGCATTCCAGTGTGAGCAGATGAAAGCCAGCCACCCCCTGGCTCCTCATGGGTGGAGTGTATTGCCGTGGTCATGGAGAGAAGACAGAAGACAGAAGCTTCACACGTACAGAGGGCGAGGAGCTGAAGATCTAGAGCAGCCTATACATCCTCATACACAAAGAGGCCTGTGAGCAGGGATGGTAGCTGAGGAGATTGTGGTCTCCCTCTCAGGAGGAGCCCCATGGGGCTTCAGACTACAGGGAGGATCAGATCAGCAAAAGCCTCTACAGGTGGCCAAGGTATAGTGGAGGCAGCATGCATGTGTGTGTTTGTGCATGCTACAGAATATGTTTATCATAATGAAGTTACACAAGTAGCTGGAAGATCACTGGTACTTGGACATATTTAAAGGTATAGAATAAGTAAATATAAATAATTTTGGAAGTATAATTTTGGCTAATACTTTCAATGTGAGTTTATTGTCATAATTTACAGAGAAGCATGAACAAAGATGATGAATTTCATTGGTGAACATCACTGAATCGGAGAGTGGTTAGCCTGGTGGGTGTCAAATTTAAATTATTTGAATTAGGATACAAGTCAAGATATCTTTCCCTTTAAACTTGTTCACCTACATAAATGCAGCTTCGAAAAGTGCCTATTTTTCTAAAGCAGAATAGAGATAGGATAAAATGGAGGACTATTTTCTCATACTCAGTAAATCCCAATCTTTAACCCTCTCTGATTAAGTTGATCTTTTTCAACAGGGAACATGTTTGGATGATTGATCTTAACACCAGTTTCACCACTGCGATCAGTCAGTAGCACCATGAGTCCATTGCTGGTTTGTTTTAAATAGGTACTATACAGCATAAGTCTGGTTTCTCCAGCGTCTTTTTGCATCTGTGTTTATAGCTTATTTGTCGACAGACCAGAATGTTCTCTCTAATAAGAAGAGTTATTCTAGAGAGGAGGAATGTGAACTCACTCACACTGATGTTAGAAGTTGGCCAGTCACTCATGAGCTGTCATAACCTTTGATTCAGAATGGAAGCTGAGCGCCTCTGGCACAGAAGACCTCACTTTATCCAGGATTTTCAAGCAGATAAGGTCACATGTAATAGGCAGTGTATGTGGGTAACCTGTTTGTGTGTATGTGACTGGACATACCTCAGATAAGCCCAGTCGGGAATAGAGTGCAAACAAGAGGATCAGAATAGCTCGTTAAAGAGGAGCTGGACGCTGTGCGTGGAAAAAGACCCTCTGTTCACACTCAAAGATAAAGAAAAGCAGACACGCAGAACCACACCCAAAAACATCCCCAGCGTTTCCATATTGTACTACACTAATAACTATTGTTTTTACACGTCACCCTGGGCCCTGTCTTTCTTGTCTGTCATAGATTGTGGTTGGATTCCCTGTGAGGTTTTATTTTGGGATATGTGGGAAACATATGGTGAATAACAGGCATGCCCAGTGGTCCAGACTGGTGATGCAGCTGCTCGTACCCTCTCTTTCATGATGCTCACTTGTGCTGTGCGTGTACAGTATACGTGTGTGTGTACATCTGCCTGAGTTGGAAAGGCTGCGAGACAGTGTGTACAGCTGTCCTTGTGAGTGTCTGTGTGACGTGGAATTAGATTTGTGGGTCAAGAGTTACAGATAAAAGCGAATACTGTGTCCTCTTAGGAGTTCCAGTAGTCAACACACTCAACATTCTTACCTTCAGCAGAGATAAGGTTAGACGATAGGACTTTATCTTTTCCTTGAAGTGGAAACTGAAATCTAATGGACAGAAATACTTGCCTTCCTATGTATCACGCACCCCACCAGGCATCTTTCCTGAATGATCCAATGACATCATCTCTTAGTGACCTCCAGAAACAGCTGCCATACTTCATGAGTTATTTTGATACTGGGACAGTGATAGCTACTAGAAGAGCAGAGCTGCCTGTCGCTGATCAATTTTTCAAAACAGTTGTGTTTTCAAAACAAGAGGTGGTACAGAAGTATACAAAATTAATACTCACATAAAAGTACTGGCATAAATTGTACAAAATATGTATAAAAGTACAATTTACTACACAAATACAACTAGTGCATGAGCATGCTCTGAAACTGACTTATTCAGTTGAAGCTGTTAAATGTGAATCTCCAGTCCACTACTGATTCTGAATGTTGATGAAATCTTATTTTAACATTCTCCCTCAGAAGCTGCACAGTGTAAAATATAATATCCACATGTAAATATTAGTTGTATAAATATTCACTGCTCATAAACTGTTTTCTCTCTACAGGTACGCAGGCGCAGCAAAGCCTGTAGAGCAGGATTAAAGGAGCATGATGAACTGGTTGCCATTGGCGACCACATGTGTTCAGAGATAAGTCATGCTGAGGCCATGAGCCTTATAGATACACAGAGTGCTACGCTGACCCTGAGGGTTAAAAGGTCAGAGCACAGACCTGCACATGTATAATACACCACACACAGTTTGGCCTCATTAAACGTTGCAGCATACAAACTGATGTTTTGCATTTTCCTGGATTTACAGGGCCTCTGGATCCCACTCCTCAACTCCCTGTTCCTCTACAAGGGTTCTGTCCTGTCCCCCCATGGCCCACCTGCACTCCCATTGTCCCTCTATCCTCTCCCCCACGGGGATACCCAGGGACATCACTTCCCCTCCTGATAGCGAGGCTTACTATGGAGAGACAGACAGTGACGCAGACACTCAGTCACACACACACCGCCGGCAACGTCGCACGCCTCCTCATGCACGCTCACCTGCACGATATGAAAACCAAGAAGAGGAGGAGACCTCAGAGATGAGCGGGTGAGGGTTTCCATAACTTCCAATAATCAAACGTAGTAGCAATTTTAAAACCTCAATGAAACTGTGTTCATAACTGAATAATATGGTCTATATGTGGTTCAGAAAAAAAGGTTTACTGTTTATTCTTCTTTGCATTACTTTAAGATATGAGAGTGCCACAGATGCAGGGGTGTCCTTGCAGGGGCAGTGGGATGGTCAGTGTCTTGTTGGTGTTCCTCGCAGAGAGCTCCTCTACCAGCCCCTCCAGGCAGAGTGGACCACTCCTGCCCACACCCCACACACTCTGACCCCTCACAGCCTCACACCAACCCCTGATCAAGGGTTGGCGGAAGCAGAAGGAGAAGGTGATAGTGGCTTCCAGGAGGCAGGAGGTTGCATCAGCCTAGCCTGCCCACCCTTAGTGTCTCCTCAACGTGCAAAAGAGGCTCTGATGCTAGGATCTAGTAAACAACTGGTCCCCATGGTGGGACCACAGCAGACCCCTGTCAGTGATGAACTCTCCACCACATACATGGACAAAGCCCGGCAAGCCAGTGAGTATACACAGGTTACAAGAAGAGGGGGAAATATAACCTATAAAGTCATGGACTTGTGACAATGTGATCTGCTCATACACACATGTTTTTGCATTTAGCACATAAATCCACACAACGAGTTATCTGCTGTAAAGCTATCAGAAAATTTAAATATATTATTATAAATATCCAGATGTAATTCAACAGATTAAACTGCTAATATGTATTAGTTAGATTGTTTGAAACTTTGTTAGTTTGAAACTCAATAAGTTAACTACTACTACTTGCTACTTGCAATAATTAGATACAATTTTATTTAAATTATTTTTTATTAATAACTTTCTTTCATAACATTTCCATATACAGTTGCTAAATACTATTTTGAGATTAAATGTAATTATGCTGAGTTTAATCTAAAAATGTCTTTCCATCAAATCTTTAGCTATATCACCCTCTAGTGGTTATTGTTTATAGCCAGAGCATTTATTTGAATCCACTGGTGTAGATGGGGTGAGACATTCAGAGGTATTCCAATGCCCTCTTCATTCCCACAAAACAACAGTCCAGTGAACTGCAGATTAAGAAAACACAGTGGAAATTAATAAAACATTTGGCAACATAAGGAAAGTATTTAGAAAATTGCGTACAGGTGAGACTACTCTGATATGTGTAGTGTGAGATTTTATGGTCTGCTGGGTTACTCTGTTTACACAGACTGGAAACAAGTGGAAAGGCTAACTCAGTCCAGGGCTAACAAATGGTGCCTGCCAGCATCATAAAGCTCACAAAATAAAAATGCATTCAAACCCTCCAACTGACCTTGTCAGGTTAACTTATCATCACAAGGCAGGAAAATAATGATCACAGCTGCTCATACTGAATAGCTATGCACTGACTGAGTAGCGATTTCATAAAAGTGAATATTGTGGTAATAAAGGATCTGTCCTCTGGTACATGAGGTTGAAGGCCTGAATGACTTAAGCTGGATTTACTATATGTCCAGGGACCTGCCCTTTCTAATGTTACAAACACACACATTGTCTCTGGTGTTGGATTTGGGATTGTTAGTCCTACTGCTGTAGGGCTGTGTGTCTGTATGTGCAGTGGTTGTGAGGTGCGAAGTGTCAGCAG
Organism: Microctenopoma stevenorrisi; assembly: GCA_032270685.1. NCBI lineage: Eukaryota > Metazoa > Chordata > Actinopteri > Anabantiformes > Anabantidae > Microctenopoma > Microctenopoma stevenorrisi. The sequence continues at coordinate 10,936,889 of JAUMTR010000011.1, read as the reverse complement.
CAGAGAAGCAGCACTTCAGCAAAGAGTTATGATCATGCTTCCCTCTGTAACCTTAAATTGGGCTTATGAACTCTCTCTCTCACACACACGCACACACGCGCACACACACACACACACACACACACACACACACACACACACACACACACACACACACAGGGGTGTTCCCATCCGTGTGTGTGTATGAGACAGAGACTGGACAGGTGTCTGATGCCCGTCAGACAGACAGGAATAGTGGGTTGACATCATGTGTTGGTTTGGGTTGCTGGACAGAGACAAAGGTCTTCACATGGGCTGTGCCCTAGGAAGAGAGTTGGAAGACGGGCACTAAACGGTTCCCCGCTCAGAGCAGAACTGGACACTTTGAGGGTGTCTGTGGGAGGGTCTGACACAAACACTCACACTTTTGAAATGAGGGACTTTACAACTCTGTCAGGTTCAGACGTAGGTGGACACACTGTACCACACACTGTATACGCAGGTAAGACACATCAAAACCCTTTATCTAATATATTGTCATTTACACACAAATTTACTGTTTTTTCTAATTAAGAGGAATTTCTTTGCTGTGTTAAAATCTCTGTGTTTTGACCATTATTTTTAATTTGTTCGACTTAAGGATTTGACTGAGAATCATGATGTTGTTTTTCTTCTCTGATGATAATTGGTAACTGTGATGTGTGTGTGATTCTTTATCAAGTTGACAAGGTTATGATACTTACTAAGGGTTTGGTACAAAATGTGAAAAAGAATTCAACAAAAGTTGCATAATACCATAATGCCACTAATGGATGAAAATCGTAGGGTGATGCTGTGATTTTCTTCTTTTCATCATAAGGTTCACGCTTCACGTTTCCTCAGAATCCTATTCTTATGCTTTATGACCAAATACCTATAGGACCAATGCACTCTCCCCGTGGCTGTTGTTTTTATTTAGAGCTAATTGACAACTATTATTAGCATGCTGACGTGCTGAATGAAAATGTGTGATTTTAGAAAATAAGGCTGTAGTTTTCTCTTTGCAGTTTTCCAGTTGAAAAATCTGATTTGATATTTTGATTGCTAATGTTGACTCTGTTAAAGTTCAATTCAATATAGATGTATGTGTGGTGACAGCATCAGACTATAGTTATGTACGGAGGATATTCAAGTGAGGTGAGCCAGTATACTAAAAAGACACAAATAGCCCTGGACTAAGAAGAAACACACACACACACAACTATTTGTGATGAAAGATACTGTCATCCAACCTTTGCAGGGTGGTTGTGAGTCAATGCTGTAAAGCAGCAGGAATTTTTTGTTCTAAATCCACACACACACTCCTGTCTGTCACTGGTAATCCTCATCGCAGCTTGTCTCTGTGATACAGTATAAATCAGTCACGACTCACAGTCAGTGAGGGCTACACACTGCTTTGTGTGCATTGCATTTGTCTCCCTGCGCCATGTATTCATCAAAAATCCCATCAGCTTCTCTCATATTGGCTTCCACTCTCCTACAGCACATTTAATTTGGCATCCCTTTCTTTCTTATCTTCTTATCTTGCAGAGTTGCAGCGTGGTGAGAGTTTTGTGGAGAAACAGGTGAAAGAAGCTCGTACTAAATGCCGCTCTATTGCCTCTTTGCTGACTGATGCTCCCAACCCCAACTCGAAAGGGGTGCTTATGTTCAAGAAACGCCGGCAGAGGGCCAAAAAGTACACACTGACTTGCTTTGGCAAAGCTGAGGGAGACAAAGGTGAGGAGACAGAGGGGGAGACAGAGGAGGAAGGAGAAAGTTCTATCCTGAGTAGCTCTGAAGTTGATGAAGAAGGATTCTCAGCATCATTTGACCCCACGTGGGATACTGGTTATCTAGATCTGCTGGACAGGAGGAGCTCTGCTTGCCCTTCAACCACACCAACTACCCCAACCACACCAACAATCAATCAAAGCTCAGGGCTGGACTTCTCAGCCTGTCACACTGTGGGACGTGTCACGCCAGTGAATCAAAGCCTAGGGTTGGACCACTCATCCTATCAGGATTTAAGGCTGGAGAGCAGCACCACAAAAGAGCCAGTCAGTAACCACCTTGCACAGATGTCTCCTCCAGCTGTAGCTCTGACTAATGGGAGGTCTGTAGCTGTTAGTCGGGCTAGTGTTGTTTTGAGCCAGCCGTCTCAGACACCAAGTCAAAATGTGCAACATGGCAACCCTAATCCTGGTCCTAACCCTAATCTTAGTCCTAGCACAATCTCAGAGTCGGACCATCACCTACACAACAGCTTCAGTCCTAACACGGGTGTTTTAAATCGTACTGCACGGCCCTTCACCCCAGTTTCTGCCCCTTCTCGTTCAACTGTAACCTCTGTTATGTTTCGACCTCCCCAGCCCAAACCCCTAACTGCAGCTAAACCAGTGGCCGCCGTCTCTATGGTGCCTAGTGAACCTACTTACCATCCATCAGGGCCAGATGCAAGGAGAGCCGTGTCTAGCACATCTCTGTACATCCCTCCAAGAAATAACAACAGCAACACTCTCCTCTCTGTTAATTCACCAGCCACAGCTCTTGCACCCTCCTCCTCTTTGTCCTCAGCACCTTTGTCCCAGTCTCCTTCAGAACCTCAGATATTTTCTTCACAGCCCACAATGCATGCTTCCCTCTCCACTCTGTTCTCCCCAATTCCAGCTCATGGTCCATCATTTTGTCCATCATCTGCTCAGCCCTTCTCTGTCCCAGGTCCACAGCTATTGTCCTCCCCTCCTACTACTTATCCACCTCCCTGCAGCTTAATTTCTGCTTCTCCTATGTCTCCACCATGTCCCCCTAACATGACTCCAGTCTCCCTCCATGCTCAGCCCACCCTTCATGCTTCAACTTCCACCCAACCTTCTCCACCACTGTCCAACCAACTGTACAGCAACATGACAGGTGCAGTGAATCCTGGCATTGATGTTGTCATGGCAACTGCATCTTCTCCTGAGGTTCCAGCTGCTGATTCACTTGTGACGCGTGAGCAGCGCATCTCAGTCCCCGCTGCTCGCACCGGCATCTTGCAAAATGCCCATCGTCGTAGTATTAAGAAGCCCATGTTTAGTTCAGTGCAGAATAAAGATATTTCTCCCAATCCAGACTTGCTGTCAATGGTCCAGAACATGGATGACCACTTTGAGAAAACCTCAGCTTCTGAACCTGGAGTTGCACCCACTATGGAGGCTGGGCATGAATCAGGGCCTGAGGAAGACTGGTTGAGGCTGGGGGCTGAAGCCTGCAACTTTATGCAGGCTCAGCGGGGAACAAGACCACCACCTGTAGCTCCAAAACCACAGGCCTCTCAGGGGCCACAGTTAGCAGGGAAGGGAGGTCAGCTGTTTGCCCGCAGACAAAACAGGATGGATCGGTACATTGTGGATCGATCTCCTTCTGTTGCCACAACACCTTACTCTGCTGACCAGGCCAGAGGGTCTTCACCTACACCTTCCCTCCCTGCCACCTGGAAGTACTCATCCAACATCCGTGCTCCACCTCCCATCAGCTACAATCCCCTCCTCTCTCCCTCCTGTCCTCCCAAGGCACAGAAAAAGTCTAAAGTGACAAAGCCCAGTCCAGCTGGACCTAAAGGGAAGAAGGTGGACACCAAGCCCGTCGATGTTATGAACCACAAGCCCTACCAGCTTAACTCCACTCTGTTCAATTATGGTGGTAGGGTCCTCCAGGACACCCCCGCCTCTCATCAGGAAGGAATAACGGGTGCCCCTCATAAGACAGCACGAGTGAAAGAGGTGAAGCGCTTCTCCACTCCGCCTCCAATTTCCACAGGGCCTGCCCTCAAAGTTATTGTCCCTCGATCAGCTACAACTCTTGGAGAAAGACTTTGGAACTCAGATGTCACGTTTCCTCCACCCACAGTTGATCCCGCCCCCTACCAATCTTATCAGCCTCAGCCCCAACCTAACGAGTGTCAGTGGGTCACCTCCCATCTGTCTCCCGCTCTGCATCCTGCCCCTACTGCCCCGCTTCCTAAGCTCCCGACCTTTGCCTCTGCTCCAATTGCAGTCCAGTCCCCGAAATTTTCACATCTTCTGTCCACCAACGCTACACAGGATAACAGGCAATTTAAGAGTTCCCCAGATCTCAGTCCCCTGGACCCTGCTGGTCACTCTTTGTCCTCCAGCAGCACTCAACCTTCCAGGGTCCCTAGGCCCAGGTTTAGCACTTCTAACTTGGGTCTGCAGCCTTGTGTCTGGCGCCCTGGATCCACTATGCACTGAAAAGATCTGGCCTGGTCATAACAAGTTGGGGCTCAATGAAAACACAGAACACCATTTCCCCATGTGGGTTTAGTAAGGTATTCAAGGCCTGATGTTTTAAACCACGTTTTATCACAATATCTGTTTGATCTGGCCACATTTGTAGCACATTTTTGTCACTTTCATTTAATGTTGCTGAACAATTTATCCAGTTCATATGTAAAATTTTTAAGAGAAACGTAGTATGCAAACTAGAGAAAAGTCTAAAGCAGATTAAGAAGATAGAAAGAGATTTGAGACGAAAACTGAAACAAGGCTATCTAAATGTTGTGTTGAATGATGAAGAACTGGTTTTAAATATAAAAAGAATAGAGGATGTGAAATAACAAGACTGTTGTGAGAGAGAGGCAGTCAAGGATGGAAAAAGATGAAATGTAAAGCACAGGAAACATTGATGGGGTTGCATAGTGTAAATAATGTCTGTTGAGGCATATAAGGTGTAGAGTTGACTCATGTTCTCACAATCTGTAAACATCCATCGTCATCTAACCTTCAGGGCATACTGTATTTGCTTTACTAACAAATAATGTACTAGCTACTAGTGCAATACGTCCTCTCTGTTGTTTGTATTCTAGGGATTTGTGTTTGATGAGTGTCTTTTTGTAGTCTGCAGCAAGATTTGCTTTTTTTCCTGTGCTTTTTCACAGCTGTCACGAAGAAGGGAAGCCTTTAACAGCTGATTTCTGATCTGTTGATATGAAACAAGAGAGGTTTAACGTGTCTGTTTAGCTGTGATTTTCTTCCACAGAGACATGCGGCTGAATAAAAATAGACATGACTCACCTCAGCTGTCACTCTGTCTCTTACTGTGTCACCCACGTGACCACCTGCTCCCACATGGGGGCCCCATTATCTCTCTTCCCTCTCCAATTCCAATTTTTTACTTTTTTCCCTCTTTCAGGCATTTACCAACTAGATTTTGCAGCCTAATTGTTCTCTCAGGATTTGCTCAGTTTTTAGATCAAATACACAGTCTTCAAAAACAAAGTTGTCAAGTAAATTTTTTTTTTAATCTTCACCACATGGAGGCACTGTAGGATCGGTCATCCGGGCATGTGGCACCACTACAGTTACAGTTTCATCCCTTGTCTCATCTCAGCTTCTACATCGGTAAAATGTCACATTAATAATGTAAAATTGAATGTAGCAGTGATAAACACATATTGATGAAAGCTCTGGATTCCTTATAATAGTCAGAAACTTGTATAATGTGAATATGGAACATGGTACATATAGTAATATGAATGAGAAAGAAATTTGAATAATTTCAAATACATGCATCCCTTTTCTCATTCTTAGATAGTTTCAATATCTGATCTCTGTAGTTTAAAATGTCCATGTAGGATTGGTAGCCCTCATTTTACAGCAGTTTAACGAAAGCCACCTGATGGCCTTGGAACTGTGAAACCCAACCTTGGCCACAGAAAGGGATCTAACCTATGAACCCTGGGATCAGGTGACAGACAGGGCTAACTTTAGTCCTGTTCAGGTCCACTAACTGTAACTGCACTTATACTAATGACTTAAGGGACTCCTTCAACTCCTGGCTCTATCACCAAATTACTTTTGCAATTCTTCCTCTTTTGGTGTCTCTGCTTTTCCCTGTTAAATCCTCTCATGCTCAGTTGGACACACACACACACACACACAGACACACAAACGTGTGTGCTCATTTAACCTATTTTTGGGCCCATTAATCTCCAGCTATTTGGCCTGGTGCTAAAGTCTTAATTCTGATGGCTTTTTTGCAATTCGATTGGTACTGGAGATGAAGCATCCCACATCATAAGAGGCTCTTTCACCATGTTTCTGGGTCATCAGCATCACATGCTTGAACAAAGGTCAGGGTTTAAGGGTGGGCCAGATCGAGGTGATTATTCTTTGTCATGTTGACTGTTTATTGTAGGGTTAATATTTACTATGTTTTCAAATTGTTTTAAATTTTGTTTAGTTTCTTGTTCGGCTGAATAAATATTTGGCAATATATATATATATATATATATATATATATATATATATATATATCTAATAGCCAACCAACTTATTAAACCCCCTTATACTTCAGAGTATCTTCACAACCCAGTTATGCACAAATTCGTAACATGCTCACCTGGCCTGTCCAATTTCAAGATTTTCACAACATTTCAGAATTTTCATGCAGTTCTGGTTTTTAAATTGTTTGTAGGTTCATCACAATCGTGTAGATCAATTATGGAAAAGCTGACAAATTTTGACATTTATGTAAACACTAGTAAGAGAACTGAAGAGGAACTAACTGACATGATGATGTAGGCATAACAGGTGCCAGGCAAAAACTGTGCATAAAGTTGCAAATGATACCCAAAGGTTTGCTCAGTTCAGTACAAGGCACAAAGAGACAGTGAAAAGGAGAGATATACATGTCAACAGGAGCACGACTGCCCTTAGGCAAAGTGGGTGATTGTCTGATACTGTTTGTCATGCTTATCAAAAGTGCCTGTTTTCCTACATCTGGAGGGGTTGGGGAAAAGTATTCTGGGGGTTTACAAAGCCAAGGAAATCTCAACAATCATCTGGTCAATCATTGCATCACCTTGCATCAATCATGTGTTTTCAGATCAGTGTTTTTATTCAGCCAGTGTTTATTCCAAAGTCTAGAGACCAAAGATGATAAGAACAGGTTCAAGTGATGGAGCTACATGAATTAAATGATTTGGCATATTTGTTTCTTTGATAACAGTTTGTGCCTAAATACTACATATAAACTATTAATACACCATCAATCTACTATTTTACATTAATTCATTCAATAGTCTATATTTTAATCTTATACCTGATTCTAGACGTGGTTAAGTGGAAACAGGACAAAACTGCAAATCAGTTTCATCTTAAAATGTGTACAGTAAACTAAACTTAAACTGAATTTAAAACACCACACCCACCTTCCTCTTTACCCCCTTCTGAATTCTCCCCATCCTGCCCCAACAACCCCCCTCCAGGTCTTGTCCATAGCACTGGAGCAGCCCTGCTGATAGGGTTTCACTCTCTCTGTGGCGAAGAGGAGGGCAGGCAGTTCAATACAAAGTGTGGGGCACAAATCTACCTGGGAATCTATAATCCTCTTCCTCTGACACGCACCAATTCTTGGACTTTCTGGGATATCTAGGTCCTAGGTAAGAGATCTGAGAGCTAAAAGTGTGTGGCAGCATTGATAAAACCCAATGGAATCTCTCTCACACATGCCTTGAGTGTCTGTGGATTACCACCAATGACCACTGACTTCTCAAATTATTCTGTATCCAATTTCAGATCAGTTATAATCAAATTCAATTAATTCCTGTGGTCTGCAGTGTTTGACTGCAGGAGAAGCTTCTGTATGTGGCCTGTGGAGGCCTCTTTATAGGCGAATCAATGAATGAAATAATCTGTTTGTTACAGAAAGGACTGTTTGTATCATTATGAGTCACTTTAGTTGTTCAACATAGTGTTAAAACTCACCCTACAATAAAGTTAAATGAACAGTAATATTAACAAATTTTTCTTTCAAATTGATCATTTAAACATCAATTAAGCTCAATGTGAATCAAGAAAACCAGCTGGTGCACAACTTCTTCCACCACTTCTTACATAACACACTTGTGGGGAATGTGGCCTTCTACAGTGGAGTTTTTAGTCTGCGGGGATGTATGTATGTATGTGTGTGTTTGGGAATGTGCTGACTGATACCCTTCCTCCCCAGCTGTCCCCTCGAGATTTATCTGGAGCTAAAACAGGCTGGTCGTGGGGGACAGAAGCGCCTCTTTACTGAGAGAGGCAGTAACAGGACCCAGGCCCTTGCACAACACAACAGTTTGCCTCCATCTTGCAGAACATGCAAAATCACCTGTAATTTTTAATCTCTCATCCATTAATCACAAGAGAAAAGGTCGAGGGTAAATTTGTATGTCTGTGATAGTGAAGGTCTATCTACATCTTGTGCTGATGACAGTCCCACTCACCATAGTTGTATAGAGCATGGGTTCATAAAAATAGCTCACACAGGACTGAATTCCTGACTAGGAAATGAGCCTCAATTACAGCGGATGAAAAGCAATTACATTAACTATCTCCCAGGAGACAGGCCCTCCAGCTTTCTCTTTTACTGGGACTCACCTCCAGCCTTACATAATTGCTTTCAACCTTTTCAACAGACAGCAACATACTGCCAGCTTCCATCTGAGTGGTTAGTCAAGAGAAACACAAGTTGCCATTGGGAATTAATGTTCTCGAGGGTATGCAGGGGCTATAGACTATGTTAAAAGTGTGCTTTACTTAATTAGGGAACCCAGCGAGGTTCTAATGGAGCTTGCTAACCTTTGGGACCTCAGCCGAACTTTCTAATTTACAAATACAGTATACTCTATTGTTTCTTTCTCCTGTCAGTGTCTTGTTGATAATTTTATAATGCCATTTGCTGTACAAACCCTAACCCTAACCCTAACCCTAACCCCTAACCCTAAAAATTCAATGTGCAATTGATTCAATGAAAATAAGAAATTGTAGTACACAATATCAAAGCAAACACAGAATGCAATGTGTACTATAAACTCAGTTAATCTAACTCCATTCAATGTACCAAACAGAACTAGTCGAGTAAATGTTGTGTTTGAGATTACATTCATTTGTAAGTCACCTGATACTGTAAGCTTGTTTTTAGTCTCCACCAACTCTTTGGAAACCCATCTCTTTGGCTGCTAAATATTCCCCTTTTGGTATATACTTTACTTTACTTGACAGACGCTGTAGTAGTTACCATTTAGTTTCTGTAAATTTTGAGCTGCCCATTGCCTGGAAAAGGAGCTGTGCAGTCGTGAGAGAAATGGATCAATCTTTCGAATGGTTATAGAGAGTGAACAAATGAAGTGAGTGAGAAAAGAAGGGGACCAAGGACAGAGCCTTGTGGAATCCCTTTGGTTACCTTAGAGAGTGTAGATGTCTCACCTACCCATGATACATGGAAGAACCTGTCTTGAAGATAAGAGGAGAACAAAATACGTATCAAAGTATGTTTCCTGCAATTCCTAAATCTTACAGCGTGGTGAGAAAAATTTAGTGATTACCCATGTCAAAGGCAGAAGATCGATCTAGAATGAGGATGGAAGATCTGTGAGTAGATCTTGCAGTCATCCATGCCATCTATGAGTGACACCTTTTGTGTTACATGTAGTCAGAGCGGCTAGTCTAGATGCCTCCTTTAAGTACTTAAAGGACAGCGTTTTATACATATATTGATGAAGTTTACTGCTAAAAACTGTGAGTTTAAACCTCTGGAAAAGGCCACAAAGTGCAGTGCACCACCATCATCACTAAGTATCTAAAGAATTGACTGTGTCAGTGTATTTCCCACTCAGGAAAAAATCTGAACTTATAGCATTATAGACTGATTATTACTATTATTTCTTTTTTCTCTCCTATAGCCATGCCTTTCACAACTCCTGCCCCTTCTAACAAGAGGAAGAAGACCAACAAGATTATCACCGACCTCTCCAACATTAACCAGAATGGTAAAACAAACACACACAAACACACACACACACACACACACACACACATACACACACACACACACACACACACACACACACATCAAGATCATAGATTGACAAACAGCATGAAGACATGCAACAATTTACCAGTAATCCTTGTCCTCTTTTCTCGAAGGCCTTCTCTTACTTCCCATGTGATCTGATTATCCAGACCAGTAAATGTCAAATCCGAAAAGTTCCTCCCTCTGGTGCCTGTTCTCTGCCCAGTGTGTGTGTGTATATGTGTGTGTGTGTATTGAACTGTGTGGGTGTAAACTGGCTCATGTGGTCTTAATGATACTACAATTAAATAAGAACACACACAAAGGAACTTGTTTCAAGTAGTAATGTAATATCTAACATGCATGCGACATCTCCTGGAGGAGTGTGTGTCATTATCAAATGGCAGAACCGCCACAAATCTGTCATCATTAGAGGCAAGACAAATATCAGGCACCGACTCTGCTCCCGCTATATTTGTCAGAGGCTGTATGTGAGTAGCAAGGGAACTTCATGCAATGATCAATGCGCCTTGGCAAATAATTAATGTCTCTGCATATAACCCTAAATCTTATTTAAATTTTTATTTGAGGTGCATAGGCATTGTTGTCCAATGATTTTCTCTTGACTTCAATGCTGCTCTTTTGTTTGTTTAGCTGTGTTGGCTATGAGTGCTCATAATAAAATATAAATACTTAATTTCTCTTTTCGAAATCCACACCAGAGATTTGAATTCCTGTCAGAAAAGACCCACCCATGTGTTTAATGCATTTCCCTCTGCCAGACTCACCAGTGGGTCCATCTGTTCACACTCTTGCTGTGCAGCTGAATATTGTTCAAACTCACAGAAAGTTATTTTTAATTATAATGGAGATCCCAAAGTTTCCAAAAACAAAATGAATTACAAGGCTTTTAATAAAGTGGTGCAGACATTAAAAACATTCTGTGGTGGGAAGTTACTAACTTTACCACTATTTGCAATGGCATTTAAAAATTTCTTACACTTACTTACACTGCTTGAGTATTTAGATTTTGTGATGCTTTACACCTATGTATCAGACAGAAATAAAATGTAGCTCCTACTTCATATGATGAGGTTATAAAATATAATTTACTGTTCTATATCAAACAGAGTAAGCTGTATGAAGTAGTTAAATGCTCCACTGAACCAGCTTTACTAATTTGATGCAAAACATTAACACATAAGTAGTTTTAACATTAGCATTATCAGCATACATTATCGTCAGCTTCCCATCATTATACTCGAAGAAAAGAAAATGTATGCCACTGTTATCACCGTCACAAAATAGCATCTAAATATCGACAGCATCACAAAGAACTGTTACAATATGGTAAACTTAGGCTGACTGATTTGGTGCATTGTGCACATGCTTGTGTCTGTCATCTGTTGATGTCTTTCCATTTTGTGTCCTTTGGTGTTTTCTCTACCAGTCCATCTGCAGCCACATCTGTATCTTTCCACCAGCTTGTCATTCATTCAGGGGCTTATCCTGCTGATCCCTTATTTTGCTCCAGTTAATGCTCACTCATCTAACCTTCATCCCTGCCACTGTGTCATTCTGACTGTGCCTCTGTCTGTTGTCTCTGTCCATCCACTGCCTCTGTCAGTATGTCCAATTTCCTCCCAGTCAGCAGCCAGATCCAGTCTCACATTCTTCTGAATTAACACTCTAATCAATATCCTCATGGGAGAATTTTGCTCACACACACACACACACACACTTTGATTTATGACCTACTGCTAACAGCTCTCTGCAGCATTGCAATGCCAACTCTCCGCTTTATAGATGTGTTTGTGCAAGTGTGTGTGTGGGTTTATGGCTGGACTCCAGGTGTTATGAGTGATATTAGGGTGTATGTGGTGGGAGAGAAGAGTGTTTTATGAAGAGCTCTGTGGAGCAGTAAAATTGATCAACCCCCCCCCCCCCACCACCACTAGAAGAGGGGAGAGGAAAGAAAGAGGGAGGGGAAGCATGTTATAAGGATTATAAGGCTTCATAAACAGTTCTACCTAAAAACCTGCTGTGACATTCCCCCGTGCCCTTTTCTTTCATATTACATTAGGCTAGTAACCCCTGCAACTCCCCTGGTTTAACACATACACGTGCGCTAATACCACACAACAGGTTTCAGCTGCAATTCATTATAACAAGTGTGGTATGGAGCTAGAGGATAAAAACACAGCCCTTGAGATCACACATAAAGTGGAAGGTAAATCCACCTTTTAATTTACCAGATGGGTTGTGTTGACAAGCATCAGCTCAGAGGATCTAACTCTACCAAGGCTGCACAATCATCACAATCTGTTATTTTAATAATAGAAAATGCCTCGATATTGTTACTCTGCACACTGCTGTCTCATCCTTTGATACAATTAGGTTTATTTTATTCAAGTATGTGCACTACCTTATTGCAAAATATAAAAAATATAATTTAGTAATAATTGCTTTTTACCCTTTCTTACAATTAGATGAAGAGTCAGACACTGAGGTTGCAGAACTGGACCTGGGCACCAAAATCAAAACCCCCAAGGAAGTGATGCTGGAGGAACTTTCTCTGCTCAAGAACAAAGGTTCCAAGATGTTCCAGATGAGACAGCAGAGAGTTGACAAATTCATTGTGACCAATGAGAACCTGGTGAGCATGAAAAAGACGTGTGGTTGTTGTGTGTATGCGTGTGTTTGTGTTGCATCTACAATATATCCTTTTATCTTCCAGCAGAACTTCCAGAACCTACTGACAACACCTCCCCCTGTCCCACCAAAGCCTGAGGGGCCAAAAAAAGAAGGTAAGGCTCCAGACGTGCTCTTTGTATCTGCTGTCCCTTTTGAGTTTTTCCTTTCTCTTAAGATTTCTCTTCTTCCTCATCTCTGTGTCTCAGTGGTGGTGGAGAAAGTGGATGAGGAGGCAGAGAAGGAGAAGAGGAGGAAGGAGTATGTGAACACCTACATCTCACCATGGGAACGAGCCATGAAGGACAACGAGGAGTTGAAAGCCACCATGAAGCCCAACATGCCGGGACCCATCCAAAATCACCTGGAACTGCCTCAGTACAAGAGCTTCAATAAGTAAATCACATAAACAACAATTTTACTATTTCTCAAAGAGTCTTTATGATGTTTTCTTGTAAGTTGTAGCAAAAGGACTTAAATAATTCAACTTGTCAAACAATTGGCCTGTAAAGTGTCTGAAAATCTAATAAAAACGGGGCTAATTTGTGTTAGCACAACATGTTAAATGTCATGGAAGCAGTGGCTCTGTTGATAGAGCAGTTGTCCATGCACCCCAGGGTCAATGGCTCAGCTGCCTGTCCTTCTTGGACACATCTTACGGTGTCCTTGGGCAAGACAGCTTAACCCCGCAGTAGAGCCATCATCCAGCTGTCCAGCAACAATTGTTATAATAAACAGACTCTAGTCCAGGGGCCTCGTGGTTACATGGGCTGTTGCCTGGGATGCCCATTTGGAAATCTGTCCATGCAACCTGTAACATATTTGGTACACCTGTACCTAACACAGCTTGTCATTAACTGACATGACTGCTGGGTTACTCAGTTTCCTGTTTTCCCGTCTTTTTTTCCCAGGACGGCAATGCCCTTCGGTGGAGTGGATAAGGCATCCAAAACATTGACCTTTGAGCTCCCGGAGCTCAATACTGCCACCGAGGAGCCAGAGACTCTTCCCACCCTGCAGGCTGACATCCGTTCCCGCCCCTCATTCAACCGCACGCCCATCGGCTGGGTCTGCAGTGAGGAGCCCTCAAACATCCACATGGAAATGGACACCATCCCCTTCGATGGAGAGACAGACGATCTGTGAACACGCATGCAGACACAAACACACACTTGCAGTGAAGTCTGAAACACACAGAAACAATCTACATCACATATAACGATAACAAAAACATTGTTACTGCGATCACATGTTGAAATGTAGTTTAACTGCATGGAAACAAAATGACTTAAGTAGATAAAGTATCTCTCCTGGTCTCCTGCGTGCTTTCTTACTGTTCATGCCCAGCTATGAATGAGGCTTTCTATGATTCTGCATACTGTAAGCTACAGTAACAGAAGACTTAAGTAGAAAGTATTAATAAATAAGCACCCTGCACTCTAAAAACTATGTATTTATGCAATAAAGTTCCCCTGTACATAATGTGTGTCTGTCTTTTCCTGCCAATATTTCATGTATTAGTCGAAACGAACTTGTCTGTAGAACTGCGGAGAGTTCTACAGACAAGCACGTCAAATGGGACTAGAAGTCCTAAAAATGCAGCATTTAAGTATAAATATGAAAAACATACTGCGAGTGTCCTTGTGACCTTTCACCCCAGTCTTCATGCTGTGACTGTGATCTAGTGTTGGCAAATGTCCAGTGACAGCAATTACACAGATGTCCTCTGCATGCAACGGTGGATGAGGTAGGATATAAAAACTACATTCTTCATGGCTCCCTCTTCTCTGGTTTATTTTATTTATTGTTTTGGAGTCACACAACACAACAGCGTATGCACATATCTGCAATTACACTACCTGTCTGACTGAAGAAGATATCTAATATTTATTTCTAATTTCTTTATGACAGCAAATAGCCTTACGTTGCTGGTACTTGTGTGTCCATCCCCATTTTTTTCATAGTCTATAGGCCATCCAGTGGTACTCTGTTAAAAAGTATCTCAAAAAAGGTTTTTCAATGGCAGCTGGACTTGTTTTAGTTCCTTGACGACGTGTCATCCTTCCATTCCAGAGGGCTTTCCGGAGAAAGTAGAGGGGGAAACAAGGAGGCGTGTCTGTGCTCATACAGGTAAGGCCAGAGATGACATCACCATCACCATCTTTCCGCCTCGCGCCCAGGAGGCGGCGGCATCGGGCCACAGAGCAAACTGGCTGACAAAAACGGCTACGTCACACACTCACAAGCGGAGAGCTGGATGGTGATGGTGCGGTATCGCGAGAGCGGCGTGCCGCGACCGCAGCGCTGGATGGCGCTGGTGGTGGGGGCTGGACGCGTCCACGGCTCGCCCTCTCTCCCGTTAAATCACACGGTAGGACACGCGATCGGACGGAGACCGGTGGCGACAGCGCCCGGGGTGAGTACAAACCTCCGCTCTAATGACTGCACAGGCTCCATCCCTGCGAGAGGGGAGCAAAGGGGGGACGCGCATGTGGGCGCACCGGACACAATGCATCAGTTTGTGTGCGCGGAGCGTGTGTGGAGTGTGTGTGTGGTTAGGGGTAACTATGGCGGGCCGGTGGGGGGGTCAATGAGCGTGCCTGCCAGCTGTGATCCAGATGTGTTCTCCTGACAGTCTCTGAGGATGTCTGTCATGTTCATCATCACCTCCCCCATTTACTCCTCGCGCTACACTCTTACTCTCTGTTGCTCTGAGTGTGTCTGTTTGATTATTCTACCAGACGGTCCCGTGTCGGCAACTTGTCTCTCTACGGAGCTACTCCCCCTTCGTGCTGTAGTAGTTGCCGCTGTACAAGTTGCATCGCGGTCCGGGTTTGTTTTTGACAGTTACAGGTGTTGTTACTCGCTGAGGTGCATGCCACCACATGGCGCGCGGCTCGTGTCCTGTGTTGCGTGGTTTGTGATCACGCGTGGGGCAGTGCGGTGCTTAGTGGACTGTGCACGGTGCGGACTTGTTGATGGATGGCCGTGAGACCGCAGTTTTTTACTGAGGCGGATTCAGGCTCCGCCTGTGTCGCTCCCAGGGGGTGGGGGTGGTCTGTGGGGGGGTCGCCATTGATTTAGCGTTGCGGTTTCGATCCACGTGATTGATGACTTAGTCCCGTTTGCCGGGCCCGCATCAACTGCCAGCCAATACAGTACCGTCACATTAGTGGTGGTGACATAGCCCTCTGCTGCGCGCCTCACGCGCGCGCGCACGCGTCAGAAAAAATAAAGTGGCCATCCTCTAATTTTCCTACCATAACATTATGAAGCGGAAACACTGCTGCGTTTGAACCTAAAGGTTTATTTTAACACCTAAAAACAAACCTGGGGGTCTAACCTAAACCCCACAACAAATCTTAACCCCCAAAGTTATGCTCAGGCTCTCCATGGCAGGGATACAAGAGACTGTGCCCGCAGCACTGTGAATACAAACCACACACACTCAACTTACGCCCTCCGCCCTCTGACCTGAGCTGAAATGTCGCCTTGACATTTAATGTAGGACTCACCACCAGTTTTAGTTTTGCAGATGAAACCCTCTGGAGCGCAGTTAATCGCTGCTTTGTATTCTATAAGCTCATGGGTGTGTGCCTTAATGTGCCTGTTTTTGTCTGCTGCCTGCATATGGACGGTGCCCACTCACCGTTCCTTAGCTCACAGAACACAAACACTTTCACACACTATGTAACGAGAACGGTTCTTATATGTACATGTTCTGCTGTTTGGCAGCTTTGGTGCTGTTTACTTAGGGATGTGCTGGATGTTCTTTATTTGTATCTGCAAAATAGTTTGTCCTTTGCCTTGTTCCAGTTGAGAAGGCTGCCAGTGGCTTTCCTCTCCGAGGGCTTTAACTTTTGGGGGTTTTCAGCTTGTGTTATTTCTGTGGTGTTTTTTGTCGCTGCGATGGACAATCAGATAGCTTGACATGTGACAAGGAAATTTTGTACATGCTCAGGGTTTGAATCTATTATTAGTTCACTTGTTGAAACTCTCCAGAACGTAAAGAGACAAAGCAGAATTACGACTTCCCCCTGCATGTGTTGGCAAGTGCATTCGACAAAACATCATGTGATGGAACCGTTTAAATCAGTTCTGCTCTTTAATGGTTTATATCCTCTGAGTGTTTCCTTCTAGAAGTGGTCACGCGCGACTGATCCTGGCAGGGGGTTCAGCTATTGTTGACATTTCAGTTAATGCGTTCCTACGCCGCTGATTGTGCTTTGTTCACGTGTATAAGATTTTACGGTATAAAGAAGAGCAGATTATCTCATTGCAGAGGGGACAGAGGAAAATTATTGCATTATATTTCATTTCACCTTCCCTTATCTCCTTTTCTTCTTTAAGTTCCCTCCTCTTTCTTTTTTTTTTGTTTTATTACAATTTCATTTGTCCTCCTGATCTCCTGTTTTGCTTTCCTTTCCTTAACCTCTCTTTCCTTTGACCTTTTTGTCTGAACTTATCTTCTCACCTTTTTTTTTGTTTTTATTTCCTCTCCTCTCCTCTCCTCTCCTCTCCCTATGTACTCTAACCTGAACAGTAAAACCTCACATCACCCGCAGCATGCATTGAAAATAAGGGTAGTTATGTAATACCTTAAACATTTTCTCATATTTATACTTTTCGCTTATAAGAGTCCGGGTGCACATGTGCTGCAGTGGTAATAGGCTGCACTGAAGTGACCTTTAGGCTTGCAAAAAAGATGCCAGTGTCTGTAACATGCTCACACATGTAGCTGCACATGTAGCTGCTGGATAGTCACAGACACATGCAAAACGCACATGCTTTAGATCCAAAGTGGGAATTGGGGGGTGGGGGGTGAGTATAGAGGGGAGGATGAACTCTGGGCTCTCCCTATTGTCAACTAGGGCTATTTGAAGTTACACATAACCCAGTTACAGGGAAACCACTGCGTACGCGTGTGTGTTATGTGTGGGGAGTGTGGTGTGTGTGTGTGTGTGTGTGTGTGTGTGTGTACATGGATGTGAAAGTGAAGTTTTTCGGAAACAGAAAGGAAAGAGACGAAGATGAATGAGGTAAGAAGTGGAGAAAGTGAATGAGAATGGAAAATAGAGGTCAGTGGAAGAAAGTGAGAGACAGAGAGCAGGAATGAAGTGAATGGGAGGGAGAGAGGAAAGTGCAGTCGAAAGTGGAAGGAAGTCGGAGCACGGTTTGTGAAATAAAACAAGTCTTCTTGCTTATGCTGGGAAATATAAATATACTTCACGCCTTTACTCGCGCATTTCCTCGAGTGGGAGGCAGACAGTGTGAAAGACAGGCTATTGTCCACCGGGGACAGTATCGGCTCTTTGTTTAGCTTGCTTGACACTGGTGTCAACTGTCACCCAGCCACATTAGCCCACAGCAGAGACACACAGGGAGAAGCTGTGACAGCAAATTCAAATTCCAAAACAATGTATTTAAGAGCATTTTGTTTCGGTTTGACTCTGACTTCATAAAACTTTTTTGCTTAAACGTAGTTTAAGAGAAGAATCAGAATCATAAAAGTGACAAATCAGCAACAACAGGAAAAAAAACAAGAAACGTGGTCATAGGCTCGACACTGCAGAAACTTTTGGAAGTCATGGACCTACTCAGTGTGCTGGTCTGTGGACATCACCACCTTGGGAACTGAGGTTAGACCTTGTCATTTGCATCCATGCACTTAATTTTAATGTAAAATTTGTAGATAAAGGGCACTGCTTGTCTACACAGAGTCTGCGTCATACCCATTTAGCACCTTCAGCTGTGAGCCAGGCCTTATCTCCCAAAATCAGTGGTCAACCTCACTAATGCTCTTGTGGCTGAATGGAAACAAATCCCTGCAGCCAGGTTTACAAATCTGTTGGAGACCCTGAAAACAGAAGAGTGGAGTCTGTTACGGCAGCATGTTAATATCCTTTGCTTCTTTTCAAGCTAGTATGAAGACCTTTGTATAATATAGATGAGATACTTGGATGCTTTATGTCCATGTCTTTTAAGCCTATTCAGCTTTTCCAATTATATACCACACCTACTTTGCATGGAAACCCAACAGAGCTTTATGCTAAATCCTGGAGAAGTCAAATTTACATAAGCATCCAGCTCTTTTCAAAACTCAGTGAGATGGAAACATGATTGAGAAAGGAAGAGAGAAGACAACACGAAAAATAGGAAATAAATCTCTGATTAGGAGAAAGAAATAGGATGGATGTTTGAGTTGTGCAGCGGATATCGTCCCATTCGTCCTGAATGTTGTTCTGATGGAACAGAAGAATGGTGGGCGGACAGATGTGAAGGGATGTTTGCAGAGGAACGTGTAAAATAATATCAGAGATGTGGATCACAGAGGTAGTGTCACAGTGCACTAGGGATCACACAGACATCCATCATCCGTTTGCCAGACTTTGGATAAAACCCTGAAGTTGTGCGTGTCACTTTGAAATCCCAGAAAAATATGATGCGAGAAATAGCGATAAGGGAGAGAACGGCAGTTACACAACGTGGAATATTACACAAGTAGCATAGAGTTAAAAGTAATGTTTGTAATGCCGCAGTAGTAAATGCAGGGGTAGTGGTAGTAACAGCAGCAGTGACAGTAGTAGATCCATAAAAACTGTCTGTGCTCAATGCTTCCAGCTGTGTCCTTGCTGGCTCCCATCGATCCACATGCAATAATCTGCTGTCATACTGACACACTCATCCATTTAGATACATTCAGAACTGGAATTACTGCCTGGCGGTTGTGTGCCACCGCGTGCATGTTTGACTTGACTAATCAGTTCATTCTTCCTTTCTGTGATATTGCATTCCCAAGAATGGGAGGGCCATGAGGTCAGAGTGATCTTAAGTCACCTTTAACCTTTACCCAGTCAAATCTATTCTAAACAGTTTGTCCTTGAATCCAATTGGACGGTTGTGCCAGATTGGAAGACATTCCCTTGAGGCTGTGATAGAGGAGTGGGATAGACAGGTGGAACGGACATGAGGTCACAGTCACTTTGAGTCAAAGTGGACATTTCTGCCATATTTGAAACAAATTCTGTGTTGAGTTGGAGGTTACTGGCGAACACAGCTGTTCCTAGAGCAGTGTTTTATGCTATTTATTGAACTATTGAAGTTTGAACCTAAGTTACACCATATCTGGGTCATTAACATACATACATGTTAGTTCTATAACTTAGGATTTAGAGAGAGAGAGAGTTATTATTTTTAAGCCATAAAACAACAGCTGTGCATCGTTTTTTAAGATTATTACACAAACAAGAGAAAACAGTGCACTTTTATGTTCTGTACGGATGAATCCATATTTGACGCTGGTGATGTTGTGTGTGGGATTGACTTAGAATAAACAGTGGCAGCTTCATGGAAATGCAGGAACATGCCACCCATCCTAATGGTGAGACATCAGTGACTGATGTGATTTTGGACTGATTTGGTTAAAACGTTTTTTAACAATGTTTTTATAAGCATCAAGCTTTGGACACGTAACTAATGGGACTGAATATAAGTGGACTGATGATCAGTAGTTGTGACTTTGCAAACAAACAAAAAAATCACAAATCTCAGAACCTGTCCTTTAGTGTAGGTGTCAATTTGAGGCCGTAGTTGTGTCATTGCACTGACTATTACATTATAAGATGATGATTTACAAAACATTACAAACTGTGATGAGTGTGTTAAATGATTTTTTACTCAGCAGCACACGTCCTTAAATTTCACACTAAACAGTTCGGTAAGGCTAGAAACCTTTAGGCCATCAGTAGAATATGAAATTAACTTCTGTGGATTTGAATTATGCAGGTCAGCTGCATTGAAGTTGCCAAATGTCTGTGGAGTTGAAGAGGTTAGAGGGTCATCTGACCGAAAGTACTAAAATACTTTATAACCTGCAAAGAATATATGAATAAGAATATATGCAAATAGTTTGGGCTATCTGACTAGGTCCTGGGATATCTGTCACAAGGAACTCCGCTTGTGGTCCTCACAGCCCTGAAAATGATATTTTACAACCTGAATGTGACACTAGACTATAAAGCATGTGCTTAACTAATGTTACTGTGGAGGTCGAATCAGGTCCGGATTTGCTTCATA
Source organism: Microctenopoma stevenorrisi (assembly GCA_032270685.1). Taxonomy (NCBI): domain Eukaryota; kingdom Metazoa; phylum Chordata; class Actinopteri; order Anabantiformes; family Anabantidae; genus Microctenopoma; species Microctenopoma stevenorrisi. The sequence continues at coordinate 10,916,288 of JAUMTR010000011.1, read as the reverse complement.
GATAAACATCTATTATTTATGTATTGTCATTAGTAATAGTATTTGCCTTTTGGAAAATATTTTCTCATAAGCTATGATGTAAATTGGCCCTTAAATGCAATAAATGAGTTTACTTTTGACAGATAATCTTAATGTCATACATATTAATGTTAAATCACGGTGCTGGAGCTATTCACAACTGTCATTGGGTGAGAGGCAGGGAACCAGTTTACCACAGTGCTGATAAATGGAGACAGACAACCTTTCAAAGTCACATTCACACCATAATAATAATCATAATTATGATAATAATAAATACTTTAATAATACCCTTGTGGAGAGGCAGCTGCATTTTAGGCACCAAGGGTTCAGTGTGTTGTCCAAGGACACTCAGACATTTCATCAACTATAAACTAACTATATTATTTCTTAAATGATTACATGATTAATTGATGGAAAAATCAATAGCATACTAATTAATAGCAGAAGCCCTAATTCTGCTCCTTGAAAAAGACCAGATCTTACTTTGAAACATCACCATGTTCAAAGTCAAGCCGGGGCTCGATTTTCATTACGTGTGAGTATCACATCGACCACACACGCTCAGGCGCGCACTGTCTGGATGCACATTGCACACTGGATGTGCAACCAGTGTCCTTATCTCAACCTCACATGTGGACAATGTCTTCCATGTGTGGTTCCTGTCTGGGATCTTACCATAGGGCCTGGGTTTTTCGTGCCCGCCCGTGCAGGGTCAGGGAGTTTGATTGACTTGTGCCTCGACCCACTCCGCTCCATCAATACACATCATCTTATTCCGGTGTGTCTGTGTGTGTGCTTTCTCAACCAGTGCAGCACAGTAAGTGTTCTCTTCTAAATCACATGGTTCGGCTTTTCCCCCACGTGCTTGCTGCTTGGCCTATTTCCATGGTAACTAGCCGAAGATGTGGGGATGTGGGGATGCACACACACACACACACATACAGGACACATAAGCAGTGCTTGTGCGAGAGCTTGCCAGAACAATCTTGGTTGTGTGTAGCTGTAGGGTGCAGTCAGAGAGAGGATGTGTGATCACGCACTCCACACTCGCTCAGCGGGAGACACACAGTTGCACAGACACCCACACACACACACACACACACACACACACACACACACACACACACACACACACACACACACACACACACACA
>JAUMTR010000011.1:10874345-10915013 GCA_032270685.1 Microctenopoma stevenorrisi | reverse complement strand
CACACACACACACACACACACACACACACACACACACACACACACACACACACACACACACACACACACACTGTATGATGAGACAGAAGCTCAGGGTGCTGTGCTGTAGGAAAATAGCACATAGGGACATGCCAGTCAAATCCCTCATTTATCCTCATGCAATTTGGATATGTTTGTGAATGGATAGATAGATAGGTAGGTAGATAGATAGATAGATAGATAGACAGATAGATAGACAGATAGATAGATAGATAGATAGACAGATAGATAGACAGATAGATAGACAGATAGATAGATAGATAGATACATAGATAGACAGATAGATAGATAGATAGATACATAGATAGACAGATAGACAGATAGATAGAGAAGGACTGTGTAACAAGTACATGCACTGACATTACACTGTTTCTTTCCACATTCCCTCTGATGCATTTCACTTCCCATCCGTGTCACGATTGTCCCCACCCCTCACCCATTCCACCCCCTCATCACCCCAACATGCCACCCAAGTCCCATGTGGGTGTTGCCATAGCGACAGCCCACGCTGCTTGCCTGATTGCTGCAGCATCCCTGCACCCTCTGGCCTTTCACCAAGGGGGTGCTGTGGCGGCAATGAAACCCTGGAACCAGATGAGGGAGCTTTGCCAATATTGGGGAAGCTATAGGGGAAGTAAGGAAGAGAGGGTGGAGGGGGGCACTGCGGATCTGTTGGCTACTGCCCCGTGGTGTTATGCAACTTTGTGTACACACACCCATACTGAAGGGCGACAAAAACACATAGACACACACACGCTGCCTTTTTATGTTATCTCACACACATGCACACGCACATATTCAGAAGCTGCGCACCATGATGCTTGAACCAGCATAAGCTCCAGATAATGTCCCTAAGCATGATTATAAAATGACATAACAGATTTTTTCAAGCAGTCCCTGTGTCATATCACTGATGCAATGTTACCCTGACTAACACTGCTTTGCGCATGTGAAGATTTTATGACTCATGTCAAACAAATAAAAAAGATAAAAAAACATTTCCTGAATGTTAAGAGTTGTCACAGTACGTAAGCTAATATAGTTTAAGGCAGGTTTGTTCGAGTTTGCTGTGATCTCAATGCATACAGTAATTAAATGATAATAACTTCTTCATGTGTGGCACATATTTTAAATTAACTTTATGGTTTATGGGTCTTTCAGATAGCTAACAATAAAGAGCTGAAATTCTGCCATCTGAGGATTGTCCTCTTAAAATGCCTCAAAAGCTCCTGTGTGTTTTGATAAATCGTCTGTAGGAGCTCCAGGTTTCACCTCAGAAACGGCATTTTATCATCATGATTTTATCATTTATCAATGTTCATAGACAGAACTCTTAATTTACAGAATCTAACGCAAAATCAAGTGAAATGCTCTTTTGGTACTGCACTGTCTGTCTCCACAACTCCACTCTGTAAATCAGTACAGGCGACGCCACAGAGTCATTTTACAACACTCCCCAAGCATTTTAATAATAATAATAACAATAATAATGAATACTTTATTGATCCCCTTGGGGAAGTTGTTGTTTGGACAGCTGCTAGACCCATGTCTTGCACTTCCACAGGGTATCAGTGTCTTGTCCAAGCACACCTCGATGTGTAACCTGGTGGGGCTGGGAAACAAACTCGCTCACCCTAGTTGAGCTCCACCCACTGAGCTATCATGCCGCCCCAAGATTTTTCCCAAAATTCTTAGACTCTTCACAGTGTTTGGTGTTATGGAAACCTTTTCATAATTGAATATTGTGAGAGATTAAATAAAAACCCATTGACAGATCTGTGTTTCGTAGGTTTATGTCCTTGTAGAGAAAGACTGACAGTCATACAGTGTGAAGAAGCCACATAGACAGTTTTACCTATGAACACAAGCAGGAGGTTGCAACCCTAAAAGAGGACAAAAATAAAAGGTACTCTTCAGCCTCCACTGCAGTCCAGCTAGGTGAAGCCTACTGTGTCTAACTGATATGACATCCGATATATTTGAAAACTAAATGACAAGAGAGAAACACTCTTCATAGAGCATCACTGCAAACAGCAGTGTTTCTACCAAACTGATGTCAACCTCATGTTGATAAAACGATAAAATTTAAAATCTTTGTTATATGGGACGACAATGTTTTTGTTACAGAAACAAAAATGGCCACAAGGAATGATGTTGACATTTAAAGAAGGACCAAAATGTTGTTTTTGCTACGATTACCTGGTGCTTCCCATTTTGGTTTAAGTCCTAATTAGGAGTTTTGGTTTCCCAACATTAACGCCATTTCCTGTCGCCTTCTTTGCTTTTGTGGAGAAGAAACTTTCATACCCAGACTGAAGTTACACTTTTCAGGGACCAAATCAGATTCTTTTGGGCTCCTTTATGGGGTATCTGGAGACTTAGTACTGTGATATGAATGTTATACATGAAAAGCACGAGCTGGGGCTATGTGAAAATCTGCTAAATGTAGTTCCTGTAGTTTTTGCTGTCAGTTTTGTGTTAGGAGTCCTAACAGTTGGTCTTTGTATCTTACAGGCAAAGTGAAAGAGAAGAAAGCATCAGAGGAGTCCATACATGGGAGCAGCAGTGCTGCCTTATCAACTTTTATCTGACAGAATCTGCCAAAGGATATCTTGGACACAGTCTCATGTCCTCAAACACAAACTAAATCCAAGGAGCTCAAAAAAAAGAAAAGGAAAAAGCCAACTCTTGGCTTCAACAAGTGAACAGATTTTAAAGTAGAAACACGGCTGGAAAGAGGAAGGGTTGTATGGGTGCCAAATCACCATCCAAGACGCCGCACATCTCTTCAATCTACCACAGCTGCCTCGCTCTTCCATGTCCCTCCATTTTCTCCTCCTCCTCTACTTTTCTCACATTCTCCGTCTTTCTCTCTCATGGGAGTGACATAGAGACTCTCAGTTGGTCTACCGCCCCGCCTCCTCCCCGCCTGGCTGTGGAAACAGGGGTGTCCAGGTAGTGATGTCGTGGAAGAGGAACTACTTTGCGTCGGGTGGTGGAGCAGTAGGCAGGGGGCAGGGGCTGGTGACCCCGAGAACCATGACATCCATTGCACCCAGCAAAGGCCTGAGCAATGAGCCAGGACAGAACAGCTGCTTCCTCAACAGCGCGCTGCAGGTCAGTTGGATAAACACATACATTCAGGACAGTCAGAAATTAAAAAGGTGGAGGCAACTGTTGTTAGTGTGTTGTGCTTAACCTCGCTCTGTGATAAATTAACCTAAATTAACTGCAAATGTACATTTTTGCTGTAAAAGAAAAATGTCAAACATAGTATTTTAATTTGAAATGGTTAAATGACATATTTACCCCAGTGTCCAAAATTATCCTATACATGTCCACGTCCTGTGTCTCTGTCAACTGAAAGAATGAATAAAACTCTGTTGTCATTTTATCTTATTAAGAATCTATCTGGCTGCTGACTGGTACATTTGTGCGAGTGCTATCGAAGACAAGACCAGAAACCACAGGGAGACACCAAATATCTGCTGCAGTCACTGAAATGTTTAATATGATGACTTAATTTGGTTTAGTGGAGACTTTTAAAACTAAAAGTTGTTTAGTTTTAGATCCACAGTGCTGGTGCACAGAGAAATACAATGAAATAAAGTGTTTCTGTCATCACACTGCCTGACTGCACTTTAAAATATTTGTAAAATTAGAATCCATACTGTGCTGTGCATATGTAATTACTTTATTAAAAAGCATGCATCATAAATGGTTAAAGTGGCATATACCCATGTTTTACCCATATTGATTTACACTGAATATTCAGTGCAAACACACACACACACATTTATGCACCACTGTTCACGTGCTCCCCCTCAAACTGCAGTTAATTATATTTAAGTACGACAGGGATGAGATTAGCGCCATATTAACGGGTGGCTGTGTGTTTTAGGAGGTTTTGGCAAAGCTGGCCTTAGTGTGGATGTCTGTGTGTGGAGATGCTTACACTGCGTTTCTACTTCTGCATCTCTTCTCTGTCTTCATACACACATAGGCACACTCCTCCCTCCTCCCAAGACCTCCAGCTGGCACAAATATACCTTCACAGATATAAATGCCTCTTGAATACTGGCTCGAAAGAGAGAGAGAGAGAGAGAGAGAGAAGGGGACAAGGGAGAGAGGTTGGAGTAAGCTGAAGAGAGAAGGGGGTGATGATTCAGAAGCTTAGGGAGAGTAGAGGGTGGCAGAGGGATAGATGAAAGGAAGAAAAGTTGCTGAAGGAGTAGAGAAGAAGAAAGAGGGATGAGGAGTATACAGTATGAAAAAAGCGAAGAGAAGACTGGAGGGGATACCGGTGGGAGAAAGGGTGGAATTAAAGAGTCAAATAAGGTAAGGGAGAAAAGAAAAGAGAACCAAGAAAGATGAAATGACGAAGTGAAGGGCATGGAGTTTTTTTGTAAAATAAGGAATATGTCTCAACAAATGCATGCAAAGCAGCTTCAACGGGGAGAGAAATGGGCCACTTCAAGGGCGCGCACACATGCACACACACATGCACACACACATGCACACACACATGCACACACACATGCACACACACCGAATGTTTAACGGGACACAGGCGGGAGACAGATAAACTGGGGGAAGGTTAACGTATTCAGATACTTGTTAATGGTGAATGTATTCTCTGTGGTTACGTGCACGTGTACATGTTTGGTTGTGTTATTCCTGTGTAACATGAACAGGGGGTCACAGTTCAGGTTGAGGACAGAATAAGTCTTTAAGAAGCAGGGCTACAGCGTTTGCTTTCTGTTATTGATCGATTTGTTCCAGTGCAATGCAGAATGTCAAACGGCAAAGTTTTGCAGAGCCTAAAGTTTGATTTATCTATACAGAAGCTAGATATACGCAATTTATAACGGTAGTAAAAATGCACCAAATCCTTTTTTTTGTATTTTTACAAAAGGTTTTCATATTTATGACATAATGTCAGTTACAAAATTGTTGTAACTGACCACTAAAGCACTTATTGCCATGTTTAATGCTCTACTGCCAGTGCATTGAAAATAAGTGTAATACTCTCGCCTGCATTGTGTCAGTGACCCTCTGCTGCTGCTGCAGTGGAGCTGCTGAGTGGTTGAGATGGAAGGTGCTCATTAATGTTTTAATGTGTAGGCACAGGTAAAATATAAGAGGTATGGAGTCATTAGGCAGCAGCGTGTGCGTATGACAGAGAAACCTTAAACTGAGCATGGGAATCAACACACTGTGATTCACAATAAAAGTCTAGTGTTTGTGTAACTTGATATAATAAGATATTGACTCATCAGTCAGTCTGACAGCTATGTGCTTTCAAATGTGTTATCATATAACACAACATACTTTGCAACAAGACCAAATATTTTTCACTATGCAGTTGGGTGAGCGCGGCAGCAGATGATGTGAGGCCAACGTACAGTCTGTGTTGTGAGGAGAGCTCAGTTCTTATTGTAGATTCTGTGTAGATTATGACTGTTCACTGGAAATAAATGAGCATAAATCTGCATGCGACTGAGCCACACACATGCTAACGGTACAAAAGAGTTTTTTGTCCTTTTTTAATATGAGTTGTGCTTTCTCTGCAAAAGTATATAAACCCAGTTTCCGGGTTCTGGTTTTGTTGTTGTGTTGGCTTTACCTATTATGTAAATATCTGGTGAGCAGGGCCTGTTAACCAGCAGACAGTAAATGGAGGTCGCCGAGGTTTTAAATCAACCTGTACCTGTAGTGAGTGAGGCTGGTTAATAACGGAAAGTGTGAGTTTGTCAGAATTGATATTGAATATGATTTGTGGCTTGTTTGAAAGTGTTTGGTGCTTATAGGAGCCATCTGATGCTGATTAGCTGATACACACGGGTTCAGAGACACCTCACTGTCTCTCCTATTACGAATAATAACCGTATAATATATTTATTAATTTATTTATATCTATATATAGAGATAATTCAAATCTAATATAAAAAGAAGCTACCAGGCCGCCCCAAGTTAGCAGGACCAAACAGGACCAAACAGGACCAAAACCTGCTCGGATATTACCAAACTGTTGACATTTACAACTTCAAACCATTAAAAAAGTCACTTTGAATTAAAAGGGGATGAGTAGTGAAATGATTTGACCTAACAAGAGAAGATGTGCAGTTGCCACGACTCAGCTTCCAGATTACTTCACCTGGATGAGTGAGAGTTTATGCTGGTTTAAAGAACTTTTCAGTTTATCCTGATGCCATTACATTAAATTCAACCAAGGATGTGAAAGTTGAAATCCTTTCAGGCCTGACTGACATGGTGACATCAGTGGAAAGGGCAATAAATAACAAGTACCAACTTAACATACTGTGATTTATTCCCGCTGGAATGACGAAAACATTGTGTTTTCTGTCACCGCTTAGCAAAAAACATCAGCCAGTAAAGCAGCAAGTTTTTATTAGCGCTAAGTTAGGTTTGAGAGACTGAACAGTGAACAATGAGGCTGTTATCAGTGAAATAAAATTGTGCTGAACTGCATGCACGCATTGTTTTTTTGTGTGTAGGTAGACAATCTGAATCCAGTGAGGGGAAGGCCGACCCTGCCACTACCCAAACTAAATATTGATAGTTAATGTAAATACATTAACTAGCTAAAGCAAAATGAATATGAGTTTAGTCATTTTCTGTTCCATATATTTGATTTTTATTTGCTTTTTCTTTGACACTCTATTATCCACTTGCCTACTTGTAGTTTAATCAATGGGAAAAGAAAGTGAGAAGTTGCATTAGGAGAGAGAGGGAGAGAAACAAATGATATAAATAGTGAAAGAGTACAGTACGTCAGACAGAAAGGAATAGAGAATTGGCCTTTAAAGAAAGAGAAGAAGAGGAGATGGACAGGTAGATATTGATAAAGAGATCGGCACGGGGATAGTGTGCTCTCCTTGTGGCTGCTGCAGTGCTATGCAGGGGAGCCGATTCATCACGACCAAATAAACTACAGAGAGAGGATGGAAAACGGAGACGGGGAAAGAGAGAACGCATATCCTGGCGTCAGCATGCAGTCTGTCATCCTCCACCCCCCTCTTTTCTCCATCTATCACTCTTCCTTTAACACACGCACAGCCGCGCACACAGACAGTGCAGACCTGTACTGCTAAGGTTGCCACATATATTAGTTGTACTGTAAGTGTGTGTGTGTGTGGTCCTGTGCATGAGTGCTGCAGATCTCGATCGAAGCCTCAGGGACAGTGTTGTGTCAATATTATCTTTCAGCATACTGAATGAATGTACTTAGAGCTATTTCCTCTAATTATGCACCAGAGAGAGTGAGAGAGGAGACACAAAGCGAACCCTTCTCTACTAGTTTTCATGTGTTGTTTTTGGTTTGCTGGATGTTTTTTTGTCCGTTTCTCCTGCTGAATATCTGCCTCTGAGTGTTCTTTGTTGCTGAAAATATACAAAGTAGAAAGCACACTCAGTGGGAGCTGCTGGGAAAAACAATTAGCTGAAAATGGCTGAAAGCCACACAGAGCCGCAGACTGGGGTGTTGATCCTCTGCAACCTTCTCGCATTACAGAAAAGTCATTTCATTCGGATTTTAGTTTAACAAAAGTTGCCTAATTTTTTAAGGCTACATCAAACATGGTTAAGAATCACGTTCAACCTAAATATACACATCAAAAGTTAGTCGTAACAACAAATTAAAGTTTATTGTATGTGTTACAGTTCACATATATTTTCTATTGTTGATATATCTCATATTTTATACACATTATTCTGGTTTAATGTCTGGTTCAGCACATTTGAGAGTGCACAGCACCTCATCAGAATATCTTTCGCTCTGTCAGTTGCTATTTCTGACCACCGTGTACCTGGAAGAAAAAGCATGTTGTGTCACTATGGTAACCTGCAATCATTGGCTCTCATGTCACCAAACTTAACTGAGGCATAGCTGCATATTTAACAGGGTTTTAAATAGGCTTTTTTAGTCAAGTTTAAAAAATAAATATTAAATGGTTCCTAGTTATTGTGCAATGAAGCAATTCTGTGAGAAATAATGATCCAAACATCCTCCTGAATGTTGAGCAGGTCTAATCCAATCGATACTGGAAGGACTTACTTAAAGTTATTGCTAGTCAGTAAAAACACAGTTTCTCACCTTTTCCCCATCATTTTGCTTTTTTTTAATGCTTTTGCTCAATAGAGTTATGGCAGGTAATGTGTTGATGTGTTTTATCAGCTTTAAGATGTTGAATCCGTGGATATTTGTGACTTTGGTGAAGATCGGACCACATTTTATGCAGAAAACCAGGACTTATTTCTGTAGTGATGGTGCTGCTTTAGATCTGAGGTTATTTAAATCCATACATATAAAAATTCTGTATTTTTCTTCTCTGTAAAACAAAAAGGATGAATAACACTTCCATTGGCATAAAGAAAAAGAACTTTGATAAAGTAGTGTGGCCAATAACAATACACAATTTGTTTTGTTTCGTCTCCCAGGTTCTCTGGCATCTTGACATCTTTCGCAGAAGTTTTCGACAGCTGACCACACACAAGTGCATGGAGGACTCGTGTATTTTCTGTGCTTTAAAGGTAAAAGCAACATCACTCACGTCTCTTCTATTGGCTGGTCTTACTTTAAACCTGGAACAGTGTCAATTAACCCTAACCCCAACTGGCCATTAATCGAGTTTAGTCTTTTTTACCCATCTCATTCCTTCTTGTTTCTGTTTTTTCATTCTTATTTCTTATCATAATTGTCTTTTACCTTTGTCAGCTTTAATATAACAACTGTGGAGATGCAACATTTTCAATTCACACTCTTTTTCACAGTTCATAGTTTTATTTTAAATGTTTTATTTTTTTTATAATTTTTTGCTTCCTCCTCTTTCACCACTGTGTACTCTGCACCACATGCAGTTTCCCAGTAAAGAGTTATGTTTAGAAACAGCACATGTAAAAGCTTTTATAACATAGTTACAGGTTGAATCACTGTTGTTTTTGCAGCAGCTGCTGATTAAAAGTAGCCAAACACAAGACGAAGCCCTGTAACGTCTCGAAACCCTCATAATTAATGAGCCTTATGCAGCTCTGTTCCAGCCATTTGTTGCATCAATAATAACAAATACGTGTCTGACTGATGTGCGGTGTGTGTTATGTGCAGCGGTGTAGTACTGTGTGCGCGTGCGCGCGTGTGAGGCGGTGTCGATGTGTGTGTTCTACACACGGTTCTGTCTCCAGCTCTTCTCTGTAATTAATTGGCTGGCTGAAAGCGCTGAGCTAGCAGAGCCCATGCTGTGATGCTACACACGCACGCACACCTACGCATGCACACAAATCTGATTTGCAGCGCCGCTCACATTGGCTTGCTATACACATGCACCTTGTGATGCTCACAAATCTTCCTTTACACACGCGCACTCGGAGGCTTGTGAGTGCGCTGTGTGTGAGGCAGTTGTGGGTGTTCAAATTAAAGGTTTTGTCAGAGTGTTAAGTGTTCGCATTTCCCTGTCACTTTTCATTAACAGTCCTGCCCCTGTCTGTCTTGTGTTGGGAACGAACAAATACCACGTTGTTCTTACACTCCGTTTGTAGCTATAGCCCCCACAGCAACAGAGATAAAAGCCTTTGTATAACCAGGCGAGACACACGCCAATGAACTTTAATGGTGTGTAAAAATTCAAACATCATTTTGGAGAACCAAAGAGATAGATGAGAGTGTGATATTTTTGTTTTGTGGAGGGATAGTGCATGAATTTCTGTTATTCAGCAGCAGATAAAGTTGTAGTAAACACAAGTTCAGAGGCTGCCTGTGGCTATCCTTATAGAAATCACTGCAACACTTTATCTCTCTCAACGGCGAAACACTTAGATGCAGATACCTGAACACACACGCGCACACACACATACGCACTGCAAAGAAACAGGCAGAAAGGAGCAGCAAAGGGGACGAGGAGAAACAGGAGAGAAGGAAGGAGAAAGATGAATGAACATGGGACCTGGTGTAGATGGCTTCCATCTTCACATTAGAGCCATGCACAGACACATACTGTGTACAGTACACACACACACACACCTCCCTCTTTTACTCAGTCTGCCTCATCACTCCCTGCCCCCCTCACCCTCTCCTCTCCTCTCTCCCTCTCTCTCTCTCTCTCTCTCTCTCTCTCTGTAGGGTATATTCCCCCTCCATTCTCCTTGGCGCATTGCTGCAGTCAGCACAGCCACCATAACACACACCCACGCACACAGACACACACCCTATTGCTCACACATTCCCTTTTTCCTCATCTCTTTCTCTGTTTCTCCCCCTCTCTCTCTCCCTCCCACACACACACACACACACACTGTCAGCACGACTGCATTACCTTTCCCGTTGCCAACTCTTAGCCTGCACGCACTCAGACACACTCACAGCCTGAAGCTTACTGTTTTATGACATTTTCACTCCATATCTTCTGAAGATGAGATGTTCCATCTGTATATTTTTCAAAATTCAAACGTGACTTCTGAATTTTAAAACTAACTAAAGTGGGAAAAGATGAGAAGTAAAACAGCATGATGTACTTATGTCCAGGAAACAGCAGCAGAAATTGTTTGGTTTGACTTGTGATCTATTCTATGATGTGTACCTGGGATAAAGATCTCATAATGTTGAGCCCCAACTAACTTATTGTGAACTTAACGTCATGCGTTTGGAAAGTTGGGAAGTGCTGTGTCCGTGAGTTGTATTTACAGAAAGAGACATACTTGCTAAACCTGAAGTACACTTCAGAGGAAACAAGATTTTGTTCTCAGAAAATGTGGCATCTCTATACTGCACAGAAAGACACAGAATTCATAATCATAGTACCTTTTTGAATAAAGAGGGTTATCTCATTACATCCACTAATCAATACTTCTCATTCTTGCTTATGCATCACTACTGAGACAGTATGCTCAATTTTATACTGTTGGATTTAAGCTCGGTGATTCGTATGTAATGTGAACTGTGACTGTGTTGGAATATATTTCTCACTTAATGCGGCGTTGCTCTGCGCTCAGGACACGAAGCACCTGCTGCTTTTCCATCCAGTCATTTAATTAGTGATTGAATTACCACTGGTACAGAAAACCAGCAGCATCCTCAGCCTCAGCCCAGCTATTGCTCTGAAGCCTCAGTTTCACTTTTATTTATTTATTTTTTTGTTGGGGCTGTTGGTCAAAAATAGTTGCTTAGTTTTTGCTTTTTTTCCAGATGAGAATTCAACAAAGAATTGGGTCATTTTTATCCGTTGGCAATCTGGAGAAAGTCACCCATGCTTTTATCTCTCCCTCTTTAGATGTCTGCAGCTCTCTACAACCTCCCCCCTAAGTAAAAGTAGTCCTAACTGCCTCTGCTCGAACTGAGTGCTAGTTTCAACCCTTATGTTCAGACTTAAATCACTGCATTAAAAGCTGAGATACAGAAACTATTGTTAACTACTACTGATACTTTTATGACAGCAACTGAAAGTACTGAGTGCTGCACAGTACACTAAATGTGTCATTATAAAAACAGTGTTTAAGAATGCTTCTGCGTCCAGATGAGCGCTCCAGGGGAACCAAATGGAAACAAAGACAACTTCAAATCTTTTTATTGATTAGTTTTACAATTTTTCAAACAATAGTCTGAAGTTCAGAGGGCTGAACTTTTTTAATTAAGAGAGTACTTTTTAAATAAAAGCAGATAAACCCTGCTACAGGGTATCGGTGTCTTGTTCAATTACACCTCAACATGCAACCTGGTGTGACTGGGAATCGAACTCTCACCTTTGGGTTTGAAGACGACTGCTCTACCCACTGAGCTATCATGCCGCCAAACTACCCATGTGTACGGATGTTCTTCCTACACTAAATTCCACGAAATGGAATAGAAATGTTTTACCCGACTAAAGACTGAAAAAAGAGGCAAACACACTATTGGCAGTGACAGGGCTCCTGCACGTGGAATTGGAACAACATAAGTGGAGCAAAACAGAAAGCACTGAATGGAGGTATGATACTGGTCTGGCTGTTGCCTCGATCACAACTACACGATCTAGAGTCTAGACAACTGCAAGAATGTAAACTGTGTAAACAACTCTCTCCTTTTGAAACTGTCACATCCTTCTCTATGGGCTCTGAACGCTGCCCTCAAAACACACTTCAGTGGCCTAGCTTCCTCTCTGAGCCCTCTGCAACAGTTTGATTGGATTTCTATTTTACTGCTACAAAGCTCTGAGAGCTGTTTTTGTCAGAGAAAAGTGCACTACAAGTGCCATTTATTATTGATATGGTCTGATATTGAGGCCAGCTGTGCTGTGGGACGTTTGTTTTAGTCCGGTGTGGGTTTTGCTGTGCAGCACTTGGTCCTGCTAAGTTAACAACTAGTTCCACTGGTTTTGTTTTATGGGTCAGCTGACAGAACACGGTGTGATTTACACGCTACTGAGGTTTAAAGAGATTTGTTTCTGATATAATAATAATTCCAGTTTATATACATGTGTGTGTGTATGGCGACACTCCAACAATGCAGTGGTCTTTCAAGAAAGAATTTATGGCACAGTGTATATTTGAGCAGTGGAATAAAGAATTAATGTATTTATATATATATATATATATATTTATATATTTATATTTATATATGTGTGTGTGTGTTTGTGTCTATTTGCAGAGTATCTTTGCTCAGTTTCAGTACAGCAGTGAGCGTGTGCTGCCTTCAGATGCACTGCGGAGTGCCCTGGCCAAGACTTTCCAAGACGAACAACGCTTCCAGCTGGGCATCATGGACGACGCTGCAGAGTGCTTTGTGAGTCTGCAACACCACACGTCTGCACGCAGACACACACACACACACACACACACACACACGTTAGAAAGGTGTGGTGGGGGGGCCAAGGGCTGCCAGCGTGATACAGTATGTTGTACTGCAGCCAGAAAGTAGCCTCAAAGATTTTTTTTGCCAAGGGTATGACATTCACCTTTGTGTGTGTTTCTCTGTGTTTCTGTGTTCTACACTTAATTATTTTGTGAAGTATTTCTTGTTAATCAGATGTCAAGCACAGGTCTGAACCATGTGTGGCTGTAATAACTAGTGTAACAAACAAGTGCACACGCTGATTTGTTGTTGAAGTTATAAAGTTGTGCAATAGAATAAAAATTGTGAATGTTTCACATAAAAACACCACAAATACATTTGTTTGCAGTTTAAAATTCAGGCATGACTTGCCACATTAAGAGTTAATGAGTTTATTAACTTAAGTGAAACAGCCTCTATGGCCTGCACATGTTAATAAAAACACTGTAACCTGCACTTCCACAGAACATTCTTGCAAACAACACGAGGACAATTCAACAGAGATCATTAAAGAGATCATTTACTGAATCGGGTAAAATTAAGAAAAGAAATTGTCATTAATCACAGGTTTTCTTGTTGCAGTGTCTTTGAATTTCTCCCCTTCCTGTTGCTTTCTCACTTCCACTTCATTCTCTGTCTCTTTACAGCATGTGTGTGTGTGTGTGTGTCTGTGTGTGTGCGTGTGTGTTTTATGTGTGTGCCTGAGAGGTGCTGTCTGATCGATTGGTAGTAAATGTGTTCAGTCAGAGAATCCGTCTGCTTCTTATGAAATATAGATGCTGCTCCCACGGTCAGATTAACAGGAGCACCAACAGAGAGGAGCAGTCCAAACCCACACACACACGCACACAATATAAACAAGCACATATGCGAACTTAGCGCATGACACAGACATTTCTATTGATTTATTTCTGGTCTTATGTGTTTTTCAGGAGAATCTCCTCATGCGCATCCACTTCCACATCAGTGCTGAGAGTAGGGAGGACATCTGCACAGCTAAACACTGCATACCACACCAGAAGTTTGCCATGACTCTCTTTGAGCAGGTGGGAGATCGTTTAGTTGCCCTGTTGCTCCTACACGGTTCATTGTTGCGGCTTTAATTACAAAAATTATGGCGGGGCACAAACACTTTTTCAGAACAAGATGTACTGTGATGAATCTGAGGAGCTGCTATCTGTGTGTATTTTTCAGTGTGTGTGTAACAGCTGTGGAGCCACATCAGACCCCCTGCCCTTCATTCAGATGGTTCATTACATCTCAACTACATCCCTCTGGTAAGACCAGACACACACCTGAACACACACACACACACACACACACACTGCAGTAAATCTGGCGGCAAGCTGCGACTGGATGGTAGCGGAGGAAGGTACAGCGTGTTCTCTTCTTCATGAGTCCCTGCTGAACACAGGACTGTGAGTACACATTTTTACATACAGTAAACACACACACACACACACACATGTATATTCATGCATATATTCATGCAAGAGCAGGTGAGCTTCTGCATAATGTCTCACCCGTGGTCGAATAAGTTAGGTTAGCCTGTATATCCACATATACAGTGGGCGAGAAGTGAGCGCACACCCTCTTCAGTCGATGAAATAAGCAACGGGAAAAGTAATCAATCAGCTGTTTGATTCAGTAGACCCGGGGGAGGGGGCAACATAAATCCATAAAGGAAACAGTGGGTCAGAGAGAGTATGAACAAGAGGGAAATAAGAAAATAAATTGCTCCATATCCCTTTTAGAAATGGTACACAGTGCAGGAAATAGAAGGATAAATGGCAAGCAAAAGCACAAATAAACACCCTGTGTCAAGATAGTGGAGCCTGTTTACAGTCAGGATAGTCAAATATGTAAAAGTCAACACCAGTAAGATAATCAGACGGCAACAAAAAGGCAGAATTAAGACGTAAGTAAACAGAGGTACAAATGCGTTCTGGCTTATCTCATCTACCTGAAGAGGAGACGGTGTGTGAGAGTAAGACAGTGAGAGGAAGAGGTTTAGTTCAAGCTAGTTGAAAGAGAGAGGAGAGATAGGAAGATTTAGTCTGTCTGTTTAGACTGCTATTCTTAAAGGTGTACTTTACTACTTAAAAAAATGCAGATTAATCGCAGACATAATCCTATTGAAGCTACCAAGCTGCAGACCAACTCTAAAAAATCATTTGGTATTCACACTTCATAGTGTGTTTGAGTTTGTCCTTCACAACGCCTGTGTTTTAAAGGGATAAATAAAGCTCAGCATTACAGTTTAACAGTTAGCTGAAAAAGATTCTCAAACATTCAGTAAAACAGTATTTTTTATTTTAAAAGTATTTTATTTTAGCATTTTTATTATTATGCTTTTTTTCCCCTTATTCTTTATTCTATTTTCTGTATTAAAGCAAATACGAAGATGACTGCGATTCTGGCTGAGAGTTAGAGTAGATGCTGTGTACTAATAGTTGCCTAAGTATCATAAAGGCACAGATATATTTAGTTTTATTTGGGGTATTTTTGGCTACACTGTGTTGTTAGCCGACTGACTGGTGAGTATTTACATGAACTTAGCTGCATTTAACATTTCATTTATTAAATACAAATAGCTTTTAATGTTTAGTTGGGGCTGTGATGTTTTAATCTGTTTCATGTACTGTGTTTTGGTCATTTTGCAGTATTTGATATTGTTTTCCCTGACACCATAATTTATTCTACTCAGTCTTCACCCCTTTTTCTCCTTTGTATCTTTATTTTTGATTGTGAAGCGCCTTGGTCACCCTTATTGTTGTAAATAAATGATTGTTAACGCATCTGAAGAATGAAAACGATGTTTCTTGTTGCCACAGGCCACATTTGGACTTGAAAATATTTGCTACCTCTCATTCACAAAAACTTTTGTCTTATTATGGGAAGAGTTCTAAGTGTGTGATTTTGTTGCTGTTGTGTTTGTGTGCATTGCTGCAGTAACCAGGCGGTGAGGATGCTAGAGTGCAGAGATAAGCCCACACCGGACATGTTTGGAGAACTGCTCCGCAATGCCAGCAACATGGGGGACCTGCGCAATTGCCCTGTGAGTATACACACGCAGAATAAACACACAGTAACATTTATTTTTATCTCTTTTATGTGCTTTTTCTCCCCTTATATTAAGATCCATTTTGGCAGCTTCTTCCTGCCTTGTTCGTTTTCTCCCATCTTACTTGGTGGGTTTTTGTTGCATAATCGTCAGTTCATTTGCATTTTCTTCTTATTTTTCTCTCCACTTTCTATTACCAGAAGAATTCTCTAAGTTGTACTCCTCGACCTCCTTTGCTGTAAACCATGGGGATTGTAATGTTCTTGCAGCAGGAAACACAATATTGTCTCAGTGTTCTGAGAACAATCTAAAGAAATGTAGTCCTTAAAAAATATAGATAAGTTGTTTCTAAATGTGTTAACAAGCTGCAAATAGCTACAGTTTGCAGCATAGAAGAGACATTGGAGTAAGAGAAAGAGAAAGGCAACAAAAACAAAAGAGAGTGAGGTGTAGGTAGCGAAGGGTTTGGACAGAGGAACATATTCTTTTTGTTCTACAGGCTCGTGTGTTGTGGTGCCACAGACAAAGTGCTGCTGCCGAATGGATCCAGCTTGGCTCCACTTATTCACCCTTCACTGCCAAAGTGTCCTCACAAAGAGCCTCCTCTCTGGGCATACTCAAGCAGCTGCCCCTCTCTCCACGCAGCACCACCACCACCACCTCTACTGCTGCAACCACAACAACGCACACACCATTAGCTTAGCCACGATCCAAACGCCGTGCAGTCACACAGCCTGCCTCTGTTTACCTTCCATCACTTGCAACGCTGATCTTTTGTTATCACCACTTTGGGCTTCGCTTAAACAAAGTGATGATATTTAGATGGGACGGCATTGTTGGTGCCAGATTGAAGGTAGATGAGTGAGGATGTTTGTTTGGTGTTTGTTAACTGAATATATAGAGAGGTGGGATTAATTATACATAAGTTGCAGTATCTTAAAGATGTACATCAGGATTCAGGAGTCATTTTCTTACTGTTTGACATCATTTGAAACATAAAAACTGTGGTTTCCACACATAGTTCTCATATGCAATACCTGATGTTATGAGCACTTATCAGTATTTCAGGTACTTTCACTTTTGTCTAAACTAAGTCATTTAGGCAATCTCTTGTCTCGATTACTGTGCAACCTGCTTATGTTCCCTGCCCCATGGGCTTTGTGGTGATGTTGTCATGTTCCCCGATTGCAGCAACACCTTGAAGGAGAGCAATATTAAAATAGCTCCTCCTCAGCTGTCATCACACTGATAGAAGTGGATTTGTGTCTTTATTCCAGTGCTGTATGACTGAGGAAGCATAAGCACATTTTACTGAAGTTGTTTCATTTTGCTCTAAAGAATGCGACAATCAGCATTCTGCAAGCCTACAGTATCCTCTGACCGGCAGCACTATTATATAACTCATGCTCTCGCTGAAAGGTCTGCATAGCCACAGTGGAAAAAAGGGAGGAAATGTGTGCATAGAAAATTCAGAGATGAGATAGCAACGATTAATGTTGTATTATAAGGCAGAGAAAATCTGTTTGCGCGATTATTTGTCGAACGATGTTGTCAGTTGCTGTTCTCAGCAGTGAGACTGCAAGGAGAGCGAACTGAGACTATATGTCCCGTCAGTGTGCTCTAAGCTAACAGACAGCCTGTGTTGTGCTGTTTGGCTGCTGCTCCCTGCCTTGTGTTTGTGTCCCTTTCTGAGAATTGAGAAGCAGACCCTGGCAAAATACCTTCCTGCCATGTCTGGTGCCAGCGCAAGACATCCCGCCGCCCACAAAGGGAGAGTTCTGTGTGTGTGCGTGTGAGTGTTGTGTTTGGCAAAGTGTCTGGTTGCCAGGGTGTTCTCAGGCTGTTTCCGAGCCCACTCTGCCAGCACTGCGTGCGTGCTTTTGTGTGTGCGCACCCGCTCTGCGATGGGTCATGACTCAAAGGAACACACGGTTCTGAACTCAACAGAAGGCCCAAGGGACAAATACAACTGAGCACTGTGCTTCTTCCGCTGTCATTCTCCATTACAATTGTTTCAAAATCTCTTTTCACTTGGCTTTTATCTGCACCTCATTCTCCTACTGTTCACTTTAGCTGAATGTGTATCTGCGTGCAGACTCATCTCTGCCAGATGAGGGATGATTTCCACCTCTCTCACACTTATTTTTTACATGTCCCCTTCTTCCGTCTCAGAGTAACTGTGGGGAGGTGTTGCGTATCCGTCGCGTGCTGATGAACTCACCAGAGATTGTGTCCATCGGGCTGGTGTGGGATTCAGACCACTCTGACCTGGCGGAGGATGTCATACACAGCTTGGGAACCTGTCTACGTCTGGGAGATGTAAGGGAATCACACACACGTGCAGACTACATACACATTATAACACATAAACATATGTGAGCAGCCAAGCATGTGTACGTGTTAACATGCTAATGTCTCATGGTTTCATTCTCATGGTTAGGAGAGCGTGACCTAAACTCATCTGGAGGTCTTTACATATTTCAATTAGGTCATTTCTGTTAGATTTTTGACATTGGAAGTCAAATACTTTCCTACACTTTGTGTGGTCCCTAAACTCCTCACACACACACACAGAGTGGTGCATAGTGAAACATTCAGTGTACAAAAAAACCAGTGTGTTTAGTAAACAGCTCTCTTAAGCATGATCATCACAGCACGTGGCTCTGAAGTGGAATGAGTTCTGCTGACTCTGTTGCTTGGTGACTGGGTTAATACAGAACATTTTGGGATTTTTGTCCCATGGAAATATTTTCCCTTTTCCTTACAAATGCATGTTCACAAACACATACATACACACACACAATCCATTTCCAGCACACATCAAAAAATAACACACAGGATTGACCTGACGCCTCCTGCTGCAGCTTTCACACCTCTCACACATACACACACACAAAACCCCTGATACTTTGTGTCATGACTGAGTAATGTTGATGGATTTTAATGCCACTATAACATTTCTAGCCACAGTCTGAAGTGATATCTATGAATAATGGATCAGTGAATTCGAATATGTGTTACAGTGAGTCAAGTTCTTTCCTCTAGCTGTCTCCTGCTGCTGTTTCTCCGTGCCTGTTTTCTTCCCACTCTTGTGACATGACGCTTGTTGTTAGATATGAATCTGAGCCATAATATATTGAACTTTTTTGTTTTTGTCTAGTTGTTAGATCAGAAAAAAAGGAATCCATCTGCCTCCTGTATCCATCCTCTGCTTCCACTGCTTTCACTTTCTCTGTTCGTCTGTGCCACTGTTTCTGTTTCGCATTTCAGGCTGTCAGAAAATATGTTATGAAATCTTGTGATGGGCTACTACATTTTGTTGATTTGGGATTGATTAAAAAAGTAATTAGAAATAGAAGTAAACAAAAGAAAGTGTGTTGCTGTATTGAACTGTGTAGAACATGTATGTATGTTGCATGTAAGCACAGGGGTTCAGCAAGAAAACTTCAGTATTGGTCCGTATATGAAAAATGGCAGCAGTATAATCTGCCGCAGTTAACCTTAGTGAGGCATCAGTGTGAGATCTGTGCATTGTTTCTGCATGAAAAGCTGCAGCGTGTATGCAGCACTGTACTGTGAGCAGCTTATGAAGAATTTCACAAAAATGCAGTGTGTGAAGGATTACTGCAAACTGCATCTACTAGGTGAGCAGAAATGTGCATGTTTTCACATTAACTCCTCTGTGTCCACCCCCCCATCCCCCTACCACCACTACACACCTCTCGCTCACTTCCCTCCCTGTCTCCCTCCTCCCTCCTCTTTTTCTCTCTCTCTCCCTCTCGCTCTGTAGTTGTTCTACCGTGTGACAGAGGAGAGGGCTCGCCAGGCGGAGCTCTACTTGGTGGGCATGGTGTGCTACTACGGCAAGCACTACTCCACCTTCTTCTTCCAGACCAAGATACGCAAGTGGATGTACTTCGACGATGCCCACGTCAAAGAGGTGAGACACAGGACTCTGCATGCTGCAACAAGGGGAGGGTATACTGTACCCTATCTGCTGCTCTAGTTGTGTCTTAGCAAAGGATCAGTGCTAAAACTAGTCTTGTGCTGTATTATTAGCAAGAGTTATGCTCCATAAGGTTGAAAAATGTTTAGGCACGATTGAACTGAGGAAAGCTGGGTCTGTTTGTCAAAGTGTGATATAAGGTGGATCTATATGTCCTTGAGACTTCTGTCAGTCACACTACACATTGTGTAGTGTCATATTAGATTATTTAGCTTATGAAAAAGTGTGATAATGTGATATCAATATGGGCACACAGCAGCACAATGTGTGTTTGACCTTCTACTTTTGGTGGAATATGCGTAATGTTATATTATAATACAGATAGATTTACTTTCTCTTTGTGTGTTTAGAGGATTATATATGTGTTTATTTGTGTCTTTGTGTGTGTGTTCCCCTGCTGCACCTTTAGATCGGCCCTAAGTGGAAGGACGTAGTGTCTCGCTGTATCAAAGGCCACTATCAGCCCCTGCTGCTGCTCTACGCTGACCCCCGTGGGACGCCGGTGATACTGCAGGAGAGCCCCAACCCCTGTACCAGCTCCAACCCGCAGCTGGAGCTCCAGCACTGCAGCAGTAAAGCTGGTTACGACAGCGAAGACTCCGGTACAGCAAAGATGACACACTCTGCTACATAACACAATACTTTCTCTTTACTGTCCACTGAACAAGTGAGATTAAAGCTTTACAGCTCTGACCTTCAACCTCTAGAATCTAATCACTGCTTCTGAATACTGCAGAGCCTGAACTTATTTTTTCTAGTTCTGCATGCAAACATATGAAATAATAAGGTCATCTCTCTTTGTCTTGCTCTTTCTCAGGACGCGAGCCATCTATATCCAGTGATACTCGTACAGATTCTTCGACAGACAGTTCGAGCCATCGCACCACTCGCAGTCGACCCCTCCACCAGTCCACAGGCAGTCACCTCTCTAGTGAATCCCAGACCACTGTGGTCTGTAACTACGACATCGGCACACTGCCACACGGTGCTGACGGCGCAGGTATAACCGCAAATCCAAAGTTATCTGTACTAACAAAGTGTAGCTGTAGGTGGCTACTGTCAAGACAAACTACTGCAAATAGGTTTTCAAAAAGTAAAAGAAAGCAATATTGCAGTACTCTTTTTATCACTACGCACTCTTCAGGTTGTTAATGGTTATTCTTATATTTACTTGCACTGCTACCTATAGAATTGCACCCCGTGGGATAAATAAAACTGTTACTTACAGTGTTTCTCTCCATCTGCGTCCACATTCAGGGTCAGCAGTGGAGGGTCCACCCTGCCCTCCCTCTCCACCCCTGCAGGAGTACAAGGAAACGGCCGTCTTCCTCCTCTCCTCCCGCCGGCCACTCACCTCCTCCTCCTCTTCCTCTCGCCCCCTGTCCTCCTCCTCTTCATCAGGAGTTGGGGGCTGTGAGGGAGGGGTTGGAGGGCCCCATTGGGAGGATGAAAGCACCAGCAGTGAAAGCAAGTCCAGGTACTGCACCACTGGTACATTAATTTCAGAAATTCATTTAAATACTACAAACATGTACATCACATGATTGTTTTTGTTTATGCGCCATCACTGTTCTAGGATGTTGAATTTTACAGTAAAGGTCAAAGTTAAAGTCAAAGTTAAATTAGGCTCATAGAGGTGATTTTATGGTCACGTGTTCCATTTTTTTCCAGTAATACCATGAATATGACCACAACATACAATCTCATAACATTTGGTGCTCGGGCTTCTACAGCGTTGCTTGTTTTCAGCGATTTAACCGTCACCCCCATCCTCTGTCTGTAATACCATTGTTGAGATGTTTCTTCTAATATGTACTCAGATCTGGTCAGTTTTGTAATCACAAAACTGACCAGATCACCATATAATTTCATCATCATCATATAATTTGTTGTTGCAATAAGCTCTACGCAAATGTCCTAACTGAACTGCAATTAGGTAGTTTATAAGTCATGTTTTTTGTCATTCTACTGTCTCATGAGAAGCTTTTAATCAAACGTGCATTTACACTTTTAAGTAGTTTTCAGGGAGTGGGCTCCTACTACAATGTTCTTAACACTACGGAAATCTTCTGTTTGCTCTATAGTTCCTCTGGAGGTCACTACAGGCCAACCTGGAGGCCCAGGAGAGAGGCCCTGAACATCGACAGCATCTTCACCCGACAGAGAGGCTCCACTCTGGGCAACAACACTCTGCCTGGTCCGTCTCTCCCTCCTGAACCTCAGGACCCCCTCACCTCAACTCCACAGACAAACCCAGGGCTGCAAAACGTGGTAGGGAAAAATACTGGGGAGTTGGAGGCTAGCTTTGGGCTGGTTGGGCAGCCCAGATCTCTCGGCAGTGGGCGGACGATGGGTCCACCTGCCCCTCCACCTCTGAGAGGGGTGGAGCATCAGCCACGTCTCATTCAAAGGATGGAGAGTGGCTACGAGAGCAGTGAGAGGAACAGCAGCAGCCCCGACAGGTAGGAAACTCACATATAACAAATACTTTCTTTTCCTTTCTCTGTCACCTCTCCCACCTTTTGTTTAGCATCCTTTCAACACAAATGATTTAGTAGTAATGCTCCAGATCATCTGTCTGTACTGACTCCCGGTTCACACATTTTCTCCCTTGTCTATGTGTCCCTCTCTATCTTCCTGCTTTTTCTGCCTTTGTACAGGGAGGTGGGGCAACAGAAACGGGTGCTGATGTCAGGACCTTCATGGCGTTCTGTGCCAAAGTCAAAGAGCAGTGGTGCCATCCTGCAGGAGCTGCCCTCACCCAGCTGGGTTGGTGGCACCAACGCAGGTGTGTTTTTCTACAAGTAATCACATGCATCTGTAATAATTTAGCATGTCACATATTATTTTCCATCCTTCCACGTGTGTGCGTGTTTTAGGGTTAGGGCGCAGCGAGCTGGACGAGCTGCAGGAGGAGGTGGCGAGGAGAGCCCGTCAGCAGGAGCAGCAAAAGCGGAGAGAGGCTGAGCGGGAGGTGGCCATGGGTTTTAACCCCAAACCAAGCAAATACATGGACCTGGACCAGCTTCAACACCAGGGTATGGTGGAAAACGGGGTGAAGTGAAAGTCATAACGAGAAAGTTTAGAAGAGAAGGAATAGGTGCAGTATTTAGAAGAGAGCAGAATATCAAACATATTTTCTCACTCAACTCTAATGGTGCAAAAGGAAACTGACATTTTATTTTTTATTTTTATAAGTTGTAAGATCACTTTTTCCACACAGCTCACAGATGTAGGTTTATATTTTTAAAAGTCGCAGCATTTCATAGGGAAGATTTCTTTGTCAGGTCCAAACCTTGTTGTCTTCTCAGGTATAGACCAGAATCTATGAGTGAGAAAAGATGTTTTTATACATTTGTTTAAACCCCACATACTGTACGTCTTGGACATCATTGAATTTTAATCAAAATGTTTACACATTAAAAACCCAAACCTACCCACATACCTCTACGATGTATGGAATCACATGATCTGACAAAGAGTATTTCTAAGTTAAAAACCAGTGCAGCCTTAAGGGCACATTATCACCTGTTGTCTAGTTTAGCAGTCACGGTGACTTGAATGTCCATGCTTCTGTCTGACCTTCTCTTTGTCCTCGTTCCCATCTGTTCGCTTCTCTCCGCATCTCTTTTTCTCTCCCCCGTCCGTATTTTGTATCCACCTGTTAGTTCAATGTGTGTTACTCTCACTCACACCGTATAGATTGAGGTGTTGCGTGTGACCCATGAGTAATTTACGTCAGAGTGTGTGTGTGTGTGTGGTCTGTATGTGTGTCTCTCAGAGTGATTCACATTTAAAATCTCAGTCCTTGTTCGAAGCTCTAATGTCGTGACCAAGCTCTTGAGAATTCTTAACTTGGGTGTTAGTTACTAAATTTATAAACAGAGAGAGAGAGAGAGTGAGAGACAGTGTGTGTGTGTGTTTGTGCTTTTATGTTTTTCTCTTTCTATGATATACTGTACAGTCCTCGTACTTATTAATTTACATACTGTATATGCAATAGTCATGTATGATGTATGAACCTGTTGTGTACAGTGTGTGTGTGTGTGTGTGTGTGTGTGTGTGTGTGTGTGTGTGTGTGCATAGCTATACACATGAGACCTGGACTTAAGCAATACTTAAATAGCCACCCCCAGACTTCATGCGCACACAGAGCCACAGCATTAATACTGAAGAAAAAGCTCAGGTTCAAACATATGTCTGTGATCAAGGTGAACGAAATGTAACCAAACAGGAAGATAAAACACATAAGTAAAAGATTTTACGAAATACGGGAAAAATGACTTGTGGTTAAATGAGAGCTCACAGTTGCAGCCAACACTGCAACAGAACTAACATTCAAAGGCAGACGCCGCTACTCTCTCTACTCGCTCCAGACGCCAGTAGCTGCTGTAGCTCAAGTCACGTTCCTCTAGCACCCACCCAATGTGTGCGCTCAGAAAAACTTTTCTCCGCAAAAGAAACATTCTCCACTGTTGGAAAGTCACAGGGATGTCCGTGTGGCTCTTTGCTTTGGTTGTTTGGAAGCAGTAGAAAATTTCTGTTCTCAGCCATCTTTCTCTCTGGTGCCTCTACCAGTGCACACATCCACCCACGCACCCACTTCTTTTTTTGTCCGTTCTGGCTTTATGGATGGTTCTAGCAAATTTGGTGATGGTGCACTGCTATAGATCAGACTGAAAAGTCTTAACAACTGCTGAATGGATTATCATGGGATTTTGTGCTGTGGTTCCAAAAAGACGGGTCCCAGGTGATCCTCTCTAGCACAGCTATTGGAAGTGTGTATTATAGCCCCAGGGATCTGCTACCATAGTTGTGGACTAATGCTTTCCCCAAATCAATATTACATACTAAAACTGGGAAAATGACAAACTCATACTGAAAGCTAAAAGTATTGATACTAGATATGATCATTTTTCACTGTTCTTTTAACAGTTCTGTGTACTTCAACGTTGCAAAGAACAAAGGAAATGGAGGAGCAATGGAAAAAAGCACAAGCGGGAAAATGGCACACGAGAGACACTGGAAAACAAACACAAATATAATCATTAACAAAATAAATTTAAACTTTTAAACTTTTAATTTATTAAGTTACAGTTAAATGGAGCGCATGCTAATGTACATGCACTCTCCTAAGTTGGACTGATACTTATTGCATCATTATGAACATTATTCTATAAATAGTGAATGCAGTATACTGTACCTTTGGGAGCCAGTTGGATTGTGTTTTAATCTGGCAAATTCTCCAACTTTATTAATCTGCAGTACTGCTCTAATTCATGCTACATTTTCACATTACAATTAGCAGGACCTGAGATGTAGGACTTGCACTTGACTGTTGTAGTAGATTGCTGACAATGCAATGTTTAGTAAAATATTAATTAAATGTCTCAAATTTAAAGCAAAATGCTTTTTTCTGTTACAGATAAATAAAACATTGTATAGCTGCTCTAGCCACATTAGTTTCTGTAATTACCCAGGCATTGAAACAATCACATTTACATTTCTATAAGCTCTAATTAGATTTGAAAGAATAATATTTACCTGCTGTGTGATTTGAAATTTACTCCAAGCATTCACTTGCAGACTTGTGACGTTAACATGTGGTTAAAAAACAGCTCTGGTGTGTTTCCAAAATGTAGATCTATTGTCCAGTGCATTTGTGTGTGTGTTTTTTTGTGCATTTGATATGATTTCAGCATTCTCGTAGTCAGAAAATGTATGTGTTTGTGTGTAGATCACAGATCCATGTATAAACTGCAGGTGTGCAGGTTTTCCCCACCACCACAGGACTAGCTAAATCTATATCAGGGATTATCATGTAGTGTCCTGTCTGTCCTACTGTGTGCTGTTTAGCCTCATGTACCTGACAAACACACACAGATACCCCCCCACCCCCGCGAGCACACTCAACCTTGATGAAGTGAAAGGACGAGTTGCAAACGAACAGATGGCATCACTATCCGTACTATTACGCAACAGAATTTTAGTTCCCACATCCATATTGATGATTTCAGGCAAGGTTCAGACAATCTGTGTTTTAGATACCGTCACAGCCATCAACCTTTCTTTATTCCATCTCTATCAATCAAAGGTGTGTACTGGAGACTCAAGCCAAGATGGGTGATGGTGCTCTTTTGTTGTTGCCTTCTGCATCTTTTTTTATAACCAACTAATACCATTCAGGGCACGTTCACAGGGCTATGCACCATAAAGAAAAGTTTTTCCCTGTCTAGTGTCTGTAGCTTAGTGAACCTCGCCTCAAGTTTCCTCGTCAACCAGCTAATCTCTACTTTTAGCGGTAGTTACTACAAGTTCACTTTGTGAATTTACAGTAGAGTTACACAGTGGGAAACAGATGCTGCGTCTGGGAGTGTTTTTCCTATAAAGTCTCCATATTTTAACGATTTTCTGCAGATTGTATTCCAAATGTTCAACAAGATTAAAAGAAGAGTTTCCGACAAGAATATTAAGAATAAAAAGAATAAAACCTTTGTAGAAATGTGGCCAGTTACAAGTCAAAATAGCAGTGTGGTGATTGCTGGTTAAGCATAGTATAACTAGAGAGAAAATGTAATACCTGTTATATTAAACATGCTAAGATTAGTCGACACAATTTACTGGTTGCACCGTATCAGATAAAAAATAAATTACAGTCATCTTATATTGTTAGAAATGTCAATGTGCTATTTCTTCTTTGAAATACACGCTATAATGTTCTAAATATGTTGAGACTTTCAGTTCAATTATTTAGTTGTTTCTGAAAAATAATAATTTTACCATTTGATTCATACTCTGGTACCCGTACCAAAGTTACTTAGTTACCTAGTTTTTCTTAACATTGACATAGAACCTGAACGTGAACTTTCCAGGTTTCCTCAAGCGAAAGTTTTAGATGTGGCCCACCATTAGTCTCACCACTGAATCTGAAGCACTGAGGCCACCACTTTCCCACTTTGTAACTCTATACGTGTGTAAAATACACAATGACTTACAATAGAGGAGCATATTGCACGCCCATAACCACTCCTTCTGCTCTGCTTCTCTTTTCTCCTTCTCCCTTTGTCTCACCTGTTCTTTCATGCTGCATTTTACTTTCACCTCTTCTTGTATTCTCCTTCGTTGTTTCTCCTTCTTTTCCATTCTCTCATTCTTTCTTTATCTGCTGCTCTGTCGTTATATCTTTCTGTCTTTTCTCCTTTTTATCTCCTGCTCTGTTGTTAACATCCTCAGCTGTGCTCAGACCCCTGCATGAGGCTAACGCTCATAGCGGATTGGCTGTAGCTGCGTGCATGAGGAGCACTGGGGGCCAAATACAACGCAGGCAAGAACAGGAAATGGAACGGGAGACAGGAAGCGCCCACCGACAGGGGCCTAGAAGGTACCACCACAGTCCCCCTTTATGTGTTCACAGCGGTGCCTGTCTCCAGATCACCTCAGACCCCCTTCCTCCCTTTCTACCTCCCTGACGTCATGTATGTCCTCAGCTGAAACTGCTGCAGAACCTTTCTCAGGACCCCTTTGTGTGTCTTCTCTGGGTGCTGGCTGTCTAAGAAACACCTCAACAGCCTCATGTGTGTGTCTTCAGCTCTGGCTGCCCAAAATACCAGAACCCCTGCTTTTGTGAACCCTAGCATTGCGCTCTCGCATTCTGCTGTATGCGTGTGTAAATATGTGTATCTGAAGGTGTGTGTGTGTGTGTGTGTGTGTGTGTGTGTGTGTGTGCTCTAAAACACTTGACTATATACAGTAACGTCTTATCCTTTTTGTGTTTGTGTGTTTGTTGCAGTGCAGTAAAATCTTGCTTTGCTGGGCTCTGTGTTGCCATCACAAAGTGAAAGAGAGAGTAGCTCTCTGCTTTTCTGTGCTTCAATGCTTCACTTCATTGTTGGGATGCTCTCTGTAGCTCTGCGCTGCCAAGGCTTCGCTCTGCTCTTTGTGTGCTGCAAATCTGTCCCACTGTGCACCGCAAAGCTGCAGTCCATCACTATGTTTCAGTCCTATGTGCTGGGGTGCGATTGCAGTCAAAGAACTTGTGCTGTGTTTTGTTTTTTTACTCTCTGCTTCTGTGTTTGTGTGTTGCAGTAAGTGGGGAAGGGAAACTGAGTTTTAGCAGCACAAAAGACAGGATAAAAAATGTCAAATGTTATATTTAAAAGTAATGAGGCAGTGCATCTAAAACCTGAGATGAACCTGAAAGATTTACCTTAGTTAATAATAATAGTAACTTTCATGCAAGTACTGTGCAACAATTTAATGATCAAAGGCTCATTGACCTAATTTGAGCATTTATGAAGCAAAACATTGCAAAAAAAAGACACTAATCAGAGTGATATAAAATAGAGATAGAATAAAGACGAGCCCTGGTTTCAGGGACTTATTATTGAACATAACTGCAAACAAAGAGAGAAAGATCTCTCATAGGATCCTAGTCTAAACTCAGGCTGATGTTGACTTAGCTGGTTAGAAATATAGCTAATAGCCAACGCCATTCATGCCTTACAATCTTAAATTGTGCTCTAATTCTCCTGTTGGCTCGTGTAAGGAGTCTTAATGCAGCACTTTCCCCAGCTGAATTTATGGTAATTAAAAAGAAAGGAACAATGATTGGCTGTTGCTAACTCAGACGTCTTAATGTGGGATTCAGTCAGTTTCACTAGAACTCAGCGTAAACTCTAGCAACATTTGTTAATAATTAATAAACCGTAAATCCAAACTCTTAACTGCAGGACTGAAGCGAAGGAAGAGAAGGAGGTAAAGCTCAGCGCTCAGCCTCTTTTATGACGTTCCTCCTCTTCTCTATTGATCAGCACAAGCCTGTGATTTATAGCTTGCTCCTGCAAAGCCTGCTGGGTAATTACTAAGGCTGAAAAGAGAACATAGAATGGGAGAGTTAATGTGGGAGATGAGAGCTGGCACTAACGTAGACAAACACAGGTCTGCACACACTTGAATAGACGTACAGTACACACTTACAGACTTTCTGTTCACACATACAAGTTCTACACACACGTTGTTGAAACCGTTTTGTTGTCTGTCGATGTGTGTCTGTGCGGAGGGGATCCACTAATGCTCAACGTATATCATGTCCTCCATATATCAATGTATGTAAATCAATAGAGGTGAGACTGAGTTACTGTAATGTAGAACCCAGATTTACTTTGCAGTCTAGTTACACTGCTGCTCGTGTGGCTGAAGGTAGATTGTGGTGATTAAAACCAATTTGTCACCTGTATGAATTGGATGTGTTCTCATTAGAAAGTTCCGTTTACGATCAGGTGGTGGAGCTGAGCTTGTGCCTGACTCATAACAGCATGGCTGTGAAATCCCATAGACAATCCAATGCTTGCACAAGGCTGCTTCATTGGGTGTTTGCTGTTCTGTATGTAAGCTTGTGTGTGTGTATGTGTGTGTGCGTGTGTTTCTTGCTTGTTTATCCTGATGTGCAGTGGTGACCTTCCCACTGTGCAGTAACTCACCTGACGTCAGAGCGGCTCTGTGTGTGTGTGTGTTTGTTTTTTTTAAATGCTGCTGGCTGGCTGACTGACACCCTCCCCCTGCTGTGTCCTCCAGTGAACAGCCTGGCCCGGTCCAAGTACTGCTGACGCCCAATCAGGAGGAGGAGGAGGACCAGGCAACGCCCAACCAGGACGCTGCTCTGGAACCAGACCCGCCCCCTCCACCCTATCGGCCCGCTCCACCTCGACCCCCACTCACCCTCAGCATTCCTCACCCTTATGCTCCCTCTCGCCGAGGTGCACAGGAGGAGGGTGGCTGCATGGGTGGGAGAGGAGAGGAAGGTGAGGATGGGAGCGAGGGATCGGGCGTGAGGCTGTGTGAGTTGCTGCAGGCAGGGGGGGTGAGTGTCAGACCTCTGGGGAAGCACTTAGCCATCTCTCTGCCCTCGCTTCCTCTGCATCTCTGGGATACACACACCACACACACTGCACACTGCACAAACCTTGAACCCCCACACACACACCCTCCTCCTCCACCCTTTTCTCCACCCCCGTCTCCTCCTCTCGAGGCCTCTGGGCAAAGGAAACCTCTACCGCCTGTGTGGCAGCCTCCTCAGCCCTATTCCCCCGCTGGCACCACCTATGACAGCAGTACACGTCATTGGTCATCCTGGAGTTTGGACCGCCCTGACGCTGTGGTGACACCATACGACACACCCCCAGACCGCTGTGTTACCATCAGGCCGCAGACGTCCAGCCAGAACTACGCCTACAGTTTCCAGCCCTTTTCAGGGAACTACGGCTCCCAGCGTGCTCCAGGGCAACATGGTGATCCCTGCTGTGACCACGAAGAAGCTGAACTGTCTGAGCTTGACTCCCTTTACCAAGCCAGTCTGCAGGCTGGAAGGACAGGTGCGCACATACACACACACACACACTCACAATTGAAAATAATATTGTCAGGTTGCTGTGTCAGTTCACTGTTCATTTCTTGCTACAATGAAAGCATTGGTTTTACAACATTATGGACCTGGGACACAGCATATCCAGCCACATTGTTGCTGCTGATTAGGGAAAATTTGAGCTTTTTATTTTTATGTGGATGTTTTGTTTTCTGGCAGCATAGCTTTATTTATTGAGACTTTCCTGTTTATTTGTTCTCACATTAATTTATAAACTCACGCGACATGCACACATGTATCACAGGAAGTAGTAGTGTAGCGTAATGGACGAGAGAGTAATTCTACTTGCTCAAATAGAGCTTCCATAAAAAGCCATCTTGTGTTTGAATAGTGGGACAGAAGTTAAATGATAAATATATATTAATTATCTTGTCGAATCACGTGGTGCAAGCTGTAGCTGTTTTAACCAGGTTTTGCAGGGGAGTTTGGTTTGTAAAAGGGTCTCTGCTAAAATGACACAACCTTCAAATTTTGACCATGTTTGTGTGTTTTTTTTAGGCTGCAGCCCATCGGAGAGGCTCATATCCAGGGTTGGAGGACAGGCTCGCTCCAAGACCCCCAATGCAGACATGGAGAGGAGTGTGTATGGGGCAGAGTGCACCAGTACCCCCACCTACCTCAACAAGGTAACACCTGCATTCATCACAGTGTTTGTAACAGAACCTCATCACACGTTTACCATCATCTACTTTACAGCTTCTGACATTTTCACCCTCTGTAGCAAACAGTGTTGCGGGATCTGCGTTTTGGGGTGGAGCCTGATGATGGGGAGAATCTGAGGCGAATTGGACGCAGCCTGAGCGGCACAGTAGTGACCACACGCCGCAGCCGTCTGACCGCTACCCGCAGCTTTGTGAGTCTGCCTTCCTGTGCTCTGCTGCCTCCTTGTGGCTGTGCTATTAAACTGCATCTGCCTAATGTAGCACTTTACACATTGCTTTTACCTGTGCTTATCTCCCCTGCTGTTTGTTTTATTTCTTCCTGTTGTCCTGCTTTTCGATCTCCTACCTGTCCTCCTACTCTCTGCCTCTCTTCCTTTCTCTCAAAGGTGAAGCACTCTGATGTCAGCGCCTCTCCTTGCTTACTTCCTCTCTTCTGAGTCCTGTTGCTATTCCACCACTATCATCACCCCCATCCTCCTCATCACTAACACCTTCTCATCCCCACCTCCCTCCACTGCTCCACAGGTAAACACTGCACTGAGCTCAAATTATGCTACAGTTATAGTCTTTAGAGGAAAATATTAGTCACCCACTGAAGACTATAGCCGGTATACTTAAATTTCTTTGTTTGAGCTACAGTACTTTGAGTGCCAGATCACAATAGCTAAAAATATCCTGGGAATGTGCACTGATCTGTAATATATGAAGTTGAAATTGAACAAATGAGAGAAGCATTATTCTATTCTAAGGTCACACACAGACTCCCACACACTATGTCCATGGGTTTTAAGGGCTCTGTATTTTTTAATGTTAAAAGATGGCAACGAGTAGCAACAAGCAGTGTCAGAAGAGTGTTCAATTCAAACCAAAGCACACCTAGTCTCAGTTATACATGACACTGGTTAATTCTCCAAATGTTAACACCGTTGTGCTTCATCAGTGAGCCTTTCGCTATGCAATAATATCTCAGTTGGGATCTGGTTTTTGGACCATCCTAGTTTCGTGCATGTACACATCATATCCTGGTCTCAGAAACCTTGATATGGCTGCTGCCGTAACACAAACCAGGAAACTGTAGCATGTACAGTAAACGCATGATCCACATTTCTGATCATTCACTGGAATCAGGCTGGAACTGCATTGAGATGCATGCAGACACATGGATATTGTTGTGATTAAGAATACAGTGCGAGATGAAGGAACCGGGTTTCAAATGTTTCATACAAAGGTTTTCTGGTTTTGTTGCATAGTTCACAAATTAAGCAAATATAAAAATATACACAGTATTTCCATTCATACAAACAAGACATAGAAAACACCATTACAGAGTCAGCGCTGTTGTATGAGCTTATACTGCTGCAGCTGATTGGGGATGTTGCTGCTTTATGTTTTTATGTATTTGACATTAGAATCTATATTGACTGAAGTTGTACATGTCCTGGCTCAACTGCCTAACATTCCCCCCTTCCTACCTGGTTAATACCATGTTATTACAATGGCAATTTCCCTATAATTACAAGCATGTTTTATTAGGATAAAGTGTTTTCTAATGAACCAGATAACCAGATTACTTTACACCTCTGTTAATAGAATGAATTATGTATGCTTAAGTCATGGCCACTCTATTTCCTTCCTTACCAGGTCTAATCGCTGATTTGTTGCTCATTGTTTCCTCTCTTTTCTGGTCCAGGAGCTGTCGGGTAGTGCAGGGAGTTTCTGGCTGTGTCTGACGGGAGTTAAGCTGTCTTCAGACCAGTCTCCAGCTCTGCTTCACTAATGCCTCCCCACATCCACTCGAGGCAGCAGCACCAAGGTCCTCGATGCCCTCACCTCAGCGGATGTGGAGCTGGCTCAAGAGGAACTTGAAACTCAACACTTATCCTGCTCCTCCTCCTTTCCCCTCAAATGACATGCAGACACAAATACATGCACGCACACATGCACATCTGCACTGATGTAGAGCCTCCCTCAGCGCCTGCAGCACCCTGCTTAGCCTCTTTTTTGCCTTCTTCCCTGCCCACGACCTTTGACCTACTATTCTGTCTATGCAGTCACTCTGACCCCCAACCTCAACCTTCCCCTTTACTCCCTGGGACTGTTTTTTGCTGGGACTGTTGTGTTTTAGGTGATTCCCCTGTGCAGTCAGCCTGGCGAGCATGCCGCTTTCAGTGGTGTTGTCAGTTTGGCGTCAGTCGTTTACTGGTCAGGTCTGACTAGGAATCTGAGCTTTGGACAGACTCATGCTCCACCCCACAGTACCCTCAGCTCAGGGGGGGGGTCTTTTACCAAGTAGCCACGCCTCTTCCTCTTTCTTCATGGGCATTTCCTGTTGGACGCACACGTAGCCGAATTGGGTCTGTTTTAAATGGACAGCCATATTTTTTCTCTTTTTGGTTTTTGTTCTGTTTTTCCTGTGTGCGCACACAGTAAACTTGCCCAAGACTGAACTCTCTAATAACTAAACGTCATGTACAGAAAAACTCATGTATGAAACCTGTATGTTAATTAATAAGACCTTATGGAATGTTGATAATTATAATTAACAAATATTGATAAATTTAAAGTGGTACTTCCTCATGTCTGCATTTCAAATAGGAGTGGAGTGCACTTCACAAGTGTCTAGCTGGAGTTTCCACCCCCAAACTGCTCGCTGACCTAATGACAGCTCTCCCGTTTATTCCGGGAGATTAAACAAGAAAAGCGCAATTTTCTTTCTGCTCTTTTCATTTGTTGCTGTGTTTGACTCTTGCTTTATTCTTTTCTTCCAAATAGTAGCACTAGAAATAGCCCAGCAGAGGAGGAAAGTTGCAAAGGAATGAGAATGTAGGTTACGAAACCCTGTTAGGCTTTCAATCAATGAATATTGAAATGACTGAAGTGCGCTTTGCAAGGTTACTTGGCAGAAGTGCACTTTATAAAGGCTATGTGACAGAGTATCAGCTGGAGAGAAGTTGATGACATTTGTTTTACTTAAAGGTCTCAGGTAAACTTCAGTGGCACTTTCGAATTCACACTTTATTATTTTTTCCTTTCCACTGAAACTGGTTTTAAGACCTCAAATGTGAATAGAAAAAATGCTCATCTTCAGCCTGAGACAGTGACATGTCTAATATGAATATGCTTTATATGATATATAATATATATATATATATGTATTAGAGGTATATTTTCAGCCAGTGAGCTACCTTCTTCAGAGATGTCAACCATTCCTCAGTTGTATGAACAGTTATTATACAGTAATGAACAGTATATTCACTCCCCTCTTTTAACAAGTAGCATTCTGACATGTGTAGAGTACATTTATTATATGCTTTATTCTATTAAATATCATAGAAAATAACAAAGTCCTTTCAGAAACAAATGGCCAATGTAAAGTTCTTTAAGAATTTACTGGTGTTGCTTGATTGTTGTAACTAAACCAAAGGTTGGCACTTAACTCAGCGTATTTAACATTGCTGTTTTTATTTTTCATTTAGAGTCAGATTTAGTTTGTTTATTTGTTTTTGGATTCTGGATGTGGGAGAATGTAGCCAACTGTAGCGCATGAGTCCGCTATGCAAATCAACCTTCCCTCACAATCCTGTATCAGAGACAGTCCGGAGGCAGACACACCCACCCACGATCGCTCTCGTGGACTCTGACAGAGACACAGACAGAAGGAGGAGGAGGAGGAGGAAGAGATCTCATGTTTAATGCTGCTGGTAAACTTTGTTGTTCTGCATCAAATACTATGTTTCAGCCAATGGAATGCAAAAAGAGCAACAAAGAGGGGAAAAGCAAGATGAAAACTAGAGAATGAATGTAAACTTAGAGATGAACGTGTGTGTTTGTAAATGATTAAGGCAAAAAAAAAATCAGTGGGGAATGACGGGTTAACTAGTGAAGATGGTTTATTGTTTGTGGGTGTGTGCAGACTGTGTGTCAGTTCTGGGGTGGTGTTGCTCGGGGAAAGAGGGAACCTGTATTTTTGCAATAAAGTTATTACAAATGCACTCCCACAGGGGGCGTAACCACTGTAACATGCCTGTGTCATCAGTTATTTGTGGCGGGAACAGGGGGAAAGAAGCATAAAGGTAAATAACCGACTTGTGTTGAATAATTCGCACATAGGTAGTCTTGAAAACGCTCAATCAGGTGAGTTAGTTGATCTACTGTAAAATATGCTCAGTGAACATAATATATTAAGTTATCAATTCAGACAAATTCCTAAAATTCGATTCTGTTCATCTGGACAAATCCCAAAGTACGGATGTAATAAAAAGCTAAAATCGTTTAAAAAATCCAAAACATACCACCAAAGATTTAAAGTGCAATTGCTCAGCAGCTATGTTTCCGTGTGAATATTGTTGTTATATGTGGGCCGTCCTGCAGTTTATCTCTCCACCACTAGATGTATGTAGAGTTACACTGGTCAGTCACACGCACTGATTTACAGAAATACTGAAACACAGTCATCACTGAAACATGAACACACTCATTGAATCATAAATCAACAGAAAACAAACAGCCTTTTGTTATAAAAACCTCTGCCCTGATGTGTCAGTTAACAGTTTCAAGGAGGTCTGCTTCATGATACAGGAAGAAGATTACTCAGAAATCTTCACAGAGCAGAGAAAAGCCGAATCAATAGCCATTAGTGTTGACATCCATGTGCGTGCGTAATGCTTTTTCTGTTATCCTTCAGAGAACAAATGACCTGATTCTGGGGTTTAAATGTCACTGTTAAGGAGACATTTTTAGTGGTCCTCTCTCCAGATTTCTTCAAAGGATAGACTGAACACCAGGGATTGAGTGTGGAATTGATTTTTCTTTTTCTAACTATTAAATACTGCCAAACAGTTTCTCAAACATAGCTGTCACTGGTGACGAGCAGTCTTTAACATTTGACTAATGTGCTTTCACATCTTCTGAATGACTTCAGAAACCTGCAGGTGATAAGATGCTGTGTCTGAGAGCTGAGGGCGACACAGGAAACGATGTTCCGTGTGAATGGAGATGCTGGAAGAGTTGTGATAATTTATCATTCCATGGATAATCCACCACAGAGAGATGTAAAGATTAAAGTATAAGATAGCAGATAAACACTGGTGATATGATGGGAAGAAACAACATTGACATGAGCAAATAGTATATCGCATGCTAATTAAAACAGGCGGAAATGAAAACACTTAGCTACACGGTGGCAATAACCGAAAACAGTTTGAATGAATGCAAGAGACTAAACCTAACCTGTAAAAGTGTCAGCCGCTGGTTACAAGAGGGGATTATGAACCAAAAGGAAAACAACAGTAGGCAATGAAAATGTCTACATCAGCTTTGTTAGCTTCTACTCTCTAATTTGGGCCCATATGTTATTAATGTATATCACCAGCAAAGACTTTACTTAAAGTTGTAATCTTCAAGTGCACTTAAGTTTATGGCTGAGCTGAGATGTTTAATTATTATCTTTGAGGACTTGACTTAAGAAAGTTACTCTACCAGTCCAACATATTGCGTTTTACACTTGGAACCAAGAATGAACCACTTAAGTTTAGAGTTGCCCAGTTGAGGTTAATTCAAAATGTTGTCTTTCTTAAAAAGAGTTTAGAGAATACAGATGATGGTGGTTAAAAAACATCTCAACGAACATTAGTTTTTCTCTGAAATGTGTTCACAGAGACCCGTTTCTCTCTACATGTACAGACTTTCTTGGTCACCACTGTTTAGTCATAAACAGCACATTTACAAACAGCACGGTTCAGTTTAGTGACTCAGTATCATCATCTGTCGTCATCCTCCTTGGTGTCTTGCTTCTCTCTCCTCATCTCTTCTCCTTTAAATTGCGTCTGATGCTCGGGCTGCTTGTCACGGTGAGAGCTACACGTGTGGAGGAGTCACGTGCAGTTTGGTGGCAGACAGACGCTCGAGTTCTCAATAGGAAACATATCGTGAGCTAAAAATAGGTGTCAGTGAAGGAGGGAGAGGAGCTGGAGAAGGAGGAAAATAGAAACTTCTGGGTTATTTTTACACTGTGTATCCCTGTTCTGCATCCAAAGAGATCTTCCCTGTAAAATCCCTTTCACCTCTTTTTAATATATTTGTCTAATTTTGTCTATGTGCATCCTCCCTGGCTTCTAAACGCTTCTGTTCTCCTGAAATTTCTGCTATAAACTGAATGGATGCTATGTAGCTCCCGGACATCACCACTGGTGCTGCAGGAATTCCACTTCCTTTTTTTTTAACAATGCAGTTTGGCTCTAAACACAGAAAACTGGGAGTTATGAATTACTCTTATCATGAAGCAAAATATAGCTTTAGTGTGTGTATGTTCTGGACACACAGCACTGTTACCTAGCAACCATAACTTAGGCATTAGCCCGTTACACGTGCAGAGACTGGTTCATTCATCGTCTGCTTCATTCATCCATTCACTTTTCAATTCCATCATTCATTGATGTATTCCATTATTTTAACCGTTTGTAACAAACTGATGTTTTCCTGTGAGGATATTACACTGACTATTGGTGATGACCAGAGAAAATAGAAACCTTCCCACCACCACCAATTACTTTGTGACAACTTGCTGGAGAGTTGATTCAATTCTAATTTTAGTGTTGTGCCTGTAACATTAAATGGATGCTGGTCTATCAACAAAAATATATAAATATAATAATAATATATAATATAATTGTTGACAAACACTGTTAATTTTTAAATAGATTAAATGTTTTACAACCACAGCATTGCATATATAATGTCTGTAGATACATTTTAAATGCTAAATAGGGGGATGTTAACTATATTTTTTAAGTGGAGAACAGCAACTCTCTAACTTTGGACATGACCCTGTGGCTTGTGACCTACGTGCCGACTACCCAGTCTGTTCAGTGAACTCACAGCTGGAAATCTCATAACAAACACTTGCTGTGATTCTCCAGATTCACCTGAAGATTCATCTCACTCCTGTTGTGATTCTAGTCTGGATAAAAACGCAGATTTTACAACAGTTTATTTTGATTATATTTAATTTAAAACGGATGCAAAACAGATTTTGCCAACTAAGAAGAGTTCCACCTGATACAGCCACCATTCCACAGATGAAGACTCCAGCGTGCAATTCAGTTTAGAGGATGGTCTGTTCCCTAGAGTCAGGAAACATTTTTTGTCCTCAGCAGTTAATTGAGCAGCAGTAATCTCAGCAAAAAAAGCTTTTTGCAGGGTTATTGCAGTGTGTAATGAAAAAGCAATAACACATTTTTCCAATGTTCTGGTCACTCATACTCAGCAGGCTTTTCCCTAGTAAATACACAACATACAGTGGAATGTCAGAAGGTTTAGTCACGGCAACTGGACCTCAATCTGAGGTAAGTTGGTGAGTGGTCACAAATTTCTCCTCCAGGTTAGTTTCACCTCCCACCTGACTTGAATGGGCTCGTTAGGAGAAACAAAGGCAGGGGTGGATGTTTCAGCTCCACCCGTGCACCCATTAGGTGGGTCGTTAAGGGTGACCATCCTAGTGGAAGTGTAAATTGGACTTGATTTTTCTGGGTACGGATGAAAGGGCAGCAAGATAGGTTGATTAAATCATCAAACTGGCATTATTGTCTGAAGAATAATAGTCATAGCTCCACTTAAGTGGCTTTAATCATTTCATGCAGCAGTCCACAGCAAGGGGGGATTTTTTGTCTTTTTGAAATCTGCTCCTGAGCTTTGCCTGGTGTCAGAGATTGAGGTTGCTTAATGCAGGCTGCAAAGTTGTACAGGAAAAACATATGGGGGAAAAACACAGGAATTATAGAAGATTGAACAAGCAGCAATCACTGCAATCAGTATTAGCAGGATTTTGATTACAGCTCTTAACAGCAAGTTAGTGAGACTAACACACAGACAGGACTTCCTCTGGTCATTTTTGTCTGTGTATCTCTCTTTCACTTTATTTTGCAAACACTGCTCTTGTATTGTCACCCCCCGCTGCCACATCTGTCCACTGCCATCCCCCTAGTCCTGGCATTCGGTGTACATTGGTTTAAATCGAAAACACTGTGGCATCAGAGGTGACACTAACAACTGAGTGACTGTTAATCAATATCTCACCTCTGTATTGCCTTGTCATGGTTTATACCAGGAATTCATTTTAGCATTCACTCCTCGCAAGTGCAGCATGCACGCTTTGTCTCTTCAGTCTTTCTCTCTCACATTCTCACTGATTCTTTGACTCATTTCTGTGGATTTTTCAGTCCTCCTAGTTTGTCTTTCTCACCTTCAATCATCCTCTTTATCGCTCTGCGAGTGTCATATCACTCTGCTTTATCCTTCCAGATCCGGTGGCTTAACTGTTCCCTGTCACTCGTGCAATGTCTCTAGCCAGAGGACAGATTATTAATAATCTATTTCAACAATCAATAGAAACAACATATTTAATTTAAAAAATATGTGTGTGTGTCAGAATGTGGGTGTCAGACTGAAATTTCTCATTTAACTTTCCATAAAGTGATTACATTAAAGCTGTTGAGAACTGTAGCCCCCTGACTGGTGTCTTCTTAATAAAGCATTGTAACTCTTTCACCGTTTGCATGATTGAAAAAAAGTCTGTTTCTGACAGTGGAGATTCTGCTCTTCTGGGTGATAAGCTATGCGCTATGAAAACAAAAGTAAGTTGCTAACACTCAAACACTTACTGCGGTCGCTGTTATAGTTCAGACTTCATATTGAACCTTTAAAATTTAGTGTACATGTATCTATTTTGTCTACTTTATTTAGTCTGTTGAAATTCTAAGGTTCAAAGGGTTAATTGTTTAAAGTATTTCTTCTACACAGTAAAGGAGTGTCAATATTGCAGAGGTAACTTATTTTAACCCACCCTGTAGGTGTGCGCGGTCTCAGAGCTCACATTTGTTGCTAATTTTGACACTAACTTGAGTAGAACTAACACTGAAAAGTTAACACTGACCATAGAGTTAATTTATTTTATTAATTTATTTTTTAATTTTCTGATTTTGAGTGGGACCAAATGTTATCTGTACGGAGTTACAGCGGCCTGGTAGCTCAATGGGTTAGGCGTCAGACTGGGATGCAGAAGGTTGTGGGTTCGAACCCCTGTCTGACTCCTAATCCATCCCCTACCAGGTGTGTCCCTGAGCCAGACACCCAGCGCTAGCTCCATGTAAGTCGCTTTGGATAAAAGCGTCTGCCAAACAAAGTAAAGTAAAGTAAAGTTAAAATCAACTCTCTAACTGTAAATTTTGAACTCGTTTTTGTTACTGTGTATGTTTAATAGTGTTTATAGTTAATATTTTTTAAGCAAATATATTTAAATGCATGTATGGCATTATACAATAATCATTTTGTAGGATGAGAACTTATTGTTTGCGTTAGTTTTAATCTATATGGAAGATAATAGTCATAAAAATCCTGAGGCTTTGGTAATAATCTTGAGATTATAGAATACTAAATGAAGCTCAGGTCCACTTGGGTCTCCTTTACTTTACTTTACTTT
This sequence comes from Microctenopoma stevenorrisi, assembly GCA_032270685.1. NCBI lineage: Eukaryota > Metazoa > Chordata > Actinopteri > Anabantiformes > Anabantidae > Microctenopoma > Microctenopoma stevenorrisi. The sequence continues at coordinate 10,874,530 of JAUMTR010000011.1, read as the reverse complement.
ACTTTATTTTTTTTTTACTTTACTTTACTTTACTTTACTTTATTTTTTTTACTTTACTTTACTTTACTTTATTTTATTTTTTACTTAACTTTACTTAACTTTACTTTACTTTACTTTATTTTTTTTTAACTTTACTTTACTTTATTTTTTTTTTAACTTTACTTTACTTTACTTTATTTTTTTAA